>CM040635.1:23428421-24034623 GCA_022818045.1 Neotoxoptera formosana | reverse complement strand
TTAAATTTTTTGAATTTCTTTTTTAAACCGATTTTTGTGGAGTTCATATCATTAAAATCACATAAAAATTCCAATTATGATGAACATCAATATTGGTCATTAAATTGAATTTTTCACAAAAAATTTTGATTTAAGGCTGTTTTTGAGGGACATAAAAATGTTAAAATTAAATTTAAGAATGTTCTATTTATCTGATTTTTGTGGAGTTCATATCATTAAAATCACATTAAATTTTGAAATATGATGAACATCAATATTGGTCATTAAATTGAATTTTTCACAAAAAATTTTGGTTTTAAGCTGTTTTTGAGGTACATAAAAGAGTTGAAATTGAATTTAAGAATGTTCTATTTACCCGATTTTTGTGGAGTTCAAATCATTAAAATCGCATCAAGTTTTGAAAGATGATTAACATCAATATTGGTCATTAAATTGAATTTTTCACAAAAAATTTTGGTTTTAAGCTGTTTTTGAGGTACATAAAAGAGTTGAAATTGAATTTAAGAATGTTCTATTTACCCGATTTTTGTGGAGTTCATATCATTAAAATCACATTAAATTTTGAAATATGATGAACATCAATACTGGTCATTAAATTGAATTTTTCACAAAAAATTTTGATTTAAGGCTGTTTTTGAGGTACATAAAAATGTTAAAATTAAATTTAAGAATGTTCTATTTACCCGATTTTTGTGGAGTTCATATCATTAAAATCACATTAAATTTTGAAATATGATGAACATCAATATTGGTCATTAAATTGAATTTCTCACAAAAAATTTTGGTTTTAAGCTGTTTTTGAGGTACATAAAAGAGTTGAAATTGAATTTCAGAATGTTCTATTTACCCGACATTTGTGTAGTGCATGTCATTAAAATCGCATCAAGTTTTGAAAGATGATTAACATCAATATTGGTCATTAATTTGAATTTTTCACAAAAAATTTTGATTTAAGGCTGTTTTTGAGGTACATAAAAGAGTTGAAATTGAATTTAAGAATGTTCTATTTACCCGATTTTTGTGGAGTTCATATCATTAAAATCACATTAAATTTTGAAATATGATGAACGTCAATACTGGTCATTAAATTGAATTTTTCACATAAAATTTTGATTAAAGGCTGTTTTTGAGGGATATAAAAATGTTAAAATTAAATTTATGAATGTTCTATTTATCTGATTTTTGTGGAGTGCATATCTTTAAAATCACATAAAATTTTGAAATATGATGAACATCAATACTGGTCATTAAATTGAATTTTTCACATAAAATTTTAATTTTAAGCTGTTTTTGAGGTACATAAAAGAGTTGAAATTGAATTTCAGAATGTTCTATTTACCCGACATTTGTGCAGTGCATATCATTAAAATCGCATCAAGTTTTGAAAGATGATTAACATCAATATTGGTCTTTAAATTGAAATTTTCACAACAAATTTTGGTTTTAAGCTGTTTTTGAGGTACATAAAAAAGTTGAAATTGAATTTAAGAATGTTCTATTTACCCGATTTTTGTGGAGTTCATATCATTAAAATCGCATCAAGTTTTGAAAGATGATTAACATCAATATTGGTCATTAAATTGAATTTTTCACAAAAAATTTTGATTAAAGGCTATTTTTGAGGTACATAAAAAAGTTGAAATTGACTTTAAGAATGTTCTTTATACCCGACTATTGTGTTTTGCATATCATTAAAATCACATCAAATTTTGAAACATGATAAACATCAATATTGGTCATTAAATTGAATTTTTCACAAAAAAAAATTGATTAAAGGCTGTTTTTGAGGTACATAAAAATGATAAAATTAAATTTAAGAATGTTCTATTTATCTGATTTTTGTGGAGTTCATATCATTAAAATCACATTAAATTTTGAAATATGATGAACATCAATATTGGTCATTAAATTGAATTTTTCACAAAAAATTTTGATTTAAGGCTGTTTTTGAGGTACATAAAAGAGTTGAAATTGAATTTCAGAATGTTCTATTTACCCGACATTTGTGTAGTGCACATCATTAAAATCGCATCAAGTTTTGAAAGATGATTAACATCAATATTGGTCATTAAATTGAATTTTTCACAAAAAATTTTGATTTAAGGCTGTTTTTGAGGTACATAAAAGAGTTGAAATTGAATTTAAGAATGTTCTATTTAACCGACTTTTGTGGAGTTCATATCATTAAAATCACATCAAACTTTGAAATATGATGAACATCAATATTGGTCATTAAATTGAATTTTTCACAAATAATTTTGGTTTAAGGCTGTTTTTGAGGTATTTAAAAAAGTTTAAACTGACTTTAAGAATGTTCTTTATACCCGACTATTGTGTTTTGCATATCATTAAAATCACATCAAATTTTGAAACATGATAAACATCAATATTGGTCATTAAATTGAATTTTTCACAAAAAATTTTGATTTAAGGCTGTTTTTGAGGTACATAAAAGAGATGAAATTGAATTTAAGAATGTTCTATTTACCCAATTTTTGTGGAGTTGATATCATGAAAATCGCATCATGTTTTGAAAGATGATTAACATCAATATTGGTCATTAAATTGAATATTTCACAAAAAATTTTGATTTAAGGCTATTTTTGAGGTACATAAAAAAGTTGAAATTGAATTTAAGAATGTTCTATTTAACCGACTTTTGTGGAGTTCATATCATTAAAATCACATCAAACTTTGAAATATGATGAACATCAATATTGGTCTTTAAATTGAAATTTTCACAAAAAATTTTGGTTTTAAGCTGTTTCTGAGGTACATAAAAGAGTTGAAATTGAATTTCAGAATGTTCTATTTAACCGACTTTTTGTGGAGTTCATATCATTAAAATCACATCAAACTTTGAAATATGATGAACATCAATATTAGTCATTAAGTTGAATTTTTTACAAAAAATTTTGATTTAAGTCTATTTTTGAGGTACATAAAAATGTTAAAATTAAATTTAAGAATGTTCTATTTAACCGACTTTTGTGGAGTTCATATCATTAAAATCACATTAAATTTTGAAATATGATGAACATCAATACTGGTCATTAAATTGAATTTTTCACAAAAAATTTTGATTTAAGGCTGTTTTTGAGGTACATAAAAGAGTTGAAATTGAATTTAAGAATGTTCTATTTACCCGATTTTTTCGTAGTGCATATCTTTAAAATCACATAAAATTTTGAAATATGATGAACATCAATATTGGTCATTAAATTGAATTTTTCACAAAAAATTTTGATTTAAGGCTGTTTTTGAGGTATTTAAAAAAGTTTAAACTGACTTTAAGAATGTTCTTTATACCCAACTTTTGTGGAGTTCATATCATTAAAATCACATTAAATTTTGAAATATGATGAACATCAATATTGGTCATTAAATTGAATTTTTCACAAAAAATTTTGATTAAAGGCCTTTTTTGAGGTACATAAAAAAGTTAAAATTAAATTTAAGAATGTTCTATTTACCCGATTTTTGTGGAGTTCATATCATTAAAATCACATTAAATTTTGAAATATGATGAACATCAATACTGGTCATTAAATTGAATTTTTCACAAAAAAATTTGATTAAAGGCTGTTTTTGAGGGACATAAAAATGTTAAAATTAAATTTAAGAATGTTCTATTTACCCGATTTGTCCTCAGTGCATACCATTAAATTCACATTAAATTTTGAAATATGATGAATATCAATATTGGTCATTAAATTGAATTTTTCACATTAAAATTTGATGTTAAGCTGTTTTTGAGGTATATAAGAAAGTTGAAATTAAATTTAAGAATGTTCTTTATACCCGATTTGTCCTCAGTGCATATCATTAAAATCACATTAATTTTTAAAATATGATGAACATCAATATTGGTCATTAAATTGAATTCTTCACAAAAAAATTTGATTTAAGGCTCTTTTTGAGGTACATAAAAATATGAAATTGAATTTAAGAATGTTGTATTTATCCGATTTTTGTGTAGTGCATATCATTAAATTCGCATTAAGTTTTGAAACATGATAAACATCAATATTGGTCATTAAATTGAATTTTTCACAATAAAATTTGATGTTAAGCTGTTTTTGAGGTATATAAAAAAGTTGAAATTAAATTTAAGGATGTTCTTTATACCAGACTGTTGTGTTGTGCATATCATTAAAATCACATCAAATTTTGAAACATGAACATCATAATTGGTCATTAAAATGAATATTTCACAAAAAATTTTGTTTTAAGGCTGTTTTTGAGGTACATAAAAAAGTTGAAATTGAATTTAAGAATGTTCTATTTACCTGATTTTCCCGTAGTGCATATCATTAAAATCACATCAAATTTGAAAATATGATGACCATCATTATTGGTCATTAAATTGAATTTTTCACAAAAAAGTTAGATTTAAGGCTGTTTTTGAGGTACATAAAAATATGAAATTGAATTTAAGAATGTTCTATTTACCCGATTTGTCCTCGGTGCATATCATTAAAATCACATTAAATTTTGAAATATGATGAACATCAATATTGGTCATTAAATTTAATATTTCACATAAAATTTTGATTTATGGCTGTTTTTGAGGTACATAAAAATATGAAATTGAATTTATGAATGTTCTATTTATCCGATTTTTGTGTAGTGCGTATCATTAAAATCGCATCAAGTTTTGAAATATGTTTAACATCAATATTTTTCATTAAATTAAATTTTTCACAAAATAATTTGATTTAAGGCTGTGTTTGAGGTACATAAAAAAGTTGAATTTGAATTTGAGAAAGTTTTATTTTGTTACTAAAACATAACAATTTTACAACTTTACTTCAAACATTTTAAACCCATAATATTTTGATCCACATAAAATCATTTTCACGGTATAAGTAAGGACATTAATCAACATAAAATGGAACTCTTAACTTATGACATCACATATTTCTTGTCTCTTGCACACAAAATTATAAAACGCATTTTTATTACGTTTATTGTAAACGAATATATGGCGGAATATACGTCGAAACGACAAAGGTCAATTGATCTCGCAGCCATCGATGACCTTCAGACAATCGTATGACATTCCACGAGCTTAATAAATGTCGATAAATATTCCGTTTCACCAGCAGCAATGCCGCAAAGGTCTCCACGTCTCGAGACATCCGATCTTTGACAATGGTGGCAAAATTATTGTTGTTCCTCGATCGATTTTTCTATGACGTTTGTTCGCAATTCGCGTCATCCACGTCCGTTTATCATCGTCGAAGTGTGTGGTGGCATTCCGACGAGGACGAAGTGCATTGTGCAAAACGTACGAAGTCGTGAAGGAATCCGTCGAAACAAGCACCAGGCGGGATGGTAGGTCGCAGTCAACCCATCATCACACATCATAGGGTTGTTTTTTTATTTTCGCGAAGGCCGCAGGTCTGAAATGTAGATAATATCCACATCATGTGCGCGATAAAATATAATATATTATCGTCGATCGAAAAGGTCGGGTTAAACACTTTGCGGTTATGCTCTTCGCTATATACCTCGGTAACCATCATGACCATAGTCCATAATACGGTGTTAAGCGTAGACTCAAATCTGAAGGGGGCGTCCGGAGAGAATAAGACGTGAAGCCCGTCGTGGTATCGAAATTATAGCCGGGCCCTCGGCCCTAGCTGCCAGTACATATATGTATTAAATAGGCTCCGATTTAATTTTTCTAGTTTCGAGTCAAAAATTGAAATCGTGGCGTTTGTCGTGAGTGCGGGTGCTTATCATACTGCACGGTTGAAAATATTTATTTTTCATAGTATACGTCTTCATTGAGCATATTATAATATATCCTGGAC
This sequence comes from Neotoxoptera formosana, assembly GCA_022818045.1. Lineage (NCBI taxonomy): Eukaryota > Metazoa > Arthropoda > Insecta > Hemiptera > Aphididae > Neotoxoptera > Neotoxoptera formosana. Next base: position 24,028,804 of record CM040635.1, on the reverse strand, counting down.
ATTAAATATCATTAAAAATAAAAACACATAAATCGTCAAAATATTATACTTATTTCACATATTATATTTGTTGCATAGATCTTTTTCCTGGTACATACATTTTTGTTCGTTTTACAGTTAGGTATAATCGCGTTTAATTTGAAACAATCTACCAATATAGTTATAGATTATACAGTATCACTGTTCAAGATGTTCGTCATCGAATTCTACAGGATAATAAATCAGTATTCGATATTCGGTGATGAACTAATATTCCAAAATTAAAACTCAACTATAAAACTTATAACGAAATGACAATGAATAAGCTATATTAAATAATAGGATTTCATACGGATAAATCAATCAACAGTATCTTCTTTTATGAGTTGATATTATGCATCTCGTCTCATCTTCGTGCGAAAACGTAACATATTATTACAAAAATACGATCGCTAAAAATACGATTTAAACATCGGATAAGGCGGTATGGATAATATTGGTTATATGGTTATATTTAAATTTAGAATATCTATAAAATGAGCCATACATGATGCGTTTGATTTAGAATAAAAAACATTCATTAGTCGATGTAATAAATTATTTCTATTGATTCTAATGAGCCATCTGAATTGACCTAGAAAGTATTATATAAATCAGCCAAAATATATAGCCATTATGCGTTGTAAAAAAAACCTCAACAGTGTACATAAAAATAAATATGCACTATATATGAGCATATGGATACAATTTATATTGTTGAATGTAGAATGGAAATATGAAATAATAATTATTCATACATAATGTACTTATAAACTATAAATAATGTAATAACACGACAAGTGAATTCAAATGTTGAAAATTAATAAAACAAATGCTATAACTTGCAATAATAAGCAGAATAAACAAGCAAAGTATTTGAAGTCTGAAAAATCACGATAAACTATGATTTCAAAACGATGTGAAACATAATATTATTTAGAGTTAAAGCACTGACGACACAATTATTCTCGAACAATAACAGTGCATTCGTGCGCAAAATATAATAGTATAAGCCGAGAAAAAAGGAAACGGTGACTTTAATATCATAAATGATTGTGAAAATGGTGATGTTTGAACGGAAATAAACCATTTGGCCAATTCATCACTGCAGTCTACAACCAAAGACAAATATTATGTAAATTAAGTATCGCTATTATTATTACACATTGCTTAGATTTCTCGCGCACAGTTCTATAGCTACAAAGGAATAATATAATCAGCACGAGATTAAATTAAAATATATGAACTAAATACACAATTCCTAAATAAACAATCGATATTAACATTCTGTGGTCACGCCACACGCGTCTAATATCATCGAAATACATATATATATACATATATTATATATAAATATATTATTTACTTACTATATAGTATTCGACAAAAGTTATCGTATACGGAATTGTATAATATCACGCATGACTAATAAATATAATACTAACCATAACGTCTTCAGCCTACCGTGTAAGTAATATTACATCCGAGAAGTCGCGTGGAAAATTGTATCATTGAAATATAAATCCAGCCATCGTAACGAAAAACCAAAAAGGTATAATCATAATATAGTTCGTTTCAAAAATATAATGGAGACAATAAGTGTGCCAATAATAATATCATAATAATATTATTATTGTCGAATACGAGCTAGATGTGCAGGTGTCGTTCAAGACCCCCGACGAGCGCGTTAAGCATTACGTCTAACGTGCAAAAGAGGTTAATATTTTCATTTCGATAAAATCAATTCAAACTACCTACGTTTTACTAAAAATACACGAAATAAATTATTTCAATATCTTTTCCGTATACACTTTTGCCGGCAAACACTAATATGCACGGCGGCTGCATATTATTATCAAGTCGTATTTCGATTTTCTAGTTATTTTAACATTCTTGATTTTTTCATCGATAAACGAAATTCGGTGCACCGAAATCGAATGCTTACAAAACACAACATTTTTAATCAATACCATTACGTAGGTGTGTAAGAAAGCGTCGTTTTATGTATCTCAAATCATTCTCTAAACTAATCTAAAAAGCGAAAAATTATTTATTGTCACAACATTTTGAAAAATATATAACATTTCTCATGCCTTAAAATACTTTAAAAAAATCCATGATTTTAAATGGAAATACATTTGATGAAAATTTAAAGCATATAAGGCTATTAGTTTTTGAGTTACACCAAAAAAACAATTTCCTTACTATTTTGTTGTTTTTGAAAATTAATGAGAACCTTTTACTTTTGACCCCCCAAAGCACCATCTGGATTCACTTTTCTACCAAAAAAAATGATGCTGGAGTAGAAAATAGAAGAATTTTTACTGCCCAGCAGATACAAGAGAACCTTGTAAAACTCGCTCTTCTCAGAATCTAAAATAATCACTTGAAATATCATGTTGTTTTGTTTGTAAATGTTTGCGAAACATTCATGTACACGTTCGGTTACACAGTGGTTTATTAATTATTTTTTCTTTTTTTGTAAGACGCTATTTGGAATAAAATCAGTAAAGCAGTATATTATACAAGACGACATTTTGTGATGGATTAAAAGTTTTTCCTACTTTTAGTTATTTTTAACGTACGCGCACACACATTAGACGATCCCCAAAAGTTACGACAGTGCACGTAGTTGACTTAATTAGAAAACGCCAGACACAAAAACAGTAGAAACAAAAAATGTACAGTTTATACGATATATCATCTTCCGGGTCTTGTGAGCAGATAGCAATTATTATTGTAGAAACTAGTTATAGTCGATTGGGCTAGCGTTACAACGCGAGTGAAATAATGAATACAGAAAAAAGTGTACCTGGCTGCTGCTGGTCCGTTGTCGTAATAAATTGTCATTACTGGGGCATAGCGATGAGTTTGTCGCGACGATAGTTGCGTTAACGTGCTGTGCAGAATGTACATTTCCATCGTAATGCGTGCGCAGACATCACCGGCAGAGTAGTATCGGATATTATAACACGCTCACATACGTAGGTAATATTTTATACATAATCTTATTCACCCTTTAAGACATTATACAAACTGATTTGGACGATGTACCTAACCCTAATTTAATATTGTATTTGCCGCATCAAGTCCGTAGTAAAAAATTATTTTACAAAAAAAATAATAACCCGCGATAGACTGATAGCGCGTGTTTTTATGTGATAGCGGGTTTGTGCTAATCTCGATTAAAGGTATACTAATAAATATAGTAAATAATATAATATATTAAAGGACTGCAATGAACCTGCGAGCTGCGCGGATAGGCTTCAGTGCTCGGACCGCGGTTTGCTGACCACAGCCACTGTTGCAAATGTAGCTGCTGATATAATATTTATGTGAATATAATATAACGATATGGGTAATGGATAATTACAATTCAATTATAATAATATAAAATATATAATATAATTATCATAAATACATTATAATAATGATAATTTATATTGTTTTTCCCATATTCTTACATTTTATCGTTTACGGTGTTGATCATATATAATTAATAATATGATTATTGATAATTTTGAATATTGAGCGAGGTGAAAGTTCACTGAATAAGTCAAGTGCATATTATCTTGACTATGTCGTGCTCGCGCTTATGATTTCCATATAAATGACACACAGATAATAAAGAAATGGATAGGACGGTTCAAATTCACTACCTGCCTAAGTGTTAGTTTTGCCAAAGAATAACTAATTATCCTGTTGAATTGCGGTCCAATATAGATAAAAAAAAAATTGAGGCCGTCTGCTCATATTTTCGTATGGTATGGCAAAACACGCATAATAATATATTGATAGTCGATATTTCATTATAGGTAAACTTATTTGTCCTCAATTCGTATAAATATATTGCATTAACCGCTGATAATACGAAGTTATGTCCTATCCATTTTTTTTTTTACCATCTTTGATATAACATGGCGTTATAGAATATTATAATATCGTGCCTTATCGATATTGATAATTTTTTGGTGGTATCTTCACAATACAATATATGAGATCAATTGTCGATAAGTGCTCTCAGTTGCAGTCTATGTATCGTAAATTATTCGTAAAACACTGTCAATCCTCGATTATAGGTATACTTATTTGTCCTAAATTCGTAAAATTACATCACAAATAACACGTTATGTCCTATCCGTTTCTTTATTATCTATGAAATAACATAAAAATATAGAACTAGCTTAATCCTATCAAGATATATTTTCGATAAATGCTCGCAATTGTAGTCTGTGTATTGTAAATCCGTAAAGCACTTTGTTGACAACAAATCGTTGTGTTATATGTTATGTTTTATTTATTAGTTAAAAATATGTATTATAAAAAAAATATATCAGAAAATAAAATAGCCAGAAAGAAATAGCCTAAAATATGATGGATATGTGTACTGTTTCGAATGTGCACATAAAAAAAAAATCATTTGGAAATATGTAGAACATAATATAAAAAGCAGCTATAAGGCTAGAATACACTTGAATATTAATTTTTTTACAGCCGATCCGAGTCAGTTAAATTATGTTTATTTACCAGGTATTTTAACAATTTAACCAAAACAAGCATTAAGAAATTTTAAAAGCGTTTTAAAACCAATTAGTGAAGGAAAGATCCACGGTTGTTGTTTTCACTTCTCACAATGAATTTTGAGACATAAACAAGACAACGGGCTAGCTAAGAAATATATACCTACAAGACAATCCGATATTCGCATTTAAACTAATAAAATATAATCTAAGTCGACTAAAATCGATTGAAATCATCTTGAAAGGTACTCTCGAACTATTTTCTGTTCCCCTCGACCAACTACGACTTAACCAGAGTTTACTGTATTTTATTCTCGTGCGTGTTATACCTGTTTAATTTTGTAAAACGCATTGCTTTATTGCGAGTACGAATTTTTCGGAAATATGTTTTGTACCTTGTGGTTCAGATAAATTCTATACTTTTGAGTGCGATAGTCTGCTGCAATAAGCTCCTATAAGAGGTTCGCCGTCTCGAATATCGATTGTTGTCCACGCTCGTGGTTTTTCTAACGCACTCGACGACCGTCCATAATATTATATAGGTATATTATAGGTATAATATTATATAGGTATATTATAGGTATAATATTATATAGGTATAGTGTTTGTTCTCGCGCAACACGCAGACCGAACAGTTGTATATATCTACCTCCATATAGAAAACACAATATTATCAAACTCTCTTCGCGGACTACCCACCGAAAGGATTGATTGATGTGCCAGTGTCTGAAGCTGCAGGTTAGCAATACCTTATATAACCTTCGAACGTTTCCCGACGGCCATAGGTGTGATGTGCATTTTGTCTCCGCCCACACACACACACACACACACACACACACACACACACACACACACTATCCTAAAATACTGCCATACTATAGTAAAATACGAGTATAATGTATTATTATTTAGTTACCTATAAGGTCACAATCGACAGAATGATGTAAATATCGAATGTGAGTGTATGTGGCACTGATATTTTTATTTTTCGATTTCTCCGTTTTGATACCGCTACAACTGTCAGAAACCGTCTATTTTTTCCGTATATTTTTAAGAATATTTACTTTTTGTAAAACGATGTCAATCGTGCACTTGGGCGGTTTTTTTTATCTGTTTAAACATGTAGTTCGACGACTGGGTTCTATAGTCGTTAGATAACTGCAAACAAATATTGTCGCAAATCGGTTGTCGTCCGTGTGCACTGAGAGAATAAACATTTCAAATACTGTGACTGGAGTGGTTTTGAAATCGATAACGTGCATGCATATTTTATTTATATTTTATGTGTAGTTTGTATTCACAAATACTGGACAAACCAAAAAAACAACGAGGTTAGGTGAACGTATAATGAACGTGTTGATTTATGTACACGATACGTTATAATTAACAGATATTGTCGAGTACAAGTTAAAGCGAAAACGTGGGCAATGCGCATGAGCTGGATGTTTTGGGAATAATCAAAAGAGTTTGCCCGATAAATTAGGATGTGGAACGGGACACGTGAGTGGGTAAAGCGGGAGTTGCACTGAAAGTACTGATGACTAGACAATTAGTGTTGGATAGAAGATTTTACAGGTTAAGAGGTCGGATAAAAATCCGAGAATAGAAGTGTGCGATCAGCAGGACTCGTGATATTGAGGAAATTTCGAGCAGGAGTCGAGGACAAAGGATATCCAGTCTGGGCCTTGCAATCGGCCGTGTCTTTGGACTCTTTGGACAGCGCCTTTGCAGGCGCTTTTGGTAGATGGATTCCAGAGGACACCATATAAAATGATACACGTCATGCGTGCGGTACAGGACCTTGAGAGGCTCTACAAGTTTGTGCGGCGCCTAATAGTTTAAATTAATGTCATGAAAAATGATACTACCTACTCAACAATTGGACATAATATCTTACTTTATCGTGACTTACGCTCGAGTATATAGCAGTAGCTACTATAGTTATTAGATAGTTATTAGTTAGCAATTATTATAAATTAAATATAGTGTGTACTGTTAATGTTATTCATCTAGGCTTGTCCCATATGCCGTTGTAATATAATATAATATAGCTTTGACTTCGTCGACAAACGAAAATAATATACGATGACCTATACACAGAAATATCGAAGGAATCTATTATAATCAACGCGATCGCAATAATAATAAACTGAATACGTAAGCTTTGGAGTTTTGACGCCAAATCCTACGAGACATATTGTATATTAACTAGCAATATCTTATCTAGATAGTTATTTATTTATCTTTCATCTTATCCTGGTGAATAATTACAAGTTATCTAAATGTTTCACTTATATGAATAAGTTCACAAGACAGATTTTGTTGTGAAAATTATACATCACAAAGGTCTGAAAACGTCTCATTTTTATTATTCTCCTTGTCTCACACGCATCTTATGAGCAAAATAATATGGACTACAAAATATTGTACATGTAATATATTATATTATATTATTTCTTATTATATTATTAATTAGGTGTATTGCTTTTTGCAGCATAATCATCATTACTTGTAGTTTATTATTATTTATTTCATTGTTTTTTTTTTTTTTTTGATAATTTAAACTAGTTTTAAAATATTTTATTTTTATTTGTATCTTTGTTATTGATTTAATTGTCCTTAATTTCATAGTGTTTTGAAGTTAATGTCTGTACTGTTTGTAATGATACATATAATATATATTAAATTCAGAAGATAACAATCGTATTAAACAGACACTGTGTACATAAAGTTATTATTTTCCTATAATATAGTAATAAATATAAAATATTTTGGTAAGATATGTATTATAGATAAAAATAAGGTATTGTTATCTTTATCCAGAAAATGTTTTTTTTCTCTAGTTTAAAACTGTTATCGAGTAGTTTGTACTACGGACTTTAAAATTTAAACCTCGACGCCTACATCCGTTGTTGCGCAGTCGTTCTAGTCAAAAGTGTGAACTTTGCCAGTATCATTTCGGCGTTATTTTCTACTTAGAAACGGACTTGGAGCGAGAGTTAACGCGATAATTTATTATTTTAGTACCTACGTCACTGCTGCTGCGCCAACGCGCATACCCGGCAAGGTCTTAATGCCGTACGAAATCGAATCAAACTCTCGTTGACCGTAACTTTCCGCGAAACGCGCATAAGCGTATTACAATATAATATATAATTATAATGCGCCTCCCGTCAAAATCACTGTCCGATTAAAACGCCGTACGTATATTATAATACCAACACGTATCCTATGTATATAGTGGTATACATACCTGCGTTTGTCTTACGATCCGGTATATTCTACACTTGCTAGTGGCGGCTTGAACATTTTTTCCCCTCGAATCGCATATTTTAATAATATTCATAAAACGATTTTCACTATCCGCCCTAAAAAAAATTTGGTTTAATAATGTTGTAATTAAGTGCAATTATTATAAGTGGTTAAACAATGCGGTGTTGGTGAGTTAGGCCCAATCCCTATAAATAACGTACAAATTGCGGCCCGGGTTCACGAGGGATGTGTACGAGTCGCGGCCATACAATTATATGTATGTATTTAATATATTACGTACACAAATACTGTAATATATAGTATATTATGTAAACATCACAATGTAAATTTATTGATATTACGTATTTTCTAATATTGTCATATTATATTAATATTTGTCGTTTCGAGAATAAAATATAATATTACAATGTTAAGAAAAATAAAAGTATTCATATATTGATAATATTTGTTGCGTTTCTGACGCAGTTCATGACGTTATCAGGCCCCGAAAATGACAATGCAAAAAAATATTTCAAATACTGACTATCGTCTGTGTTATCATTGTATAGTTTAGTAAGCCCTAAACTTTGGATTTTCCTCCACCAACTTTGCCCTAAATGAAATCGATATCCTCTTATTTGTGCATTAGGGAAGACTCCCGCTACAGCACTATATATGTATTGCTGGTTCAAAATCTATAAAAATCGTTATTCGTTTATCGCTATGTATATTATATTCAACACCGCATCTGCCAGGTACATAGGTAATAGGCATATATTGGTACATAGGTTATGGTAATTACTCGGGCCCCAACTCACCTACAGCTAAACATTGTCGGGCCGCAACTCACCCACAGCCAAATAATGGGTTCTCAATATTGGTATACACAGTAAATCATGAAAGCAATAAGTAGTAGGTAACAACTATTTTCGTCGACGACGACATCAACGACTTATATGCAGACTACGCGGGCTAAACATTATATATTTTATAATTTAATAATCGACCTTTAAAAATTGTTCAAATTACATTTTCCAACCATCAGGAGGACACCAGAAAGTGTTTTTGCGAATCACATGATTCAAATACACCTCCTTCGAGCCGCCACCGTAATTTACAGCACCCCGCGAGTATACGCGTGTTCGTGTGAAATTCGCTAAATATTTACGAGATTTACATTATTATAATTTATTATTGAGTATAATATAATATATCGTTATAATAGCAGCTGAGATACGCGGCCGTGTAGGTACACACGGAAATCCCGTCCACACATCCCGGACAACGATGTGAAGGTAAAGTTCGAGCGCGCGCGTGCAGCGGCAGTCTTACACGATTTCCATAATATTTTCTTAATCACTCCGAGGATATATATTATTATCCGAAACAATATATTAATCCCGGTTCGGAATGCCGTGAGCCCGTAAATCAATTGAGTTAATCATATTTCGCGTATTATAATTTATGGCGTTGCAAAGTTTGGACCCTATGGTTTTACTCTTAAAATACGCGTCGTCGTTATATTATATTACATCATGTGCTCGCGCGAATAAAACACGCGATCGACGAGTTTGCGGCATTAAAAATATTATTATTGTTCTAGTACAGTGCGGCGTTAAAATAATTCATCCCTTTCCGTGGAGTAGGTGCTTTCGAATAAAGAACAATCGTCCCATTGCTTTCTACGGCAGCCTCGCGAAACCTTTTACAAGACGCGCGTCTTAAGAGTATAGTTTTATTCGTTGAATAAACATTTGCAGCCGTCACTTAGGTAAATACAAAAATATAATTATTGTTGTTTTAATGGATTCAAATTTTCGTTTTCCGTCCAACCATTTTTAAACCATATTTAGAACTCTCGAGTTGGTCGATACAATTTATTGTCTGCACTAGTAGCGCATAACATTGTTTTAAAGCGACTGTTTAACCGTTTTCCGTATTAATATAATATATGAAACGTTTAATATCATATTATATATAATCAAGCAAGCGTTTTCGAAAATATTTTAACAAACTAAATTATAATCTGTTATACGAAAACCACTACACCCTCTAAACAATAGACTGGCTAGATAGTAGTATAACATGTTTTCTCTGCACAGGACATATCAGACTTGAACATCTACGAGCACGTTTCGGATTTTAAAACGAATTATTTAAACACCTACATGAAAGACCTGTCCAGTTGGTGATTTCAATTTCCGATTTGAACACTCGTTTTACTCTGCTCGTACATTAGCGTCAAATATTATGCCAGGGGTGTATAAATGTTTTTTAATCCGACAATTATTTCACTGATATACGTTTTAAATAAGCAAAGACTTTTGTTTTATTGGTTTATAAATCAAAAAGGTGGCATGGGTGTAGAGAAAGTTTAGTTTTTTTTTTTGTAAAATACGGTTTTAATAAACAAATATAATAGTCAACTATATATCAATATTATTTAGAATTATAATGTCATTCCCAACTGTGAACTTTATAAGAAAAAACAGATTTTTTACTCACTCATTATAATAATTCTAGAGTTCTGTTTTATACAAGCTGAAGGTCTTTTAAAACATTTATTTAATCATAGTAAGTACCTAAAAATTCGATAAACCGGTATTTCGTTAAATTAATTTTAAACTATCAACTGTATTCTCAAAAAATAATTGTACAGTGTCAGATAAACAGACTATTTGTAATGGTTGTCATAAAACGGGATCAAACAAAGGAGTTCGTGAAATTTTAGCATCGTCCAGACTGAGTTATTTACTATCTCAGCGAAATGGCAAAACAGTTCTTTGTTCGTTCGTTTTCGTACAAAATATAAATGAATTCATAACATTTTAAATGTTTATATACTTAAGTGTTGCCGTTGACTATTACATTATTTATTATTAATAATTACTTACGGTAGGAGTTTAAGACACCTGCCTGGCGTCTGTTCCCACGATAGGAGTGTTACACACCAGACACGTAAACAATTAAGGATATTAACTATTTTATTGTACATTTGGCCAGGTGATGAGTTAACCACATAAATATCGTCCGATTTATTTACTCTCTCGTCGCGTGCCGAGTTTACTATGTTGAAGGTAAGAAAAAAAATAATAATTGGACAATTAAAATTTTAAAGTCATTGAAATAGTACGTTCTTATTTTTAAAAGATTATTGCTAAATCCATTGGAATGGAAACAATTTTTACGTGAACTCAAAAAGGCGTAATAATAGCATCTTATATATGTCATAATACAATATTATAATATATATTAAAGTGTTGAAAGTTACCCACTTCAACTCATGACGTAATAAAAGCTGGAATGATACGACTTTGCAAGACAATCTTTACGGAAGAAGTGTTCTTTCTCACGAAATCTATATAAATGAAAAATATTGCTATAGAAAACTTCAAAAATTCATATATTAAACGTAAACGTTTATTGCATAATAAAAACTTCAATTTTTCATCAAAACAATTTTAATAATTTTGTAAAAACCACTATAGTCGTCCAGATAGTCCTAACCTATAAAATGTCTTCTTCAAAGTTGCATTAACCTATTAAAGAACTTGTTATCACATATTTTATTGGTTATTTTTTGGTTGTTTAACTTATACGATATTATTATTAAATCATAACCATAAATCTATGTTACGCATAAGTTTAATAAATGAAGAGCATAATATTTTTGTCTCACTAAGTTTCACATATTTTCAATGCCCGTTTAACAGAAGAAATCACAATGTGATTACTGCATGCATATTAATAAATGTAACACGCTCGGTGCATAAAATCAATTCCCTCTCGGAGATGATCAGTAAAATTATTTCGTACATTTATATATAGATAGTGTTAAATCGGTTGTATAGTACGTATTACCGAACATAATAATTATCTATTATCAGATAAATGATAACCGTTTGCAGATATTACGATAGGCATTGATTTTACTTTCTATACGACATCAAGAATCATTATGAAAACGAGACCCGTGTGACGAACCTCCATTTCAAAGATGGTAATTAAATAAAATTTGAACGGTCAACAATGTTTGCGGCAAACGCATAATACTGGATTATCAGATACATAGTTAGCATAAGTTATTTAGTAAAACAGCATGAAACGTTGAATTTTCAAAACTATATAATCTTTATTGTATGGAATAGTTTTGAAATCATGCCGAAATAAGATTCCAGGGGCAAATTTAAATAACTTAAAACTCAAGTTTTCTCAACATCGGAACTTATAAGTTAAGCCACTATTTTTTCAGCTTTGTGATGTGTGTGCGGCATCTTTGGGTAGATATACATTTTGCGTATACCATGTCTATGTGGCAATAATAATCACAAACTATAAGTTATTCAAAGCAGTTTTCGGTATTTTATTTTAAACATTAAATTTATACAAAACAAGTCATCGTTTAACAAAATGTATAGTAGCTGGTAAACGTTAAAAATTAAAATCAAAGTTGTTTCGACAGCTGGATAAAATGTTGGTCACTAAACTCGCTATTTGTTCAATTCGTCACTAGTAATACAGTGTTACACAGTGGTGGCCATCGTCCATCAATATGTGTATTGAACTTGATAAAATCGTTCTTAATACCCACCAACCCACCCACCCGGTATACCTTGTACCTTACCTCCGGGGTAAATCGTGATGTGTATCTCAGTCGATACACTTGAGATAATGTAGGATAGCCTCGACTGGTGTTACTTATTACTTATACTGTATAGATAAAACGAATCACAGAATTCAAAATAATATATATATATACATCTCCCTTTCAATATCATAAACGGTACATCGTGTGCGTAATCGAAGGAACACAAGGAATTTTATCTATCAAAAATAATCTCATTTATTGTCCGTATACACTTTTATATGTTATTATGTCAGTGTTTATACCTACCTATATCTCCCGCAGCATAATGTCCATATTATAACGAAAAAGGAAAAGGATAATAATAATTTCCCACTTTACTAGTGTTGGGTTTTCGCTGTATTTATTGTACAAACATAATATTGTTATTCATCGCCCCGACACAACGCCGTGTGCATCAGAGGTGTACCGTAAAAAAAGGATAGTAAATTTGCGTCCTAGACACTGCGGGTAAATAATTAATTCGCCCTAGGGCAACACGAGAATACGATTGCATAGGTATACACCGCGCGCACGCGAGCTGTATATTATTATTATCTCTAAATGTTTATCGTCTCGACGTGTTGCCGAAGAACGCAAAAACAATTTCGTTGTTCGGACATAAACTGCTGCGGGATGGAAAGAAAAATTAGAGGTCAAAACCGTTATCCGCACTGCAGAAGCTTTCAAAACTTTTTCGCGGCTACTTTGCCGCGGGTGAAAAAACATCGCCACCTCTATTAGAGAGGTTTGACATTTCGAGAACCCGCACGAGAACGACGAAACGTCCTGCAAACAGTCACTCGCCAAAATCGGTAATATTTTGTTAATATTTCAAACGGCACGCATCACGAGCACACGCCGCGTCCGACGCATCGTCAATATATTCGACTATATATATATTATAGACGACGTTTCTACGCGGAATATCGCAAAATCGAATAATTATTAATAATAAATATACGTATTTCGTCCTGCACGACACCGCGGCCGCAGCCGGAGCAGTGACATATTTTTTTATTATTATACAATATACGATATTATATTTTAATAAGACGTGTCCTAGGCGATCGACGTCACCGGCCTTGCGTAGCATATTATTATAGGTAGTATATATTTTATTATTTATTAATTATTATTTATTTTTAAAAATACCGGTAGAAGCCCAAAGTTATATAATTATAGTATAGTATTCGATACGCGTATCGTATATTTTTAAAATGTTATAATAATATTGTAGCCTCTCGCAATAAAGAAGGTACCTACCGGGAGTTCGACGAAACCGCGGCTGTTTATTCGTCCAAAGTGCTTAATATGTTATTATCTCTCCCGGCGGCGGCGGCGGCGGCGTGAACATGCAGGTATCGTGCGGTAACCTGCACCGGGTGTATCGCGGTAAGCGTATGGTAACCCACACCGTACAATATACTAATTGCACGCGTACATCAACCACGACCAGCATATCGGCATATCATTAAATTATACCGAAGTCCAATCATATCGGTGGTTCACAAAATGTGTGAAAATGAAGCACACTGTTATTTTCATACAGCTTTTCTGAAGCTTTCGAAGTTTCGAATATAACTTTTTAGACTTCAATATGTTGGTGAAAAGACATACAATTATCACATTAATTGTATTTTTTTTTATACACGAAACAGAATAAGATACTCTATTATGTCAATAAACAATAATAATAAATAAATTTAAGAGGATGTCAGCGCACTGTTAGTTTTTCCTCTCTGGCCCACGCGCAACATGGACAAAACGCACTTACGCAAAATCATTTATATGTATATATATATATATGTTTTTGAGTTAACTTAGAATTAAAATATCATTCATACCGAAAATTACAGAGAATAACTATTTTGAGCGTATGACATATCGATTTGTCTAAATATCGTCTCTAAACAATTTAGCATTCATCCATTTTCTATTCCCATTTCTCCGAGATGCTATCAAAAAAAAAACAATCCATTGTATGGAATCATAAAGCTGGCCAACGAGGACCCATCATTTCTCATTTAGTTAATTTATATAATATTTTAACATTGCTTTTATTATAAATTTGTTCTAACTAGTCTATTAAATTATTATTTTTCAAGGCAAATTTTACTATAATTATTATTTTTTTGAAACTTTTTACGATTGTTAAATCTATAAATGTTAGCTTACTTGTTTTTGCATTAACATATTTAAATTTGGGAAACCAGTATAATATATTATAAATAAATAAACTTAAAAAAAAAACAAACAATTTTACGTCAATGTGTTTTATCCATGTTGCGCTTGGATCCGAGAGAAAAAAAGTATTTCGCTGACATTCTCTTAAGTTTTTTTTTTAGATTTTCAGGTAGTTTTTTTTCCTGAGCCGAGTGATTTTTTGTATGCAAAGATTTAATGTTGAATTCAAATTTAACGCCATCCATAACAGAGACTTATTCAATGGCGGTGTACACTATATACTGTACAGCAAAGCGACTCCCCGTTTTCGTTTTATTTTATACCTTGCGCGGAAGACGTAGGACAAATTTTCATTTTCACAGGATGCGTGAACCAAAAATGTCTAGGAACCACTGTATTTTGTAATATAATATTATGTAAGCCAGCTATTGGGCGGCATAATATACTACGCATACCTCGGTCCTGGCTGAGAGAATATTACACTACACTCGTATGGCATATTGTGTACCCATGTAAATGTCTCGAGACAGCTCGAAATTATAATATTATTTAAAACAGTAGAGGAATTTCCGTACTCGATATTCAGAGTTTCGTGAAAAATAAAAATAAATCCTGTGTACAAACGTGCAGTATATTGTTTTATGCACATCTATTATATATCTACATGATGGTGTAACAAAAAGGTCTGACTACAGATTATAAATTAAAATTTGATTCTATAGTTAAACGTATTAAAAAAAAAATATAAAAATTATATGGACCATAATTAATTTAAAATTTATTTATGTCTAAAAATTATCAAAAAGAATATTTGTATTTTAAAAAATTGCACACAATCAACTACTTGAAATCAGTAAATGATTTTACGATAATTTTTTTCTAAAAATCGAATTTATAAATTGGATATTAAATAATTAAAATGTTAAAATGTACTCGTAGCGCAAGCATTTATACATTAAATATAAAAAAAAAACAAAGTTTAAATATTGATTAGAACAAAAGTTTTAGCATTTGTCAGGTCATTCTGTTACACCTTGTATGTAATATCATAGGAAATAAATCATAAAATATTTTATTCAAAACTCTCGAATTTTGTCTGTTCGCGGTGATAAATGATTTATCGAGTATAGTCAATGTAACAAACTATTATAATTTGGTCTTACGCAGCTAATAGCTATAGTACAGCGATTAATCATTCAATTCAAATTTAACACGTCCATTATAACAATGTTCTATTCAATGAAGAGGTACCCCCAAATCTACAATAAATACAGATGAGCGAGTTCCTGTGGTTTTCTTTTAGCTTTTAGCGAATATTATTTTTAGTTCTTATGATTCTAGACACCATATGACTAAATAATATACTGACTTAACAAAATATATTGTAATATATTATTTAAATTCCGAGGGAAATGGAAATAAGACGTAATAAATACACTATTCAAAGGTAACAACTATGATCATAATTTAAAATCATAAATCCAGTCGTATAACACATTTTTTTGTATCAATACGACAGGTACCTATATATTTTATCGGTCATCAGTTTTAGTCATTTTTGAACCAACATTTTTCTAAAAAACGTGTTCTGGTCGTTTATTTGTATGATCATTTCTTATTTTATGCATATTTAACAAAGTTTTTTGGATGTAAATCCAGGATAGGCCAAATTCAGTAAACATATTAATAATAATCCAACTATTAGTTCGTATCGATCTTCGTACGGTTTTAAAATTAACTATTACTGTATATTTTCAGAAATCGTACATTACTTTGATACATATATTGTATCGATATAGGTACTTTTTACAAAATAATCTTTCGATTTTGATTTTCCGGCTGGAGAAGGGGGTTAAGTAACGGAGCCTCCCCGCGTGGCGTCGATACGTCGATTCGCCTTTTTTATCCGTTAGTTTTCGAACGTAAATCTATGACGATGACGCATGATTAAAGTCGGTGAAAATATCATCTATGATTAATGTCAAGTGACAGCATAGATATAGTACGTTCGACGGGAACTTGTCAACACTATAATGAACGTATAAACGATTATCAATGGACATGTTGTATGGATATGTATATTATATATGCAAAAATAAATACGATTTGACTATAAATTAGTCGAGTGAAACCAATCATACTCCGTGATGTAAATTAAATAGTTGTACCGACTTGTACGCACGATTAGCGCATTGTATAATATAATATAGCTTTATTCTTACGAATTTTAAAATAATCATATTTTTCATTGGTTCGCATATAGGTGCGGACGAGCGTTGACAAATTCAGCGGATTTGAACATTATTAATATTAAATTTATGGATATTGAATTATAGATATAACCCTCGTGAACTTTAATCACCGGTTAATCAAAGTTTGTCGTCCAACGCCCTGGAAATAATTATGTTGCCAAGCTCGCATATCCGGGAGCAACGAAACCGCAAAACCCGCAACGCGATGTGATCTTTGAACACAAATTGACTTTTGGACGTGTAAACATTATATTCTATTCGCCTTCATTTTAAAATTTGAGGATATATTCCGTAGAAACGTCGACTGCCGTCACGAAAATGAGGTTAATTATAGTGTTATGCATGTATTTAAATAGAAAATATTTCCACACGCGCGTGACCGCCCCGCGAGTCTGCAGTGATCGAACGAAGATTTAAAAGGTATTTTCCATAATCTCGAGTGTATTTTTAGTGAGACTAGAAACAATAATAAATACAATATTTAATGTGCAACATATTTGGAAAGCGATTTTATATTATGTACCTAAATAGTATTTATTTCAATAAAATATCGAAACATATATTTTATTTATAATACTAGCTCATATAATGTATATAGTTAGGAAGCAACACTCTGCGGTCACGGCCTACGTTTAATCTCAAGATTTAATATCCAATACTACTTTTTTACTGCTTTAAAAAAATTTTTTCGAAAGATTTTCAACGAGGTTTTTTTTTTATAATAGTCGTGACAACAATAAATCAACATTAAAATATAACAGTTTAGAAAAAACCCATTCTCGGTGTTATAATGTTAACAATTCGCTACCTACAGAAACACTATTAAAACGATTATGGCAGAATAAAAATAAAAAACTTTACAAATTCCGTAATATAAATCGCGTGTCATAATTTGATTTCGTCTGACGCGCCAAGAAGGATAAATAAATTTAAAAAAACCGATGCACTGTTTAAATCATTAATAATTGGTGTTATCAATCATATTAAGATTTATGACCTAGCCATATATGTTTATACGCTCAAAAAAACTGATATGGCTAATTTTATCTTCTTCGACTACAGTTAACTTACAGAAGTATTATAATATATTATTCACAGCAATTTACTGTTTATATTGTATCTATTACAGATCAGTAGAGTTTGGCCATTTTTTTGACCTCAATCGTGGGTGCGTGATGTTCTCTTATAATTATTACGATTAACTAAAAATATGTTTGTACACGAGTAAAAAAAAAAAATAGAAAAAAAAACTATTTTTATTAGATAACAACAACTGTTGTGTATTATTATTACTATTATAATATTAATTTATCATTTATTAGTATTATTACTATTATAATTATAGTATGTATTACGATTATTATATTGATTGCTATACCTTTTGTTTCTTATGTTATGAAATATATTATAATATTACAACATAATATGTCACAATATATCAATAAGTTTATATGACCAAGTCAGGGAAACTAAAAATTAATAAGAAAAAATAAATAAACAAATAGTTTTTATACTTTAATACATTTTTACTCGAATAACGCTTCTATCGGGGTGACGTTATGCTCATCGCGTTTATAAATAGAGTTGAGTAAAATTACACGAACTTTGGAGTATGATAAAAGTTGCTCGAACGTTCAGTACTCGCTCGTACATAATTATAGTATAGGTAAAGTTCAATCGTTTTGAAATTGTACACTCGTAGTAATAAGTATGCAGAGTGTGTTAAAATTCCCATTATTTTTTCTAGAAAACCATTAACTCTACCAAAAGCCATAATATACTTTTATTCAAAAAGTTATGTAAAGAGGTACAAACAATTAATTTTGTAAAAACATTATAGAATTGTTATAAAAGTTCCAGAAACTTAAATTTGTTTTAGTACTTTACATCATACTTGCATATAATTTATTTTTATTATCCTTGGTTAAGAAATACGTATTTACTATATTATTAGGATATCATTAATTGTTATCAAATTATAAATTATTGTAGACTAGCTGATCTCGTGCACTTCGTTGCCCGTTTAAAAAAATAATAAAGCCAACTCTATATGAATAATAAGTTTTATTTTATAAATAACGGTTACAACTTACAATATACTAAGTAATATCGTTACAACAATATTCAATTTAGTCTCACCCGGCGTTGCCTGAGCCAAATATTAAGTTAAGATTAACTTCAAGTGATTTACATACATCTAAATCACCTAGGTGGGCAATCCACTGCATTATATCACGGACAATATGCGAGCAGTATATTATCAGGTAGGCAATCCACCTGCGGTGGATTGCGGACCCCATGAGGTGCGTGATTGAATGGAAACAGAATTAGGTAGGTGAAAAACAGTACAGAGTTGTCATTTTGTAACACCACTCGCATATTAAATTTTTCTAGCCGATCCCGTGCACTTTTTATTTCATTTTTAGCTGTTAATCTAGGAATTACTGGCAGCGTTTGGCGAAAATCTTCAGCTATAAAGGGAGTTCATTGATATTCCATTTCAAATCCATACATATATATAAAAATCGACATGGCACACGTATCTCGCACATCCCAGTGTGTTGAGTAATTTCGGAATATATATATGTATTGCAATATAGATAAATATTGTCGGGTTTTACTTTTTGGAACAATTCATACCTTAGATCATATACTATGGATGTAGTTATGCGTTTACTAAATTGTGTCCAACATCATCCCCACCACCTTCAAAATGTCACGGTACACGACAGAAATGCGCATGCCCAGATATCTATACGAATGATACTGTTATACTGATAAGTGATGATAACGTTGAAATTTAATAAAAAACCAAATTGTTGACTTTTAAACTTTTTATTAAATTTGCTTCTAATTTGACACCTACATTTTACATAAAATAATTATTTTTTGTTCATCAATATGGGGAGAGTGTGTTGTTTTTATTGCCAATCAACACCATCCAAAATTTCTGGCTTAACACTGCATACGTAAGTTATAAATTTATGACTATTGTTGTATTATAGAATTAATACTTAGCTGATAAAAGTGGTAATAGGTATTATTTTATAAATCATAATTACATTTCCAGGTTACCTGCTGATAAATATTTACGAAATGCTTGGCTTAAAGCTTGTGGATATAGTGAAAACGACTATTCTCCAGATAGGAGAATATGCTCTCTTCATTTTGAAAATGAAAAGTATTGTTAATTATAATTTTCACGATGCAATATGCATGAATATTAAAAATTATTATTAAAAACAATAAAAACGTGTTATTACTTATCAGTTGGCATTGTTGATACCACGATTAAAGATATATCTTTAATCGTGGTTGATACTGATTTCTAGACTTCGGGCATGCGCATTAGCGTCGTGTACCCTGAAATTTTAAAGATAGTGGGGATGATGTTGGACACAAATCGGTGCTAGAGCAATTATACGCATGACTACATCCATAGTATATGATCTAAGATTCATACTACACCATGCAATATGCATGAATATTAAAAATTATTATTAAAAACAATAAAAACGTGTTATTACTTATCAGTTGGCACTCACCGTTTAAACCTTCTCTGGACTTCCACAAATAATTTAAGACCAAAATGAGCCAAATCGGTGCAGCCGTTCTCGAGTTTTAGCGAAACTAACAAACAGCATTAGATTTTTATTTATATAGATAACATATTATTATCTATTGCTATAGTTGATTATCTGAACATCAATATTGTTTTATTGTAATAATGCCATTTTTTTTTAAAGAATTTCAAGCCCGTGGTATTTCGGATGAAACAGTTTATATTGAAATCAGTTATACTAAATTACCGCTACTAGACGTTAAGGGATAATGAATTAAAATCGTTATTTTGAGTTAATAATTCATGTATCTATGGGTAAACTGTAAATAAATAGTAGATACTTTGTTGTGTGGATTATATATTTAAACTGCCAAACGTACAAATGAGTCGTGCTGATATTTAGAGTTAATACTAAAGGTTTTAAAAAGGTTTTACACGAATTAATATTTTTTT
Source organism: Neotoxoptera formosana (assembly GCA_022818045.1). NCBI lineage: Eukaryota > Metazoa > Arthropoda > Insecta > Hemiptera > Aphididae > Neotoxoptera > Neotoxoptera formosana. Next base: position 24,007,936 of record CM040635.1, on the reverse strand, counting down.
AGGGAGTTTAATTAAAAAAATAAAATGTGGAGTGTCATTTTTTTTAAATTCACTAAAATCAAAAGCGTTATCACTGACTACTGCAGTGAGTATTATGATATTAAAAATAGACTTATATCTGTGTTTCAGTATTGTGCCTAACAAATGATAAATATATTACAAATTCATCACTGTAAACAACACATTAGTTTTAAAACACAATGAAAAACGATTGTCCTTAGTGCGGGTACTTAGTGCAACACACGGTCTATTGACAATTCACTCCATTTTTAATATAATATATTATATTGCATCCGGAAATTTAGGATCGTTTATTACGACTACTGTATGGACACCTATGCTTTGTTTTCCTAAGCCTAAACACGTGCAAAGCGGTTCTCACGGTCGGTCGTAACGTTGAGGATTTCCAATCAATTTGTTCTTGAAAAACTCTAATACCAATTTAAAACATTAATGCGCACCGCAGATGATGTGTACAAAAATATTATATATTGTAGTAGGTATTAATTGTCCACGTTTTTTGTATTTTACCTACAAGTGTAGGTAATTGATTTTTTTAAATTTTTAATATTTTGGTGTAACCGCATCGCCGTCAACGTTAAACTGTCATCTTTTGACGTTCAAAAGATTTGAAAACCACGATACGATAAACGTTTGAGATGATATTATTAGATCGACAACAGTCGCGACATTCGTCGAATTTAAATTCCATCAAATGTTTTTCTGCGCTCTATTTCGCATTATCGTACGTGTTCTCAGTGAAGTGCAAATTCCCGAGAATTGCAATGCATATTGTATATCAGACATTTCCCTGGAATATATCCTAAGCCGGACATTTATCTAGTAAATTATAATACTGTCATAATATATTCAAATAACAAATATTTTAGGAGCAAAAATATTACATGCGAATAGGAAGACTTTTTATTTAAAAAATATATTATACAAGTCTAAAGTGAATCGAGTTATATACTTAAATGTCAGTGGCCAGTGTGGAGATTAGATTTTAAATGAATGTGAAATAAAATACAGTTTTCCCAGTAAGTACCATCATATTCGTATACGCATTAGCTATTTTTTTTTACAATAAAAATTAAAATTCTGACCAACTTTTTGGTGGAAAATCATAATAGTTGTCAGATCTTAATAATATTACATACCTAGTATATTACCCATTTGTATGTATATGAATACCAATTCGAACATTTGTATTATGATAAATAATTTTCATCGAGAACCGATTCGTCCACTTTATTTTTACCAGGGAACCAATTCCGGATTTCCTCACCCGCAATGACATCAGTAATCGTTTCATTTCGGGATTTATATAAGACGGTGGCATAAATGCACCGAATTTAGTAAAAAGTCTGAGCATCCTAGTGGCATGCCGAGCAATACTAGGCTCCTTCTATCTGGACCATCCAGATTTTGCGACCGATCGCCGTCAAAGGACTGTAGCTCTTCGGTTCCGTTATCGTTGTAGAAAATATTGGTTTTTCTACTTTTGTTAAGAGCCGCCGAATTCCGTTCCTTTTTTTAACAATAAAAAATCACGAACCCTCCATAACCGTAGAGTCTAGTGAGTGCAGATATAGACGCCTAGCTGACTTCCACTAGTAAATTTCGTTTTTTACGTTTAGTAATGCTTGACTTGTGTTTAGTGTCCATTAGTGCACGGTCGATTTGACATGTTGCATCCCTCTCGGCGAGAACGTTTGCGCACTCGTCACGTACTCTGCGCACGCCCGTTACGATACGAACTGCGGTTACTGGTATATTACAAAAGTGATAAGCGCAATAATTCTTTTGTGGTTGTTTTCGAGTGCTGCGTGCCATCCTCAGCCATCTTTTCCGACAGTCGACGACGGTTCGACCGCGACAAGTCCCCCGCGTATCTATAGGCCTCCCGGTATCCGGTGACTTTTCAAAGGTGACAAAAATAAAGATAAAATATAGAAAAAAATCGATCGAAAACAGTGAATCATAATAATATACAAGTCAATATTTTGAAACCGCAAAGATAAAACGTAGGCACAGTTAGACCGCCGGTAGCCGTTCATGTAATCCGATCAAAATCTAAAAATCTCCGATTTTCACTGCATTAGAAAATTCGCTTTTCCTCGTGCAATTTGACGGCTGAGTTGTCATCGTCAGTGCTTGCCGCAGACTCCAAAACGATCGCTGTCCTTAATAGAGTTTCGACGGTGACATTAATTATATATCACACTTCTTGCCAGCATAGACGTTTATTAATAATTATAATTAACTATCGCACAGTGCCATAGTTAATAGTATAATACGAGGTGATGAATTTTCCGTAAGACACTCGGTATATTTTCAATCAAGTTTTTGAAAATATATCTGTTAAATAAATCAAAGTCGTTACAAAATTTAAGCTTGAAAAAAATATTTTTCACTTTTTTATCATTATAATTAATTTAGGGTTTTTACTCTTTGAAATCATTACATACATTTTTTATTTCATATTCCAAAGCAGAATATTATTTGGAGTATCTCGAGTATATAGTTAATTTTTAACACGTTCTTCTCTCACACTAGAGTGTAACTAGAAAAAAACATTTTTGTATAATTTTTGGTATTTTTTTATTTTTCCTGTGAATGACATATTTCATGCAATTTTAAAACCCTCAATGTGTGTATTGCGTCAAATGGATCACCCGGTTTACTAATATAAGTAATAATTTACTATACTTAAAAAGTTAAACATTATTTAACTATTTAAGTAAAGTATTAACAAGTTTATTATTCATCGATATTGTCAAAGATTTCCTGATATTCAGTATTTGGGTGCATGCCATAAACAAATTTGAGTATATTTTTAACGAGAAATATACAATGTAATATTAAACAAATTATGTTTTTTGGCATGCATAAAAATTATTATAAAAATTATCTAATTATTCGACACATACAATGAAACTTTTTTTAAAAACCGAATTGTTATCTGCTATGCAGAAAACTACAATAATAATTTCAATTTATTAAACTTCGATATTTATAGCTGTTTGTAATTTGTAGAACGCCACTAGCTTTACTATTGTAAATAAACATTTCAAATGTAAATATGTATACACACCTTTAAAATCTATACACTACTTTTATGTAAAAACAATATATTTTATAGCATAAAATAAATAATAATGTAAAACTTGAAGTCTAATGACCTTAGTATAGTCGAAGCCTTTTTTTATAATAAAAAAAAACCTTATAATATTCATTTTCCAACCAATTTAATTAATTTTAATCTCTACTTGAAATTGATATATTAACAAAATAATAATTCTAATTTAAATTTCAAAAAAAAAATATTTCTCTTTTAACAATTATCGCTATACCTGTTTTGATTAACGAATTCTTGAGCAACAAGCATGTTATAGATAATAAGATAAATAAATCTATTTTGCGGTATAAGAATTGTGATCTTACATCCCTTTTTATAAAAATAAAAGTAAGGTACCTATAATTTGTTTTTACGCTATAATTAATATAAATAATAATGTTATATAAAGCTTTGAATAAATACACTTCTGTTAGTATAAAATATACAAGTCCAAGGCGATTAAATATTTGAACTGTACAATTTTATAGTTACTATAGTTACAATATTTTCGTTACACAATTTGCCTCAAGATTTGTTTTAATACAATATTTCTATATAACAATTTCGGCTATTATTAGATTCATTTTTTGCCGAACAGTTTGTTAATTCTTATATAATATTTTTCCCTCTAGATAAGTTTTTACTGTTTACACTCCAAATAACATCACAGTGATACGTATACAAATAGTCAATACTAAAACTTTACGACTTGACTGTTATATCATTTCCTTATATTTTTTCGGAGTCTCTAAAAAAGTTATTTTATAGTATAGTTATTTTATTTATTCGTACGCGGATGTTATGTAATAATTTAATATAGACACACACACACACACACACACACACACACAAAATAACTATAATTTTCAACAACTATCAACTTCTTATTTCTTGTGAAAATGATTAGGTATCTGATGTTGAGTATATTATTATACGCGCTAACCTAAATTGAAATACACCGAAACAGCTGCATAGAAAAATATTATGTTTACACTACACTGTTACAATCTAAATAAAACGCATTGAAGACCATACGATGTCGAAATAGATCTTTGACGGTGATTCGGACGCGTATAGATTTTATGCAAAATTATAAAAAATATTTGAAAATGTTTGCCCAAGATTCGTTTTATGATTATTGTTAATATTTTTACTACTTCCAATTAACATGGTATCATTCTACAAATTTTGTAATTGTTCTGTACTCGAACGGGCTTACATTAAATACATTTTTATCGGCGTTGTTTGCCCACAAGTGAATACTTCTCTAACTGTTTAGGCTTTAGGTACACTAACAATATTATACGAGATATACGTACAAAAAATATATAAATTGATTAAATTTTTTTTACCGTTATTATATTTGTTATATTTTTAAATGCAGCAACATAATATAACGAGTATTACACATTTATTTTAATATTTCTATATTTATAATATTAATAATTCAAAAAATAGACGTTCGACAAGTGACAGTAAATATTGGATTAAATAATAACATAATAATTGAATTCAAAGGTAAAATGTCTGTTACTCGGTACTAATATTCACTACATATAATATGATATAACATAAATTAATTTCCTTTGTAGTATTTTACACACAACAATTTATAATTATATGCGCATATACGAGTGGTAAATGGTAATGCAGTGTGGATATTGAGCAAATAACAATAATAATAATAAATTGGATTTCGTTAAACGTTCGATTTTATAATTAATTAGAGACGTCTGGTTATTGTAGCAAAGAAAAACTATAACTAGATTTAAAATGTAGTGCTGTAGCTAAATTGAACGCAATTGAAATGAAAATAAATCTTAAAAGTTTCAAGAACTCTAAATTTCGAAGAGTAGCTTTTGGTGGTCTATTCCTCAATAAAATACAAACGTATTGGAGTGGTTATACGCTAGGTACGTACAATTAAACAGACACAAAAGAAAAAAAAATGTGGTTTTCCACTCTAAACTTCACACAAGATGATGCGATACCGACATAAAAACTTTTTTCTCTGTTTAAAATAAAAATGATCGTAATAACGAAAGAAAAATGAGTATTGTATGCAATGTATTATGTTAAAACAATAATATGATAAACAACTGTATGGAAAATCCTGTATTTTTTTAAAATTATTTTAAGATTAATATTGTAAATTGTTTGCTCGTGCCCAACTCGAATGTAAAAACCAAACGTGTACACTAAAAAAATTAATCATACACAAAATGTGTATAAAATGCACAAAATGTTCGTACGATTCGAAAAATAGTTAAACAATTCGTCGTGGAATTTTCTTCTGGTCACTATAAAACGTAGAAAAAGCTCGGGGTTCCAAAAAAAAAAAAATACGAAGTACAATTAAAAATATGATTTTGACCACTATAATTGGGTTTTCAAACGTGTCGGCCGTTAATAGATTTTATATGTACCTTATACATCACCACCCTCTCGCACGGTCGCCGACACGACGCGACATTACATCTCTAGACGCACCGTTTGCTCATTGACCCGTTTTTATACGTTCCGAATATAGAGTAAGCCGAGTCGAGCACACGCACCTATTTTACTTTAAATTCGTAAGTTATTATTATTATTATTAATATAGTACGTGACTTTTACAATACATGGCTGCTATACGACTATATTATGGAGTATCAAAAGACCTGCGTGTAGACATATATGTATATTATATATATAAACCTACCTATACCGTATGACTGTAATAATGGTTTGTGTATCTATTTTTACAATTTTTTCCATTTATATGCGGTGTCTTAACCTGTTCGACTGATTTTTGCTTGTATTCTACCTCACAATTTCCTACACAGTATCTAAGGGTTTCCAGATCTATTTATTTACTGTTTTGGATTTTTCGTATTTTTTAGTTTGGTAGTTAATAGTAATACACATAATATTATATTGTGTCAATGATAAATTTTAAATAATATCAAGAATGGGTGTTTGAGTAATGATTTACTGACAACGATATCTTTTCGAATCGTAATAATTGGACGGGGAATAGTGTGTCGTACATACGCATTTCCAATAAATACATTTCAGCATTCCTTTGACTAAAATTACCTATGCGAACAGACATTTTTTTAACTCGATATATTTTTTAAAATAGCTCTTTCAAATAATCGTCACGTCGAAATAATACTAAAAATAATAATAAATTCCTCGCCGTGTTTGTTCTCGCGAATACCTTTTTTTATCGTCAACGTCTTAAAAATCGGATTTCGGTTCTTATATTCGTCTAGACATAATAAAGTGTTATAGGTTTAGTATTTTATTAAATTCGTTACATATATGTAGTACAATTTGTACAACCACTCGATTTAAACGCACCGTAAATGTATTATACAAAATGTAATACTAGTTTTCAGAAACCTCTTTCAATATTCAAAAGCATATTATATGCAAACAAATTGCGAACTTAACAACTCTGTCGTCTAATTCAAAATAGGTTTATGAGGTTTACGACATCAGTGCACATAAATATCTCCGAAATCTCCGATGATATTGTTGGTAAGTATTCATTGGAGACTAAACGTCAATTATTTTGTGATTTAGTGTCTGAGGAAATTGTGAAAATACGTATAATAATATAATATCGTTATACGCCGCCATATCTATATTATTAACTCGATGTTCAATTCGTACGTTTATATTACGATGTTCACACATACTTTATGCATAAATAATAATACCATTATGGCGTATACTTACCGTGGCAAATACGCACTCTGAAATGGGATTTTTTTTTTTTTGTTGTTGTTCTTTTCTTGGGTCTGATAACACAAATACAGTCGGCAGTTAACATTTATTTACCTACACGACTACATGACTACAGCAAACGCCGTCGTCGTTTTAATAGTAATTTATTTTATTTCTTGGTGGCGTTACAGACGGCGTAAAAATCATTTAAGAGTTGTTATTGCTCTATCTATTACAATTAATTGTAACCCTACAAGCGCACTATTGTGTGTCGTCGTCTTGACATTTGTTATAAACACGTTATTTCAATAATTATTAATATACGGCAAAAATGATTTTTAGATCCCTCGCACAGACATAAACAATCATTAAGTTTTTCCAAACGTTATTATTATATTATGTCACCGTTAGAAAAATGTATAGGTCTTTAAATTAAGAAGCGTCAAGATCAACGATTATTTATAGAAGTGTATATACTATCAAGTCGGAAATCAGTTGCCATGAACACGGAAAAATAATTTTGAAAGAATAATATCAAAGTGCATGGTCGCGTCTTAAAGCGATAGTGAATTTTAATATCGAATTAAATCACAAAATTATAGATTATTGGGAGAAATGTACTCCGATACGAATCGGATAAATTAACGAACAAAATTGTACGCATATACGACGAGGCGTTCGACACAATCATTGAATATAGTGTACTCGAACATTTTAAAAGAAAATACTGCGATTGGGTTGAATATCATTTCGAACGTAATATATTTTGTCCGGTAAATACGCCGTGAAACGTTCTAAAGTATAATTCAAATTATATAATATTATATTATATGAATATTACATTGAAGTCAAAACTATTTAGGTTTATATAACGACACAACGCAACGTATAGTCCAATCTTATAGGACTCGTATTATATTAAAGTAAAATAAACAGTCAAATCGCAATATGCATTTACGTGAATAATTTGTTTAACAACTTCATAGTATTGTACGATACTAGTATTATAAGGAAATTTAACTATGTACCTATATAATATTATAGTACCTTATACGTTATCACGATCTGAGAGCATTCGCCAAAACCATTTACATGATCAAGCGAATGAGAGACAGAGACAGCGAGGAGACACAGAGGAGAACTCGTTAAAATGGACTTTGTTAACGGTAATTATTAGAGTAATGTTTAAAACAGTTTTACTTTATATAATATACACGGCAGGTACACTGCGCAATAACTTAACCCAATTATGTTTATTCCCGGTATGTTTCAGCTTTGATGTGTGATACTTTTATTTTTAATTACAATTATAATGTAATCTTCGTGGGTAATCAAAGATTTTATAATGGAAAAAGTGAAAACGTAATAGTGGTAAAACTGCACTAGGCAATTTTTTTGGCCGTCGCGTCTGAGAACGAAACGTGATCAGTTTTCAATCCAACGACTTATTTTCAAAGGTCAATGTTTGTGGGGCCACTTATATACGGCGTTTATGCGGTATACCCATTACCTTAACTCAAATTATCCATTATAATATATAATATAGTTTAATCCAATTTAACCGAAAACGTTAAATTTAGTATAATAATAATAGCATTGTTGTGTTTGAGATATAATAAAAATATCATTCACGTGTATTGTTATCGCACTGTTTACAGATAATATTGTATTGTAGTAAAAGAGCATGTTTACTGTTTAGGTGGTAGCTGCTCTTAAATTAGCTGTACTGAAAAAAATAGTTTGTTTTTCAATTTGTTCCGTTGTTTGATTGTAAAACGTTCAAAAAAATGTATACAATATATCGAGTCACTGAATATTGCTCTCAAAATTGTCATCAATCTTTGAGATGAACGATTAAATAAATTGGATCCGATACATCAAAATAATTAAAATATCTATAAAACGAATAGTATCGACTAAACAAAAATCCTATTGTGACAACGGTATAATTTCTATGAGCTGACAACCGCTTAGACAAGATAAAGAGTGAAATAAATGATTTAAAATTCTCTAAAAATATGGATTACTTCCTAAAATACGTAATAAAATAAAGTATCTTATACTTAATATCAACCATCAAAAATAAAGACATTATACTTTTATATGTACACGCCTTGTATGTATGTATGTATGTACACCTCTATACAATATCACCATTTCCTTTAGTTTTCCAAGGAAAATATGTATATGAGCCACTAAAGCCACTAAGGATAACATAACGTCGTTATTCTTGTAATGCATACAATAAATTATAGAAATTTTAGAGAATTTTATTCGTGGTGTGGAGACATTGGTTGGAGTCGCTGTATCAAGTTTTCTATTGCCTATTGTTGTATTAAAAAATATTATTGAATATTATATTTTTTTTTTTTTAATTTAAAATCGTTTCATTTCACAATATGTTTATAAGTATCAAACAATAAGTGAATCCGATGATATGCCATGACGTGTATGAAAAAAAACATGATTCACAGAATGAAAAATCCTCCCGCTGAAAAAACTATGGTGAATATTATTTTAAAACATAAATAACAATTATGTGAGTAGTATTTTTTGATACATGTAAAATGTCAAAATGCCGGACATTTAATACGAGAGTTACGTAATAAATTGTATATAAAAATGAGAGAAAAGTTTTGCCGATACATAAAAAATAAACCTTGTACATATCAAAGCCGATATCAATAAATCAGAAGTTAAATTGAACAGGTTTATTATCAGTAGCTTATAAAATATACAATTTATAACGAAAAGAGATGAAAAATATCTATTGGTATTCGGAATATAGAAGTAGGAACATAGTTTTAAACAATAGGTAAATAACTAGGAAACAATGTTCTTTGTGGGAAAAAATATCGAATTAATTGTAAGCACCTAAACATTTTAGATTCTGAGCTGAGCGGTAAATTGTTTGATTTTACAATGATTTGTAAAAATTTGAAACTTAAATCAATTACAACAAACAAAACTTATATTCAAATTTATTTTTACAATATTTTACAAAGTATAAGTTTTCCAATAACATATAAAACTACGAAATACTTTTAAAGCACATTGATTGAATACCCTAAAAAAAATTGTTTTCTCGTTCTTCTGAAAATCAAAAACTCAAAAGGTGCAATTCGAGTATTTTTAGCATACTGTTCGAATATATTATTGTTGATACTTTTAATGATACAAAAAATGTATAAATATTATAATACTTCCGTGACAAAACTCGGCATAATATTATCTTAAAGCGATATATTGTAACTAAATATTGAATGGTCATGGGAGGTTTCAATGGCTTCTAAATAAAACAAATTAAATATTTATTTATAATTTATACACAGAAAAATAGAAAAATATGCGTTTCCGTATAGAAAATATTAATAGTAGTGTAATTTATTTTAAATTCGTTAAATAACTCATAATAAACGTACCTAAACAAAATTTATTAATTTATTTTACGTGTTTTACAACAATTAGGAATACAATATTTACATTGTTCTATATAAAAGAAATAAAAACGTAACAAAATTATATCATAAAAATGACGATGCATATTACTGTTTAAATTGGACGATTGCAACTATTTATACTAATTTTAAATATGATTATGTATAGTTACACAAACATGCATTTAATTACCTATAAATTAAACTAATAATATTCCAATATATTGAAAAACAAACTTGTTCTATCTGTTTATTAAACTTATTGATCTCCGGTAAAAATGTCATATACGTCGTGTATAATGATTAAATTTGTAATTCAAATATCTCAACAAAATTAAATTCCAAATCACTTTTGATACAAAAAATTACTGTTTAATAAATTGATGCGTTTTAAACCTAACAAACATAATATATAAATGAAATCGAATTGCAGACTTTCAACATGGCTTATAATAATTTATTGTATCATTTTATTTGTATTTGCATAATATAATTGTGTGTAGTTAAACGTTTAATTCCAACCCACACCTTTGACAAGATTAATTTTTTTTTCTCATAATGGTGTTTGTAACATTTTTCCGGTGTCTCGTTAGATATAAGTATGACTTTATATTTAATAAGTTAAATAAGTCAAATAATTTGTATAAGTTTTTATTTCAATAATAAGGAAATTATGACACGGCGTCTTGGATAGGCAATTCAGCTACACGACTAAAGCGATCCTTTATTCCTTATGATATTTTTATTATTAATGATGTTATGGTCAATATAAAATCCAAGTCCATTAATCTAGCCTTAAAATTCATTTTTAACTTAGGCTATACAAAGATCCGGTCAAACTGAAGAACAATACACCCATCACGTCAAGAATAATGGCATTATTAAATCAAAAATTAAATCCGTTATTCATAAGTTTGTAACCCAAATATTGCATAAAAGTTGAAAAGTGTATTTCTAACGAATGTGAAAATTTTAAACTCTGCTACTCAGACTATTGCTTTAAATATACTCGTTAGTAAAATAATAATTATAATATTGTTAGGAACCCAATTTACAATTAATTCGTCCAAACATTTGCATTTTGATAAATTTGTAATACACATATTATAATATTGAACATTTTGGATATTCGATGTATTATAATATATTGTACCTACATAATATTATTTTTTATTAATAATTTATTATAATTTATTAAATATTCGTATATTATCACTCACCTTATTTGAGATCGATTACCTTGGATGCTTTGTTGAAGGCTTTGAACAACAATTTAAAGTTTTCCAATTTATTTTAATTCCAAAAGTTGCTTATAAGAAGAAAAAAGTAAAATCAAAAACACTTAATAGAGTAGATTTTTTCATAAAAGTTTCAAGAGTAGCAAGGATTAGGAGACTGCTAGTAGACGTTCTGTCTGATTCCAATTAAAATTTAATATGCCTTAATTATAAAGCATTTTATAAGTATTGAATATTTTATGTTAAAGGACTGTATTTTTTTTCTAAATGTACAATTTAAATTTGTCTAGAAGTATAATTTTATAGAACTTTAACCGATGTGTTAGAAGCCTGTGTTAATTCATTGTTTAATGGGATAAACAACAAACATTATGAAAACCCGAAAATCAAATTAATAATTAATAACTATTATTGTAATACAATGTATGTTAAACCGAATAACGAGTAGGTTTTTTCTATCTTTCTTTTGTAGAGAATAATTAAAAATGTTTACAGTTTTTGACAAGCCAAACTTATATATATATGTGTGTGTGTACCAATGTGTATGTGACATTTTCCAGCACATTATCCGTATGTAATAAAAAATAATTGGCTTATACCAAAACAATATTTAAAAAAAGGTATATAGAATAATCATATTTATTATTATACAACCAACAGAGTTTATTTTTCTGGTTGATGAAAAATTAAAAACACCAAACCGAACCTTAATGAAATAAATAATTTATGTTAAATAGAATTGCATCCTTTGTCTAGTATAATTAGTACATACTTCTATAATATGCTATACTTTTAACCAAAACAAGTTTTTTTTTATTTTGTTTCGATAAACACTAAATTGTATTAAAAACTATTATAAAACTAATAAATTGCTGTTAATAGGTGTACAAACAAATTCAAATTTAGGATTTTTTGAAAAAAAATATTTTTTGATAGCTGAAATCTAAACCGCAATTAATATAATTTAATAAACTCTGGATGAAAATTATCAATTGTTTTATAATAATCCATTATAAATTTCCCCTTAAATTCATTCAAAAGTCTAAAACAAACAAATGCATTGATTAATTTTATGTCACGAAGGCAAAACCTTAAATACCATTGAAATGTTTGTATAAAAAATGTATTTACCTAAATTAATTTAGTACAGTATGTCGTAGCTTAGTAATTTTAAACACAACACATTATAAATCCTTTATAAACACTATTTATTTCGATATTAATTCGTTGACATATTCTTCATATTTATAACTTTCTTTTGAATAAAATATAATAAAATATCACACGAACGTCTTTATAATATATTATTAAAAAGATAAATATACAATAATAAATAAAATACGTTAACTATAATAATAATAATAATAATAACGGTCATCGGTTTATATAGTCGCCTAATGGATGTATATAATAATATTGTATGCTATGTATATTTTATCGATATGATTTGAATTGAAAAAAAAAACAAAAAAGTGTTCATAATATTACACCGTTGAGAGGTTCACCCCGAGCTTGAAAATATATGTGACCTTAGGACGGAAAAGCACGTTAGCCTAAACGGACTGGGTCGCTTTTTTTCTCTTTCTTTCGACAACATCGCCGCCGCAACGCGATCCTAAACCAATGTCGCAAATTCCGCGTGACGAGTGTGGCAGACTTCGCGATATTAAAAAAAAAACCCACAATATACGCGTTGATATATATACTTATACTACCTACGACGATGACCTACATACGGCGTATTATAGGTAATAATTAGGTACACTTACATATTATTTTGTTTTCCCTCGACAATCGTGCGTACCTACCGTGTAGTGGCAGCCATAGGTACATATTATAATAATACAATAATAATGATTATTCAGTTATTTACATGTGATATTATAACATACGGCTGATGCGATCGGCTCGTCGATAATTTATCTGGTGGAAAAAATTCAAACGTTGCAGGTATACGCTACCTAGCTATATGTATAATATAATATTATATCAATCATAATAAGTCATTCTATCCGGGCGAGCCGCGGCGAATGCTGCGATGACAGGATTAAATTTTGCCATGATCGGTTACGGTGGCAAACAAGCGACTGGGAAATAATACCGCTGTGGGATATAATGTAATAATAATATCTAGAATGTCGGTATCACCACCGCTCGTATACTTATAACCGCGTAACCGGTCACGGGGTCGTCGATATAAATTAACATTTTAAAGTCAAACAAAAGAACGGCGTCGTAGGAAATATTCACCTGCGCAGATATTATTTAGAACTCACGAGAGTATAGGACGGCGGCGGCGGCGGCGGAGACTCACTGATTTTGGCATGTTGTCTTCCCGTACTCATCCGAGAAGCAAACATTTTATGCGACCCGAGTCGTGATACGGTGCAAAAACGGCGTTCGAAGTTTTTCGGTTCGGTGTATTTTTGTGTTTTTTTTGAAAATAATATACGCGGTATTATAATATAGTGTCCTTGATGTCTGCAACTCAGAAACCCGTGGCAAGCCGAAACCGCGGTACATTATTATACTTTATATACCGTTTGCGAAACTGTACGAACACGATATTATTATTTCATAGTAACAATTATTATTATAATTATATTATAATATGAAGCATCAAATGCTCGTTATATCCGTCGAGGCCAACACGTCGAATATGAATGCAAAACTTTTAACTACCTACTGGATATTATATATTGCTGACGACGAAACCACAATTTCTAGATATTATGTCGACGAATGATAAAAGAATATTCCGATACAATGGAATATTATGAATAATTGCTGAAGCGCTGAACATATAATAATACTATAGCGGTTACGGACAAAAATTAAATTCGTCTGCGATATTCGAATGGTTTTTCCCAATAATTATATATGCAAGTCCGTTATTGTTTATTAACAAAGGACAAAGGCGCGTAAATATTATGGCGTTGGTAATCAAGAAAAACAATAATTTCGTTATATTTGTATGCATTTTTGAACACGAAATTCTATGCGGCGTTGTGCGTTGTGTTGAAATTTACCGTATTGCATAACGATAAATAAATAACCGAAAACGACGACACAGCCACCCGTGAACGATTAATAAAATATTATCATTAATTTATTATTATTCATTGCTTGCTTATTGTATGTGGTTAAATCGTTGTTATATTTTGAGTTGCAATAACAGTCTTAACAATATTGTTGTGCGCAATTTATATTTTATACCAACCTGTAACCAGTGCTATAGGTTTGAAACGCTTCGCACGAATTTGTTCGAAATATAAGTCGATCGGACTTTATTACCGGGTATATTGCCAACCACTGACCGTAATAATCGATCGGGCTGCTTTGTTGATCCGGAGCGTAGTGAATTTTTTTCCTGTGCACTCCGCTTATACGAATCTGTTATTATAAAAACGAGATAAATGGGATTTTGGAACACGTGGGACGAGAAAAAATAATCATGGTGGACGACGATGAGTGAAATCGATAAATTATACTGCAAGCAATGGTGTAATTAAACGAATCAAGGTAATATCGAATTCAATAATAACCCGGGGGCCTAGAAAGCCGAGAGGGATGTTAAAACTCGGACCCAAGAGAGAGTAATCGATGAATATAATAATATAACGAGTGATAATAATATGGTCCGGCGTCATTATACGCAGCGCCAAGTGCGTATATTATACAGGCAGCGTATTCACATGACGTCATATACCTAACGATAATAATTTTCAATGATGGAAAAACTACTATAGTCGGGTCGCTCGGAACGACGCCGCACTCCGTATAATAATAATCGGATAGGAAAAACCGGGTGGAAAGGGTGAAAGAAAATCGTACTACCGGCCATTACCAAAACCGTTTTTAATCACGCCGTCATTATATTATTATTACCGTCCTCTGATTATAGAGGATCGGCAAACTCCGTCGCTGAAATCGAGGAATTACAAACACGGCACACCTAGGCTCGACCCGTACGCGTCGGCGGCGGCGCGGCGGGGAGAAGGAAAATATATAATATTATATAATTGTGGTTGTTTTAATTAACTTATTAGAACGCGGAAAACCGCGCTCGTCATTGTATTTTGCCGGGCCAAAGTATACGCATTAGAAATTTAAGACGCGTTACGTTTTCAATTAAATTTAGCGGTTGTGCCATTCGAGTCGAACGTCGTCGTAGAGCGTCGGACACGCGGTAAAGCGCGTTTGCCCGCGGCCCTTCGCTCGGGTCTCGTGTTTTGCTGTCGGCGCGCGGTAATATTATATCCTCGCAGGTAAATTATAGGTGTACGTTTCGTATAAACGTTTAAACGCAAACCACAACAATCGCTCGAGAATAATAATACGATGAATAAAATTTACGATAAGATCGGTACGGCTCTGTTCGCGTATATTGGACGCGCTAGAGGATTTATTTTCAGCGGTTTTTCAGCCGTAAAAATATTATACTAAAAAAACCGAACCTCACACTTTTGCTGTACTAGCAGGTACTTTATATTGTATACAAGTCCAGCTCGTGACACAGTGTGCGGAGGAGCAAAGTGTACAAAATCGTTTGGGACAATAATATTTGAATAACGCATTCTCGTATGCGAGCCACTCCAGTGCAGGTTCCCAAAGCGTGATGGACATTATCGCTGGACTAAAAAAAAATTCGAAACCAAAAGATCGGTCGTTCTTCGATCTATGACTAACAAAGAGGGGGAGGGGGGAGGGGGGTGAGTAAAACGCGGGTCTCTGCAAAAGTGAGTATAGCTATTCGAAAATCGTTGGGAATCACCGAGCCCCGGGTTTTTTTTTCGAACCGTGCGTTTCCACACTCTAAAACTACAGGCGCTGCCGTTTTCATCGCGTTGAATATTCCCACCGGGACGCTCAAATCCGAAATCGGTGAATATTAGCTATATTGTCCATAGCTACCAGTTTCAATGTATACGTACAGTTTATATTATAGTGCCCTCCGAGTATAATATTGTCGGACGGCAGCCGTGCCCCGGCTACGACGACTCGCACACCCGCGTGTTTGCATTGGATCCTATACGGTGTGCGCCAAACTTAATTTACCGAACTATTGATTTGCGGCGGCGCTAACTATAACCTCACCTATGACGATATTTTATAGTGTGTCTGTAGTTGTTTCGATAATAGTTGTTTTGCCGATCATTTCTGCCCCCGGGCGGCCGAGGGGTAGTCGTCGTCGTACAGGTTTTCTGAAGACCGTAAACTCCAAAAACCGTGTGCGAGCAGGTAGAGACGATTTTGTTATTTTAGCTCGAGCCGAACAACTACCCGTATTATAAATCTATTGTCGTGTAGGATATTATATTATAATAAACAGACGGACATTATTACGAACCGGCTGATTTTTCGTCGAAATATCATCCAATACATTATATAAACAGGTAAAGTCCAGTAGCCGGTAGGCCTTTTTCTTTGCGGCGTCGTCCGCGGATACCTGTTTGATTATTTCTAAGACTAAAGGTTATTCGAATATTATAATATAAGGGCGGTCGGTATAATTGGGCCACATTTTATCTATATCTGCTTCGTACACGATATTTGTTTACATTTTATTACCCGGAGCTACAAATGACACGATTAATGTACAAATATACGAATATGAAAGAATTATTAATTGTACAGTGTCTATACATAATACGTATTATATGATTTTAACAAATTTTTTTGAATGAAAAGAAAATATAAAACTATAAGTACATACAATTAGTTGAATAATTATTAGATTTATTTTCAAAGAGTACAATTAATTTTTTAAATGATGTTATACACATTTCACAAATTTAAATCAGTTTTTTCCTTCCTTCGTATTTTTAATTTCAATAAAAATATAATTTTTTTGAATCAAAGTTCGTTTCTCGACTTTAATGGTTCTACGCTTCTCATTTCAATATAAACTTTTGCTCCAGTTTTTCTGCTTACCGGATTCAATAATAAAAATTCATTCAAAACAGTGGCCTAATAACCAGGCCTACCTGTTTTAAATTTAAAATTTTAGTGGCCCAATTACCGTATATTTTTTTTATAAATTGCTCCCGACGTCTTGGGAGTTTTGCACTCATAAGTAGATTAATTAATTTGAACTCGAAATGAAGCACAAATTCGTATTCGTGTTAAGATCATTATTGACGTTAGATAATCTTACTTATTGTTATAAGAGAAATAATATAATATTAGAGTGAACAATGTTTCATAAAATATGATACTAGTTACTGCTGCGTGTAAATGATCTATACAACAATGATTTCTAATATTTCTCAAAAGTAAAAAAATAAAAATAAAAATAGTTTAAAAATAGTCAAAATAGTTTTTTACTCACAATTATTAGCATTTAGATTACAAAAAATCTAACAATAAAATAGGTACAATTAATATAACGATTATGTAATCATATCAAATGTTTTATAATTATATATATTAGAAAGTGGATAGGTACTAAGGATACCTACAATAAAACGCCATACTGTATTATTATATATTATTTAAAAGTTTAACGATTAGTTAGGATGTTAAATCATCAAATATGATATTTTTATAATATAGTTTTATCGTGACTTTGTTTTCAATGTGATGTACCCTGCCCTGCGGCCGATGGAGTATTTTTGCTAAGGCAAGTGAATATAGTTATGGTAAGTATGTATGTGTAAGTATATGTATTAATTATTCTACAGTGAACAAATGATTATTTTACACAAAAATCCACAAAACACGTGTCAATTGTCTATTATATTATTATTCTAGTTTTTTTGTTAGTTTCCGATTATTTTGTAGTCAGTTTTTAAAGCTACGTAATAAAAATAAACACGTATATAATATATGGTATAAGTGTACATAATAAAGGTACACAATAAACTTGTATACAATCTTGATTAAAAATAAAATTGATTGTATAATATGCAATGTCATGACCGGAAAGATGAATGGTTTCCCTAAGCAACCGAGTAAAATATGTAATACATAAGCATATATCACCTTATTTTTCATTTTGAACTGACGACAAGGGAGGCTCTGATCAACCATTACTTTACTCCAAGCACATAATATTACCTAACCAACCTAACCATTTTTTTTTTTTTTTTGAAACCGACGACGCCGTGGGAACAGCTTTTGAATTACTTCCACGTCACCTCCATCGTCGTTCGTTATGCAAAATAATTATAGTACACATAAGTTCATACAATATGGTGTCTCCTCAAGAGGTCGCTACAATATTGTAGTTGGATGTTGTTCGAACGACGCTCGAGAGGAGACTACCGCAGCGTTCAATTTTATTATTTAAAACATTAACCTAACTCAGTGGTATAATATAGAAGAACCCTGTAAATAATTTTAATTAAAAGCTATGTGTAGTGTAAAAATGTGATACGTAATAATGTAACGGTCTATATTATTCATGATTAATCTAACCTTTTTATAAGTTAGTTTTTTATTTGAACGTTTTAAAAAATATGGAAATAAGTGTTCGAAAATGTAAATTAATGACAATTATTATACCTAGTCCAGCAAAAAAAAAAAAGAATACGATTTGAGTCATACAGTCAGTTAAAGACTTTATTGAATTATACTGAGGTTTAGTCTTTAGTTATTCGTATGCACTTTTAATATGACAATGATACAATAATTTTTTTTATAATAATTTCTTATAGCTAGGTATTTATTACAATCAATTAAAATGTTATTATTTAATTAAAACCAAAACTTCTAAAACCAAAATGAAGTATAATAAGCTCTGTTTTACATCAATAAAAACTGTTATGTAAAAACAAAGTAATAGGGTAAACTTTTTTATTTTATTTTAAGATTAAGTATAAACTCCGTTTCTTAACTTCAAAATATAATGTTAAGTTACTTTGTTGAGTGCACCGACAAGCTTTTATAGAAACATTTAAAATTCAAATCCCATGTTTTCATTGGAAAATCGAAAGTATTGGCACTGTCTTAACATAACCGTCGGGAGCGAGCAAGTATATTTTTTTTATTTGAAATCAAAAAAAAAAACACGTACAACGTTTTAATAATATTTAAACGCTATTAAAAGTGTCTAGAAAGTAAAAACTAAAAAGGGAAAAAATAATGAATATATTCCGACAAAGTGCCATGATAATATTATAATAACAATAGCCGACCTGCGTTAAATTAATACAATATAAATATACATATTTTACTTCAAAGGTAATTAAAACATCAACACTGCATGAAATATAATTTGTGTACCTATACTGTTGTGTGTGTTTTAAAAGGAAAAATATTGTATTGATGTATTACAAAAATCGGTTTATAATGGCTGCCCGTTTATCTACAGGGTGGTCCATTTGAGTGTCTACACTGATCGCTATTTTGAAAAGTTTCGACTTTTTTGAAAGTATATTTCTCACACAGGTGATTTGATGTAATTTTATAACTATAATTGTTACAATTTTTATCGTTGAATTTGTTTGAGTTGTTTACTCTTTTGAATGACACCATACATTTTTATTTCATATTCCGAAGCAAAATAATATTCGAAGTCTTTCAATCCATATAAAGATCGAATTTCAGACGAGTAGTTAATAATCGGTTTCAATCGTTTAAACTTTAGATGAGTGTATAGTAGAGTGGTATAATAGGGTACCTCATAACATTTTGTCCTGTACTCCGCTAATCTAAATTTTAAATATCTTATATTATTAGATATAAGTTACAACTAATGGGCTACTTGTCCAAAATTTGATAGTAAAAAAAAATAATTCAAAAAAGTAAAAAAACTTAAAAATTATAACGATGAAAAAGTAGCAAAAAATATATTATTAATTTATTCGGAAATGTTGTTTTAAAATTATATCAAATCAAATTATAAAAAAAAAAAAAGAATATTTTCAAAAAAAAATTTAAAACTTTTCGAAATAATGAATGTAGACACTTAAATGGATCACCTGGTATTCGGTATACATATATAACCATATACTATATATACATTTACATAATGCTCTCCAAATTTATTTTATGCACACTCGAGTTCATTACAATATTAATGGAAGTCGGTTTCCAAATTACCGCAGTACAAAGTTGACCGTCAAATTGCACTCTTTCTGCTGTCATTCGACACCGTGTGCGGAGAGCGAACTTCATAATCGGATAGCGTTGATCGTATCGCACCCGCCCGACCCACCCACCCACTCGAAACGTGGTGGTGAACACGCACTGTAATTCGATATTATTAATTTAGGCATTTTCACATTTAATAATAATGTACGTGTTCTACAATTATTATGTGTTATATAATAATCAGAATTAAATGAGATCGCATTAATGTCATTCGGTTATCGTTCGTTACCGGACTTGGAAAAAATTACTCGTCTATAATCTCATATCGTCTAGATGACTTTAGTGGGCCAGTTATCAAACGGTTACCTTTAAAAAAAAAATTATTCTTATCTAGGCAAATTTAATTTCAATCGTCCTCTGTAAAATATCCTTGACTCACGAATAACATATATTAACTTAATTATTAGATTCAAACATTTTCGATCAGAAGATTTTATCCAAATCGGTTCGTATAATATAAACCTACCCATTTTTTACTAGGAATTTTGTTGTGATTGCCAATCGGTAATTTTAAGACATTTTACGACTTTTAGTATTTTAAGATAAACGTGCATATTTTTTTTTTTTGCATTTATTTGCAACATAAAGACATTCTAGGTTTTTGCGGTTTTCAAGTTCTGAAATAATTCATTTTGGATCCCCTAACAGACACCTCTAAATATCGGACTTTTTTGGGAAACGAACCTTCTGAATAGCGGACACAACTTCAGTTACCAAGAGTGTCTGGTATTTAGAGGTATCGCTGTACTATAAACGCTCGAATTATGAACCTTTACCTATTATTGTATACCTGTACTTAAAATACGTATATTTCAAGCATAGTTCTTACGTATAATATAATGTGAATTATTTTATGTGATTATTTGTTTATAATTGGTGTACGGTAAGTATAGCGACGATACTTCAAAACTCCGAAGTAATATGTAACGTGGAAAACGAACTGAACAGTTAATGCTTAAACAGCATTTTAATTAACGACATTTTAATTATATTATAACTCAAATTATTATGATATTGATATACTTTCCAAAATCGTTGAAAACTTTCGACACCAATATGTGATATTAAAGGTCGCACTTGATGGAAACAATTTAAGTTTGATATATATATACCTGACACGTATATTCCGATATTTTCGATATGTTTTTTTTTTTAACGACAAAACGGCAAGTCAATTTATATAATACATAAATTATAATAGATCATAATATTGAAAAATATTACGTACTATGTAATACGCTTTCAAAAGTTTAATCATTATTATTACTGGCACGCGGTCTGACAGTGGTTTGATTTTTTTATTGGTTAACATTTTTGATTTTTTACTGTTTTCAGCGGGTAGGACGCGAGAGAGCCACAAAGGTCTTTTTTATGATAACACAGCCATGATACACGGTTGGACGGGTAATCGGACACAGGTGTGACGGCTACTATATTTATATTATGGATCGGTGAAGATTCCTTGGTAGGTATTAAAGTATTCCGGAATGACAGCAAATAGTTACCTACGACGAATGAGTGGAAAATCCTGCGCATCCTTTTTGCATCGTTTTACAACTTAATGGCAAGCCTTGGCGTTTTCTCCGATTTTTCAAAAATCGCGAATCATATATTGAATCGAATTTGTTCGTGAGAAAATATTATTTGAACCGTATGTAAGCCTATATATATTATAACCTCAGCAAAATATTTGTGATGTATTTAAGCAAAACTTAAAAAAAAGTAATTTAAAACTACAATATATAACGCGGTGTGGTGATTAACCGCTTGGTAATTTATATGAAAGCAAATTCTGCAATTTTGAAATAAATATTTTATTGTCGTGGTTTTATAGTAATTAAAAATAATTATAACAATTTATATACATATAGTTTGGTTAATAAATGTTTCATTATGGCGGTGAACGTGTTATTATAATTAAAATTATTTTTGGATGGATAATTTTTGATTTATTTTAAAGAAAAGAAATCAAATCTAAATAGCCTAATCAATATGTCACCGTTGAATGGCTTTTTTTTCATGCATATTATTAGCATTGATTAAATATGCAATATTATATAATACTGTTTAATGAATCGATGATGTTATGTATATCGAATCACATTATCGCCTTATAACTGCTCTCATTCTTATTGTAGTTCTCGTTTTAAGAACAGAGGTTTTTATCGCCACAAGACGGAGAGTCTAAATAAGTGGTGCTACAAAAAGTTTGAAGGATTTTAAAATAATATGTTCTTAAAGCATATTTAAAAATATTCCAAAAAACGAAATTAGAATAAATAATTTATTTAAGGAAAATAATATTATGTGGGTGGGCATGCTGTGTGCTCACCCCGTATAAAAATATTAAGTAAACAAAAACAAAGTTAATTTGTTAATTTGCATAACAACTATAACATAACAATAAATACACAACATAGCAATTTCAATCACGTAGGTATAAGTTGTTTTTCTCAATATATTCATGAATCATGATCATAGTAAAAAATAAACACATCGGACAAAATATATCTAAAACTGTATTTGTTTGTTTTTGTATTCGACGGAAAACGGAAAACAAACCTTTTATTTATTTTGGGAATAAAGATGGTACTTGAGGCATTCGTGACAATTTGTACTACATTTTCGTATTATGATATTTTTCAAAATTCCTAGGTATAGGTGCATTGATTGAAATAAAATTTTCCTACTTACCTATATAATTGAAAAATAATTTGAACACTGATGATATTATATTATATCAATTGTTTTGATCGAGTTTTAGACGTTGCGTAGATCGAGAGAACTATTGGCATTTCAGAATGTATTTTTTTCTCACTAATATACACTTCTATAGTAAAATTCTAGTAAAATTCTAGTAAAATACCTTGCGCAGCACACCTATATATAGATTATAAATCCAGAAGGAATAACACTTTGCGGAGGTCATTTTTAAATTTTAAATCGTCTGTGACAAAAACCAGTGCCGACAATATTGCGGCGAAGAAAATGAGAGTATTTTTTTAAAACCGATGTTTATTCAATTATCTGTCGAGAGCGTTTTTCCGATCCAGAGATTTATTGTGATTTCTTGCGAATTTTAAAAACACCTATAAGCAAAGTGACCCTACAGCAGCACTTATTTAAATTGTAACTGTAGGTAGGCTGGTAATTGGATTGTGCCAAGTATACGCCTCGACCAATCACCGTATAATTTTAATATGAGATTTTTTAACATAGGTGATTTATAACTAATTTTTTGTTTATAACTAATTTACGTTTTTTCGTCGACTAAAGATACATTTTTCACGGCACGTGTAGACCAAATACTCCGAAAGCATGACGTACCGTCATAATAATAATGACCAGTTATGAGCTTAATAGCTATTATGGCAAGTCTGTCATTAATAATTACCTCGATAGTATAATAACAATAATATATTATTATGAATAAACTGCTATAATGATTTCGACGTTTTAAAATATACAATTTTAACGGAAGAACAATATATTTTGTACTTACGACGGTTATAAATTATAACGAATAATATTATTGCGAGCAGAGGTTGTAATTTATATGTTGGGGGGGTTCGTTATATAATAATATGTATCTATTAATACGACGAGCGTCGGTGCAACTATAAGTTTTCAAAAAACGGATTTGATGACTTACGCGCGCATTTATACGTGTAGGCAGTGGTGTATTTTCAAATTTTTTGTGGGGGGGGGGGGTTAATATTAAAAATACATTATATAAATTCATATTCTCTTTCTCTGTACCTACGTAGCAAGTTATTTATGACTTTTTAACCTTTTTTTTCTGGGGGGGGTCGAGACCCGTAAACCTCCCCCTCCCCATAAATACGCCACTGCGTGTAGGTATACGTTATAAGAGGTAACTATGTATTATGTAAACTTTTAAAATCATCTTAAATACGCGTGTCGCGATTGTCCGCCTCAATATACCTCTATAGGTACCTCTATTCCTCCATACCCATACTATACGCAGACCGACAGGATCATATCGATATAATAATAATCGATTGTCTGTGGGCCGCACGATAAACGAATTGTATTGATCATTATATTAATATTATTACGACGACGTATTATAAACAGCGTATGACTATGCGTTTTAATGTCAAGCTTTTCCTCGAGGAAAGTTAAATTTCATTCCTTTACTGAAATAATAATTAAATGGGTGCGGAAAAAAAATTAGAATATAATATTACGTTACACTCGCGGGATTTCCGATCTTTTGACTGTTCACATCGTTTAGCACGTCATGGCGTTTTCCGAAAAGGAAACCCTCGTCGTTATAAGCGTGTGTAAGATTTAAACATTATATTATTATATTCGGCGGCTATTATACTGAGATATATTTTTTTTTCTGCAGAAATAGTCGCGTGTTTTTTTTTTTCATCAATCCGTCCGTTTCGCCGTGTTAGTCAATATTCAATCGTTTCGCATAACTATATAATATTATACTATTTAACTTTGGAAAAACAATATAATAGCACGCGTGATTTGCACGTCGTATATAATATCATTATTATACCTATACTTACTAAGTTTTGCGCATCGGAGCTTTCAGCTTTGCATATCTTATTATTTTAGTAGTTGAATTAGTCGCATATATATATACCTAACAATAATAATATGCTCTACACGTATAATAGGTCGTACCTACGTAATAATATACTATTGGCATACGTCTAACCTGACGCACCGTGCCGAAATATAAATTTGCTGCATATTATTATAATAGAGATTAGTAAATAATTAATAATATTCTCGTCTTCATATTAGTATATAATATACTATACATTTTTTTTCCGTCACACTCGAATAGTCTTTTCAGAAGAGATAAGAAAAGTTGCCTTCTACTAATATTATCGAAAAAATAAATATTTGATTAATATTTAATACAGACGATAGGCAGCAACAATATTTTTTTTTTTTTTTCACAGAGATATCGTTACGCAATTTAATAATAAAATTATAATCGAGTCGGAGAACATTGTTGAACCATAAATTGACCTACACACTTACAAAATATTAACAACATAATACAAAACTAGATTTGTGTGATTTAAATTCTCTACTTTTTGCTAATAGTTTTGTTGCGAACATCTGTTATCTTACACATAACAAAATATTATGTCCGCAACAGTTTCACATATATATTTTTAATATTGTTCGTAATATAATTTAAATAAATAAATATTATAAGATGAAATACAATTCTGTTTGAATTTTGTTAGTATAATAAATTACATATTAAATAGAATTCAGTATTTTTATGTGAACATTTTTTTTTTTTGATTAGGTAACCAATTACGTATGGTATTACCCGGCGATTAAATTGTTCACATTAAATTTAATTTATCGAATTACATTTCTTATGTTTGTAATTATTTCAGTTTCTATAATCTACTACAAAATGTTTCATATTTGACAAAAGGTTTGTAGTTAATTTTAGTACTACAAATAAATACTTGTTTTGATACATTATTATGATTAATATTATTTAGATAAAATAGGTAGAATAATTGATGCTTTAAAATAAGATTAATTAAATAAATTGATAGCAGCTGCATCTATTTTTACTTTCTATAGTGTGGTTGCTTTAAATAACAGTTTTTTCTTAAACTAGAACACAACTTTAGAAAAAATGTTGTGTAATATTAAACTGTAAATAATTACTTAACTATGCTACTATGACTAAACCTCATGACAGGATTGAGTGCATTTTTTTCTATTTTCTAGAAAAGTTTAAGGATATCGAAAGTTTTACTAGGTAAAACGAGTCGAGTAAAAAAAAAAAATGATTTATCTTCTACCGAAAAATAAAACGGAACGAAAGATACAAATCACGGTAAATAAACCTAAAGGTTACGGTATATTATATATACAGGGTGATTCGTCGAGCACGGAGTTATAGAAAATCTGATTTCATGACCACATTTAAAGATCATATATTCAGATCTTTGTGATATTTTTAACACTCGGGAGTGCCCTATGTGGAGATCCAAACTTGTGTTTTTTAAATGAAAATCCTCATCTTGATAGGTTGGGTTTAGCTACTCGTACAAATTTTGAATTATTCAATAAAAAATATTCGCTTTGAAAAATAGAAGTTTGTATCACTGCGGGGCACTCGTTCCGCGTGGTATTCAAACAATCTCAAGAGTTTGAAAATATGGTCTTCGGGTAAGTTTAAAAATACCAAAAATCGAATGAAACTAAATGGAATGATGAGAACATGTGCATGCTTGCGGTGAATCGTCCTGAGACGCAAAATCGCGTCGTACAAAATTGTGTATCCAAATCACAGAACTACGCATGAGCATATGTTATGTGCGACGAAGGAAATCGTTTACCGCAGAATTGTAGGTCTCTTAAAGCTCACACAAGTCAATGATATTAATTTTGTGCAATATGCGAAAGACGGGAAACGAACGAACCAGATGTAAATAATAATAATTGCTAATATAATAATATAGGTACGCAGTTGCGGCGCGGCGGGTGATTTTTTTAAACGTACGTAAACAAACTTTTTACCGGAAAGCTTTGACGTTTTCCAAAATTAAGTTTTTATTAACTTTGATGTCATCAAAAAACAACTTTGTAAAAAAAAAATTCTATTTTACACAATGTTTTTTTTTTATCGTTATCGTTATTTCCGTTTTAACTGTTTTGTCTGCGGCAGCGTACATTTTTAATTTCCCATACAAAACAGAACGTTTTTCTACTAATAATTTCAATACATAACAATCAAATTTACAACTACGATTTGTGTGTACATCGAAATTATCAGGAAAATATGTTCTGTTCGGTATACGAAATTGAAAACGCGCTATGTCATATTGTCATTCATTCGGATGGGTAAATAATCACGATGAGAAAAAATAGAAAAAATATCAATTTTTTTTTTTGACCAATAACGTTAGGTCCTGCAACGACATCGATTTACGTACTACGCAATCACAACGAAAATAATTCTGTAAACGTTATGACGTTTTCGAGAAAACGGGCTGTGCACGTTGAACAATAGCCGCGGTTGTGCCTCGGTTTACGGGGGGAAATAAAAAAAAACCGACCCGAGTTAAAAATCGTAAAAAATACTCGCAAATAATATTAAAACACGTAAACTCTTTTCATTCCGAGCTAAGATAGTAGGCCGACAACGCTCGACGTCAAAGGCTTGACAGCTATTAGAAAGAAAAAAGAAAAAAACACCACCGGGCACTGCGGGGCTGCAGGGCCTTCAAACGGGTCGGGCGATTGGCTCAAAATCGCAGAAAATCGTGTTCGGGACACTGATATTTTGTCATTTCGAAGTCGAAGTCGTATTATGTTCGAACGAGGCGAAATATACGTATTAAACAATATTAATATTGTTGTGTACGAGAGCAGCAGGAGACGTCGTCGTAATGATAATAACTCGTAATGAGCACATGTGCACACCACACACCGTGTATTACGGTGTGCCTTTTATTATTATTATTATCATCATCGGCAGTTTACAATACGTCCAATGATATGAATCGTTCGGCCGTGTATTTTTGACGTACTCGCGGGACAATATAATAATAATATCACGACTGTGCGGAGTGCAACACACGACTTATAAGAGATAATATTTTACCATATTTTGACATAGTTTTTCGCCGTCGACCCCTCCGCCGGGGGTGCGGACGGGGGGGGGAGTGGGGGGGGGGGGGTGTAGGCGGGGACAAATTCGCATGCATCGGTCACATCATTACGTCGCGTTATTACCAGCAGCAGTCCACTACTATATAACATCGTCGTATTGACGTCAATGTCTGGTTGATATTATAATATATTATTCCTCGTCTTGTGCGAGTTTTACAGACTGAAATAAAGAAAGAGAGAGAGAGAGAGAGAGATAGGGAGAGAGAGAGCACTGGGTACCGATAATATTATAACATCATGTTTGTTTACTACGCGATCGTCGTGACATTAATAATATATTTTATACCCCACGATGTGTACATTATTACCTATGTTATACGAGACGGTTCGGACGAGATAATATTTCGTATATTACGTCTATAATGTTATGTTATATACATTTTATCGCAATGTACATATTATATTGTGTACGATACAAATCTTAAATCGCATCAAGCGCATTTTGCGCGTGATTTGGAGGTAAGTACACATTTTCTGAGACGAGCAGCTGCAGCGTGTCGTGCAGGCCGGGAAATGCAGTCTTCTCAGCTGTATCCTGCCGGGGGCATGCTGCTCACGGAGAGGGGGAGAGGTATATTTACCGCGGTCTGACAATAGTGAAAAACGAATATCCACCCCCCCCCCCCGCTATTTCAAAAAAGCTGGTACCCGCTGCACTGCACAGCACCGGAAGTTGAACGCAGACGGTGATTTTTGCAAATACGCGAGATATTACTATCATAGCGATTGAGACGAAACGAATGGAATAATAATTTAGATATTAATTCGCGAACCGGAACCGGCTGTGCTTGTACACCCGTAAATTCGAATAGTTGTTCTTAATAATATGTACACGTGGCTCTTGTTCGCGGATAATAATCGGTCCCGCTGGGTTCCCTCGTTTTTACGTATAGTCTGCACGATAATAACTTAGACGCGTTGGTTAGGAAACTGTTTTTTATTTTTTTTCCCGTTAAACTTTGATGCCGCTGGAGTCCCACAGTAAAGGGTGGCGACTGGCAGAGGGGGCGCGTTCCCGGGGCCCACGCCGTTATGAGGCCCCCGGACAAAAATTAAGAATTCTAAATTGCATTGCCCCCAAAAAATAATGTAAACTAAAAATAAGAACCTGTAATATTGTAAAATATTAAATAATTAATATTATGTTTTTTGTCATATACAGTGCTGTGTAACTCGATGGTCAATAAGCGATAGTCAGAATTTCTTACACCTGTCATCACATTCTAAAAATAATTTAGGAATTATTTTTATGATGAGTTATGTTATAATATTATAATGAGTTTGGTGGGGCTCATTTTTTACTATTTCCCTGGGGCCCATTGTTTCATACATTCGGGCCTGGTTGTATGTGTTAAAATTATGAAACTGAAATATTATTTTTTTATAATACGTGACACCGCTGCCTATCTGTGTAAAGTCAAAGGCGATTGTTTTAACGACGAAACACCGTTTTATTATTCCAAAAGTTATGGACATTTTTTCAACTACCTCATCTTGGAATATTTCGATGTATAAAAATCGTATTTAAAACGCGCAATCGAAATTAGTTATTATAAGTATTTATGGTTTATAAATGAGCAGAGGGATCAGAGGAACACAGAGGTACCAGGCAAAATAATGTTGATTTACATAACATCAACATCATCTAAACATTTTAAATAGGTACTTATTTAATACAGTTAACTGTTCGTTTAAAATTTGATTAATATGCATCAAAAGCTGTAAACGTGTAAGATGTTGGGTAAAAAACATGACGTATAGGTCAACTATTTGAATCTATGTTTTTGTAGCTGTCAAGACATGATTTATTAGAAAAACGTCATCTCGTAATACCGATATATTCCGAGAAATCAGAAATGAAGGAAAAAAACCGTGCCGAAGATTTCGTAGCATTTTTATATTAAATATTAAACGA
Organism: Neotoxoptera formosana; assembly: GCA_022818045.1. Lineage (NCBI taxonomy): Eukaryota > Metazoa > Arthropoda > Insecta > Hemiptera > Aphididae > Neotoxoptera > Neotoxoptera formosana. Next base: position 23,977,717 of record CM040635.1, on the reverse strand, counting down.
CGGTGGTACACTGGTATCTATCAGGTAAAGTAACTAATACCAAATATTTTCACTGTCAAAATAAACATTATAATATCATTATGTCTTTCGTTTTTACAAGCACTCTGTACGCGTTTAAGATTGCTTCACTTTTCAAAAAAAAAAAATAAAACATCGATAATATTGATTCGATGGAAAAAAAACAACATTGATGTACGACCGTTTTCGACACCAAAAACGATGCCATCGTGCTCAAGGTTCACCGCCTCATACTTTAGATTTAATAAACGAGAATGTCTGAGAAATAATGTGGTAGGTATATAATATTCACATCCGAAACGTATTCGACCAAAAAAGCACATGAAAAATAAAATGTATCCCATCACGGTCATCGGGCAAGAAGAAGTTGTCGTAAAATATACAGAGTGATTCACCCCAATTTTTTTTTAATTTAAAAATGAATTTATTCAAACCCTGATTTTTGAAATTTTTAAGTAGGTTTATTTTTAATATTTTTTAAGTTTTCGCCCAGATTCTTTGACACCACTTAGGAGATTCCTAAGCCAATAAAATCTCGTTTTTTTTTCAAATGAGATCCAAACCTTTTTTTACTACTGTTAATTATGAGGTCGATGCTATGACGTGATGTCGGGGTTTCATTCGAAGAAAAAGGAATTTAGTCTAGCAACACAATAGATACATTTCAAAACGTGTTCGAAAACCTATACGTATCTGAAAACACGATCCCGTCGATTGTACCTACTTAAAAATTCAGAATTCGTTAAAATCCAATACCCCAAATGGAAAAAAAAAACGGAAATATGTGCAGTGTGCACGCTTAGAGTGAATCACCAGATCACCTTAAATACGCAGTTAACGGTCCACATTCGCGTCTCGGAGAGAATGACTGAAAAACGTCATTGTCGTGTACGGCGGCGGCCGATGTCTGTTTGTTTACTATTTTTTACGTTTTGTATCATTGCCGCAGCTGCAATCTAATAATATATTGAAATTCTCTTTATGCGGCGACGACCGCCGCCGCCGCGGTTGTATCAAACACAATAAAGGTGGACTTTCTGCAAACATTATATATTGGTTCTACTGTTATATATTATATTATGAACTCGTGATACGATTTACGAGCCGCGAGGGCGGAGGAGGCATCGTATACATATTATATTGAATAATAAAAGGTTAAAAAAAGGGTCGAATGGTATATACATATTATAGTACGAGTCGTACATATATGGTATTATAATATACAAGTGTACTGGACACTCGTCTAGTTGCTGGCCGCTGCAATTTTTTCCCCGAGTTGTTTTATCATATTGTTATGGGGGGGGGGGGGGGAATTTGGAGGAAAAATACACGTTTAAAATAATAACTGTATAATATTATGTACATCCAATTGCAGGGGTTTTATAAAACTATTGGAGTACACATTTTTTTTTTCATTTAAATAGTCCTCTATAGGTATATACGAATCAATACAATAGAATCAAAAAAAATCTCACTTATATATAGGTAGCTGCGTTCGGGTGAAAACTGTATAAATAAACGGAAAACTCGTATCGTGTTTGGATGGAAAATATATACAAACTTCCAATGCAATATTGTATTGTTGTCTAATAACCTCGTCGGTAAAATGCCAAAAAATATTCTGTAAATGAAAATTCAGATAATATATTTTATAACATACTTATCAATTTATTTGAGTAAGACAATATAGGCTTAAAAATTGTTATGGATGTAGTTATAATTTACAGCAAATAGTAACCCTATTGTAATATATTATAGTATTAACCTTAGTTATTATAAATAATACGGTATATCTACATATATATTAAAAATAAGTTTTAGGATTTAATAAGACCAATCCATTGTACCTAGATGTTTCATGTTACTGTCGTTATAGTTTTACAATGATGTACTCTGTCGTGACTATGCGCAAGTCTAATGCACTTAGTTTCACAAAACTAATAAATTATCATTAGTCTATGTATATGATGGAACTTTTTTCTTTAAATACCTGAGCACTATTTACACAACTTTAATAAATTATAAACGAGTACTTGGCCGTTTTAGTACCTACCTAATCAAAATGTTGTAATTACTCATTCTACTTCAACAATCACAACGTTTATAAAAAATATTAAAAAAGTTAAATTTTAATATCATATCCAAACACAAAAATAAACCCTTACGCAATGAAAATTTATCTGATTTAATAAATTAAAAGGTACCATATAAAATGTTGACATAACTATTCCAAAGCCTATAGAAATTATAAAGATATAACCGTGACATATAAATATAATTTTAGCTAAAAATCGCCGTTTACACTTCAAACCTATTGATTTAAAAAATACAATATTGGAGTTCAACAAAATCAAAAAATTCGTGTTTTTATCCATACTATAGTAGATATACCCATAGGCTATAATATAATCTTGTAACCGACCGCCTTTGAATAGGGCCGAGTTCGCAACACAATTATTGGACACCTCATGATGGCCAAGATGTATTCAACTCTACGCTCAGCTGGCGAGTTTCGGTTCACTAATTATTATTGCAATCAAACACATACAATCGACCACATATTATCGAATGACAACAATATAATATTCCGAATCGAGACACGTAAACATCACCTCCAACCAACGACTTTGAGTGAAATTATAATTTTAAATATTTTAATTGGATCGACCTAGTGGTTGATGACTAAAAATATTTTTAAAAAAAATAAATTTTATATACGAATACGTCTATCTATACATAGAACGACTCACCTCCATTTCGTTCCTTTAATGATGAATTCATTCAAATTCTGATTTTTGGAATTGGATGTGTTGTGATTTATTTATTTTCCATACACTAAAACTTTGATTTCGTTCCCATTTATCTACGGTAGATCGTCAATACCAATAATATTCACATTATAATATTATTATATATTATATTGTTATCGACGGTAAAAAAAGCTCGACAAGCCTGACTTCTAACCTTGAATTAAAAGTTTAAGACTGCGAAATAATGTTTGAACACGACGATCGTCCGGAGGAGCGTTTCAAAAGTGTAATTCACAAGAAAAAAAATGCAAAAGTCGCGAGATATTAATATATACCTATGGAACGAAATGGAATATTAATATAATAATATAAGCGTGTCGTCGGTGTCTGTCATTTACAGCTGGCGTGACTGCGTATCGTAGGCTAGTTTTTCACAGAGATGTCATCCCAATTTGTTTTTACCCGAAGAATTGCATAGATATTTTGACGTCAAACTCGAGGCAAGATTGGTACCTATATAATACCTACGGTTAAATTATATACGAAATAAATTTACGTCAGCAGATGAATATAAAATATACGAATAATACTGGCGAACTCATTCATCGTTGAATAATATACCTACAACCTACGTAGGTACATTATTATTATGCTGCGGTTTTATTCGACGAGTTCGACAGATGTTTCCGGCGTACCTGCACCTTCAACATAGCGATTGATGAATTCTTCCGGGATATGGTTTTTAAAATTTATTACGTATATTATAATACACCCAAAAGTTATGTAAAGTAAAAAGTTCCAAGTTTTCCGCATTTTAATATCGTACTAAAACGAATGTAATTATAGACGTTTACCTGCACAAACAAAATTAGAATAAAAAAACTGTTTTTTGTTTATGGGAAAAAAATAACAACCGAAACTACTTGTTCGATCCGGAACCAACGCACTCATAACAACTAACCAACTCTACTATTATTACTCGAGCGTTGAGTTACTTTTATGTTAAATAAGTAACGAAACAAGTCGATTTTTTTTTTTTTTAAAGAACTTCTAACTTAACGAGCTGATTTGTGTTTTGTAATGTTATAGTATATAATATGCAGTTACTAATCTATTAATTAATTGTACAGGCGCGCGTTGAGTTGATTTGTTTTCTAATATTAAAAATATACTATGTTTTGAAAAAAAAAAATATCGTTTTTACAGGGGAAAAAAATAATATTCGGTATGGGTGTTATTTTAAAACGTCGTATGCATAGTAAATACCAAATGGTAGACCCTAAAGGTGTTGAATGAACTATTTTTTGGATTTCAGTAGAGTTTAAAATAACGCGTAGATATAGGTATGATATAATTGAATACCGCGGCTTGATATAGGTACATTTTCATAACTCAATTTACAACCTCCGCCAAACTCGTTCGTTTCAAATACGTATCCGAACAACAATACTATAATAATATAACATATGACCCAGTTCGATGAAAAAAAAAAAAAATAGAAAAGTAACTTTTAACTCATTACTACAGTTCTCTCTCTCTCTCTCTCTCTCTTTCTACACTAACTTTATCAACTTAACGAGTCGAATCTGCTAATACACGTCCGGGCCCGGCCTTGCTATCAAACCGTTTGCTGAACACATCAATACATATAACTACGTTGCTAATCGATTGTTTTTACTTAGATTTAAATGGCTATAAAAACGTTTACACTTCACCGCACCGTACCCACACGACCCGTATAATGCACTCATTAATGTACGGTGGGTGGTGGGTGTACCTGCTGCTGTCGCCGCATCCGAGTTGGGTCCCAAACACTGGGGGTTAATCACGGGTACTACATACTATATTTGGATCCCAGATTATTTTCAGTCTTACACTAGTTGGTCCCAGATTATTTCCAACGAGTTCATTACACTAACATTTCCCTTCCCATTTCAATAGTCTTAGAATGAATATAGGTAATATGTCGTATACCGTGTTTTACCAACACAAAAATGATTATTTTGACAATATTTTTTATTTGTATTATACCTGCTATATTATATTATTATGTATTTTAATATTTTATTTTTAGTGTTTTAAATATTTTTTGTTTGTATTTGTATAGTTTATCATATTAAGTAAAATTCTAATAGATTATTTCATTTTTATTGGCAAATAACAAAAAAAAAAAAAAAATCTGAAAAAAACATTTTTAACCATACCACTGGTCAAAAAAAGATCGTAAACAGTCCTAAGTCTGTTAAAATGGGAAGGAAAATGTTTTTTTACTCACCTGGAAAATAATCCAGGACCCAACTAGTGTAAGACCGAACCAGATCCAGGACCCAACTAGAGTAGTAATTTCAAATTCGGGACCCAACTCGGATGCAGCTCCCGCTGCACGTGTATACCCAAAAGCAATGTACTCGTATAACAAAAACGGTGACGGATCAATAAAGTGTTCAATATCTTCAAGTGGCGGCAGGCTGTTCAAACTTAACTCTTATGACTCTTAAGTTTCCGTCGAGCACTCGTTCGTGAAATTAGATAAGATCATATTAGCATTATATTATTGTAATATTATTAATTTCTCGGCGGCGGCGGCAACGACAGTGTTTGAGTTCAGACGCAAATCCAACCAACACGCAACAGGTGACCTTCGACGTTTTAGCGCAACATTTCAAAATTAATATTATTATTGAATAGGTAATAAAAATAATAATAATTTTATTATTCATAATTTATTTTAAAACGTGTTTTAAAGACTCCAGGAGAGCAAAACTTTTTTCGATTTTAAAAACTGACTTTTATTTTTCTGCTTATTTTTCGTTTAAAGTGAAGGATATATCAGCAGCAGGGCAAGACGAGGTAGGCATCGTTTTTCGATTTTTTCGTGGACTTGCGTGGACAATATTATTAAAATTATTATGTTGACGAGCTCAATAATTCTACACGATGGGATAATAGTTTAAGTATTATACGTATATTATTATACCTATAACCTAACCTGCACACATCACACAGACATAGTGCGGACACGTTTCAGAGTCCCACTTGCGGTTGTTGCGAGTAGTCTGAAAGGATGCGTTATCATTTTTTTCTGCCTTTTAAGTCATCGATATTAATATAATGTATTAGTGAAGCTGTGAAGGCCAACGATATCGATAATTCGATATCTGTGTACATTTTCGATAGCGACATCGTTTTATAATAATTCAATATATCAAGGATCATTTTTATTAATTTTTAAATACATCAGAGAAAATCCCATAAACCTACTATTAGATAGTATTTACCCACCCTCGTGCAATATATGCGGCTCTACTAAGTGTTGAAATGTTTATAATTTTATGTTTTTATAACAATATTATTTTATTTTAAACAACAAATATAATCAAATAATAGGTAAGTACCTACTTATAATAATTATTAAGAATCCTAACCTCAAATAAGGCTGTTTATACTTTATTATTATTATTTTTTGAAAACAAAAAAAAATAATTTTGTTTATTAATTTATGGATGGGTATCATTTCCATTAAATAATCAGTAATCGGCAATCGGTATACGGAATAATATTATGAAAAAATAAAATATTGTGTTTAATAAATTCGATATCGATATGCGATAGGGTATCGACAAAATTTGGGTGATATCGATATACTTGGAAATTATATCGTTGGCCATCACTAGTATGTATAAAAAAAAACTATTAGAACTATAAAGATGGGAATTCGAGGTGAAATTGACCCGTTGCCATTGTCTACGAAGGCGAAGTGGCTTTTTTTTCATTTACTCGAGATCCAGTTATATATGTATGCTCACACAATGTACACACGACCTGCGTGGCGACTAAAATGAGCATTGTTTCTGTAACAGATTCTTTACGCAGTGGTGAACGTATAGTACCTTATATCTTATATTATTATGAAATACTACTGTTTTATTGTTATTTTTTTTGATTATTATTTTAACACATCAATTTGATATTTCCCCGCATCGTTCCTCGGCCAGCGCTCACCCCGTTGTCCCGCCACCTCTATAATCGTAGAGTTATAATAGTATATCCTTCGATAGGTAGGTATATGACATTAGTACTTTTAATCGTTTATCCGCAAAATCGTACTGTTGACACATACCTATAATAATAATATAATAATATTACGGCGACGATTAATAATTTATATATAAATTTGTATGCCTTATATTATTATCATTTTAGGTATATGTAATATTATCATCGTTATAATTTTGCGATTCGCTAGTCCGTCGAAAGCATGACGTGCCCATCAATGTAATTATGATAACGTCATCTTATATATAAAATTCTCGTGTCACAATGTTAGTTAACATACTCCTCCGAAACGGTTTGACCGATTTTTATGAAATTTGATATGCATATTCAGTAGGTCTGAAAATCGGCTACTATCTAAGTTTGTATGCGGTGCGATAAGTGGTTCAGGAGTTATGGCGAGTTTAAGTTATTTTGAGATTTACGATGGAAATATTTGTTTATAAATGGTTGCCATTGGTTACAACCTACTAACTTGGTTATTGTTTTTTTTTTTTTTTAATGTACCTACCTAATTCTGATTTCAGTTACTTACTCATCTCATGGGGTCCGCAATCCACCGCAGGTGGATTGCCTACCTGATAATTTACTACTGCTCGCATATATTATCCACGATCCGATGCAGTGGATTGCTTACCTAGGTGGCTTAGATGTATGTAAATCATTTGAGATTAATCTTAACGTAATATATGGGCATATGATTCAGGCAACGCTGGAAGGGACAGCTAATATGGCTGACACTTCCTGTCACGAAGTGCACGGGATCAGCTATAGTAATAATATATAGGTAAAGTTTATAAATCTCTTTCGATGAACATAGTAGTTACTCTATGCGTAATAATCGCAATCGCTTTTAATCACAGGCCTGCACACGGGATGGGGTGGACCCTTCCCCCAAATTACCATTTTTTTTTTATTTATAACATTTCTCTTTGGTGGTTAGTTATTTATTAGGTTGGATAATATTATTTATATTGTTGAAATGAAATACAATTTTAAAAACAATTTATATTGTATTAAAATCAGGTCGTTTTTCGGGGTGTGGTGGGGGGGCACTACCTTGCGCCTTATCTTAGAAACGATGAGGATATAATACCTCCAATATTTAAAATTCCTGACTACGCTGCTTCTTTTAATCTATTATTGAATAATACACATTATATATTATGTCTAATACTATACATACAATTATGACGATCTATCTCAAACTGATCAGTGTTTTTTGAAATCATTTGTTTTCGTGGTACTACTGCCATAGTAATAGCCCTCACCTCAACTATTTAAACATATCAAAACATACTGTTGAATGATAATAATATATTATTGATACCACAGTTATTACTATAGTTAAAATCAATTGATAAAACTTACTATAGCTACAGATATTTTTTTTGAAGTTTTATTTTTTATGTTTATATTTAGAGTATGTATAATGGTGTTTCATTTACGAAAAATCGTTTAAAACGTTAAGTTACAAAGACATTTCGACATCGCATAAAACATAATGATACAAAGCCCAGTTTTCTCGGTTTTTGAAAATATTATAAAAAAAACTTAAAAACTACAAAGAACTATGTACATATATTGTAAATTTTAATATTATGAAAATTAGTTTTTATTTACATTTCCTGTTAAAAAGTAGTAGTGTTTCCCGAATTACTGAATAAATCATATTACGATATCATAAATCAAAATGATGTTTCATCTGCTACTTCGCGAAATGAAACTTTTTCAAGAAAATGTATTAAAAGTAATTTTGGTTTTTTTATAATAATATTATTACGTACCTATAATATTGTTAATAATAATTATGATTGTTCCAATGCAGTATTCAACGGTTTATTGTCAGAACCTTATTGTCATTTCATTAGGTATACAGATCGGACGAAAACCGAACGAATTAAACAAACTGTATCAATATAGACATTTATATAAAATAAATAAAATATTATAAAAATGTAATATACATTTTACCCGTTTAACTCAGTTGCTCAAACAAATTTCTTATAATGTTATACAAAATCGACCGACCGTTCACCATCACTAGAAAAAATTAGATATTCGTTTTTAATATACGTATGTATATACGTCTATAAAATCATAAAATATTTTGTGAGCGTCTAAATAATTAACTTAAATACAATAGACGTACTGACCATATATTGCAAATGAGGAGAAGAGGTAAGTTAAAAATTGTAAGAATTTCAACTATATTACAATAATATGATAAACACATTTTGTTTTGATTTTATGAAATTTGACCTCTAAAAGCTTATACAAAAAATGTTGTCTTTTGAAACAACACTAAGAAATTAGTTAATTTCAAATGTCTATAAATAAAACTAAATAATTCAAAATATTTAAAAATATATTTTATAATGTCTGAAAAATGTTAATGATATTCGATTGTTGAAAATTTCAAGTATCTGAGGCTATTCATTTTTGAATCATAACAGCAGTCAGCACTTCAGCAGTAAATCAATATCGATTTTGTTTCTTCGTAATTTTTTTGTTCCTGATTATTTTAAAATTACTGGGAATTTATTACTTTTAGCTCACAAAAGTACCAACAAGACCATATTTTCTACCAGAACCGCCCTCGACGTCGAAGGTTGGGACATTTCTAGATTTTACGGAACCAAAGGTGATATTAGACACAAATTTAATTAATGATAAATCAGATTTTGATTCGAAAATATAAAAAAAAAACCGAAAGTTGTGAGTATAAAATAATTAATTCGATTGAAAACCATGTTTTATTACCCTTTGTTTAACAAAATAATTAAAAAGTACGCATTTGACAGTTGTTTTAATTTTAGTATGTCTAAAAAGTACATAACTTAATAATAAATAACTGTTAAAAACACGTACGGTACATTAACACTTAGGTATGTATAAAACATTAGCAAAAGCACACCACGTCCTATACTCGTACAGACATACAGTTGAGATTTAAAAATAATCACAAAGACAAAAATAGATTCAAAAATCTTGTATCTCGTAACAGAAAAAAAGTTTCATCAAATATAATTGCAATAGAACATTGATAACGTTATACTAAACATTTTACCTTTCTTTCGTTTGATAAAAAGTATATATACTTTTTTTTTCATTTCCTGCATTAGGTTATTAGTTCAAATTTTAATCAATCGATTTAATATTATTATTTTTTTATTTTTTTTTACCTACAATGATGATTAGTTAGGATAATTTGTCTTATTATTGAAAAAATATGTAATTTTCAATTGAAAATAAATCTAAAACATCTTCAAAAATATGTAGGTACTACCTCGCTAACCCGTCATAGCTTCTCATTCTACGCAGAATCGAGAACAATTTCCACCTTTAATTTAATAACGATACAATTTAATGTGCATACAATTATTATAAATTGTACAATATGAAGCTATGTGTATTTAATGTTTATATTATATCATAAAAGTGCACTAGCCGTGAATGGAAAATTTTAAAAATGGTTCAATGACTAACAAAATGTATAATAATATTATGTTCTATGCAATTCACAACGTTTGATAAACGATAATAAGTTTTAATACAAAGGTTTAATGCGTTGGTAAACTGAATCTTGTTCGTACTTAGTTATCGTGTATACTTTTGTACGTCGACGAACGGCTCTAAGTTATTAAACAATTTAGAATAGAATATCCGATGATAATCAATATAATATTATCGGTCTTAAAGTCCTGCACGGGTTGAACGACCAAGAATACGGTTGTACGTTCGAATAAGACGCGTATAGCAATGGTTTTTACGAATTTGATAAAATAGGTATACAAGATTAACGGCGGAAAAAAGTCTTCTAAAAAATAAAAATTTTGGCCGTAAACCCCAATCACGCATCAACCACGGATTCGATAACAGAAAAAAAAAATTGTAATGTTTATCTCTAAACCGTACCTTAGCGTGATAAATATAAACGCACTATATTCGCCAAAAAATGACGTTTATCAGTTGTTATTATCTTCAAACGTTATTAGTATTCGACGTTATATGTATAGGTATAGGTATATGGTATACACAATTTAAACATATTAATTAACTGCGAATGCAAATCATAGATATAAAACAAACCATGTATTACATATTATTATACGTCGTGATATATGAGATTGTATCCGAGTGAATGCAAATGTTTAAAATTGCTTATTAGTACTTGATCCAAGAACAGCCAACATCAAAAATGAGACAGTCACTTTGACATTCAAGCTCTTGCGAACATTCGGTTTCTAGATTAAACGTAATATTATATATTATAAAGTAGGTATAAGTGTAGTAGTAATATTACAAAATTATTGCAAACACGCGCACAAGAAAACACCGCCAGTATATATATTGTTTAAATATAATATAGTAAAACGACTATAACAAAACGACACAATGGATTATGAATAGTAATGGTTGTAAAACTTTAATGTTTGACTTTAGTTTGTATTTTGCACAGAACAACATATTATTATAATAATATATACACGATTACCTATCTAATGTGTTCATCTCGATAACTTTTACTTCGGAAAAAGCGTTCATTATACTTATATAGTGTACGTGTTACTTCTGAATAAGTGTTCAACAATTGTGGTACTTTAATTTGTTACGTAGAGTTTTAAAGCAATTATAAAGTATAACGCAGCATACGCGAGACGCTTTCGACGCATTGATTTCTGGGTCGTTTAGTTTTTCGGACAAAATAAAATATTATATTGTTCACTTCGCGCGCATCACTTCGGCGCCGCTGTCTCGTCTAGAACACGTCTAATAATAATAATAATAATAATAATATTTTTTTGGCACCGAATCGCCTTATTTAAATAACATAAATGTTGCAAAGAAAACACATTAATTATACATCGGTTGTCTTTCCAAAAGCAGCAGAGCTCGTGCTGAAAACAGAGAGTTTGTGATACAAATATTGTATTACCTATTATTGTTTAAACCGTTATTATTACGAATCATTATGAGGAAATGAACTAATAAACTTTTATACTTATACTCAAATGGGCAGTTACAACGATATTATTATAATATGTGATGTTATTGAACGTCTAATTCGTGTATTTTTTTAATTGTCTTTTAACTGGTTGTTCGTCGTGACATTATAATAATATAGTAACGTCTGTACGGACTGCGTTGCTGTATTTTTAAACCGTTGCGTTAGGTACTAAGAATGCGTATGGTACAGATTCGCGGGTCAAGGCTGCGAGTTTAAACGTTTTCAATAGGTATCAAAACAACGACCGAGAGAGAATAATATGCTCTATGGCGGAGCTTGTACTCGATCACCTACGTATTATATTATTATAAAGGGTAAACCGACAATATTCGAACGATATAACGATGTGCGCCGCGCGTCTTTCGTTCGTAATAATAATAATTTGATTGTGATAATATTATATTATAATATATAAATTAAAATTGAAAAATATACACATTATAATATTATTGCGCTATCGGTATCGTTTACGAGCGCGGGTTTCGCTAAAAGACAAACCAAAATCATGACTCGACTTACCAGCGTTTCAGGAGATACTCTGGAGAATTATGGACCAAGTTCATACTATCGTCGGAAGACCGACCGTACACTATTCCGGGGCGAAACGCATCGTTAAAAATATGAAAATGTCTCGCGGTTTCGAACGCGCACACTGCTCTTGCGAAGCGTCCCGGGGAGGCGAATAGACTTCCGCGGTTTTTTTTTTTTCAAAAATGTTTTTTTCGATGTTTAGTTTTTTTTTTTTTGATTATCTCGACGTAATAATATACGACGTACCGCGGGTGTGATAATACAATAATATTATGTTCGTCGTATAGGAGGACGTATCGCCCTCGCAAAAATGGCGTAGCGGCGTACTTTTACCGAACGTGTTTTAGATACTTTTACCGAACGTGTTTATAATACGTACATTTTAAATATTATGTAAACATTACGACGACGACGACGAAGACGCGAACGCGGACACGGCTGACGAGCTACGCGACGGCGTGCGAATATTATCGTAACCGTCCCGCAGGAATGGCGAACGGCGACTGAGAAAAAGCCGACGACGCGGCATCGTCATTGGTGGCGTCGGTGGCGGCGGCACTTTTCCACGCGGTGCGCCTCCCCGCGACCAAGGGGTCACGCGGTCACAAGCACTATCGTTTTTTTAATAATAATTATAACAATATAATATATATTATGTAATTATTATTATGGTTAATATAATAATTAATGTTGTCGTCGTTATATCGTTAAAATTATTATTATTATTATTGTTGTGAGCATTCGCGCGCGCTATCATTTCGAGAGACGAGCGTACGGTACATTGCGGTGTACTGCAAACGAATACACAGTGCGCACATATTATTATTATCATTGTTTTAACGACACCTGCCCGAGACGGAGCACGGCGGCGGCGGTAAGCGCAATGCGCGCGTATTATAGGTAGACGACGTCGGCGAAGAGCTTCGATCATATATTATTATATTAAATTACGACACACGAAAGAAACGGATCGATTTGCAGCCGGCCGTCGGCTGTTAGATTGCGGGTTTTTTTTTTTTTTTTTGAATTTTCACCGACGCGAACTCGACGAGCTCGTACAGACGGCGAAGCTGCAGCGACCGACGAAATATTATTACGGCACGTGTGTATATCGGCGCGAGTATGCGCGATTATATAATATGATGTTATAATCATTGTCAAAACTGTCGCTTATACGCGCGACTTATCGTCTTGTTAATACGATTAAAATATAAAATACCGTAAAATGTCAACGTGGACACACATACCGCGCGCTACGACCGCGAGCAGTCGCCGAGGACGCCGCGAAGTCGCCGAGTCACCGGCAAAGTCACGAAAACCCGATAAACCGTAAACATATAATAATAATAACATTAGGTACCAGGTGAGTACGCCCAATCCATATCTCCGACGTCTCTCTTCGACAGCATAATAATAATATATTAATGTGTCACACTCCGTCGTCGCGGGCCGCGGTACTCGCCGTGTCATTATTACACGACGACGACGACGACGACGAGCCGTCTGTATATGGAGAGACTGAAGACAAAAAAGAAAAAAAAACATATCGGAAACGACAAACCGTTTTTTTTTCCGCTCGCGAGAACGTGTCAACCACTCGAATTTTATCGATGAACAGCTGCAGGTAGATAGCGATTTCGACCAGCATATAAATATTTACCAACAATAATTATAGTTATGTCACGAACAGTAATACAATAATTATTACATCATCGCGTTTAGCATAGTGGCGCGAAATCTGGGACGGGGCCGCTCCGTATTTCCACTATACCTCGTCAACCCCCCCCCCTCCCCCACGGTATGCCTTCGGGACCGATGATTAGATAATATTGTCGTGGGGTCTTTTTGAATATTTTTCGACCGACTAAATTCTTATAGGACTCGGGCGCCACTGGACCGCGTGCGGCCCCCGCGGGTATACCGCTTTGGACCATACAATACGTACCCATTGTATGTTTAGGTTGGATCGCTACGACTTCTGCACGACTTAATATATATATATATATATCATTATATTTTCCGCGCGACGTCGCCGATCGCCGAACGCGTCAGGGTCAGGCCGCGGGCCGACCGCGTTTTTTTTTCTTTTTAAAAATGCCACCGACCCCTTAAGCGCACTAATCCTGATTTACTACTACAACACAATTTATATTATATATACATATATATATATATATTAACGAACGTGTAAATAATATATGGATTACGACTTTGGCTCACCGTCGTCTACGGTCGATTGGTCGTAGGACCGTTTTTAAAAGTTTGGCGCCGCCGCGGGATATATCGACTGCTCGCAAACAAATATATATATATATATACACATATTATACCACTGCAACGATACCACAGTATTGCCGGAACTGACGTCTTTTCTTTTTTTTCTTCTTCTAAATTTGCGAGTATACTTTTATATGGTCGCGTGGAGTGTGTTTTGGGAAAAGACCATATCTTTTAAAATTGGCCAGTATACTAATCCTGTATATTATGTTATATTCGCTGAATATGGAAATACCTGATAATAATTTGTATTTTACTCCTTTTATATCCCCGGTGAACACTCGTAGTCTCATCGCGAAGACTATAAGCATCAGTAGGTTTTTGAAAATATTTTTCGCACACAATATTCAAAGTCGATAATAATCCACATTTTTTTAAAAAAAAAAAAAGAAGAATTTCTTTAACTGTATACTTTTTTTGAACGGCAATATATTATGCATCTTTAATTTCGTAATATTCTGAGAATTTGAATGTGTAAAAATCCGACTTTGAAACATCGCTTAAAGTCAATTTGTCAAAACCTTATAATCTTATAAGATTTTAATGTTTTGTAAGCTAATTAATAGATCAGCAGAGTAGACCTGCACTATACAGTCATGTGACGTTCTTTTCCACTCGCCAATAACATTAAATACGTAGGTATAACTAATACATTATTAATTCTGACTATAATACCACTTTATAACTGAACTGCTCGTTCAAAATTCGATTTATGTACAAAACATAATCATAAAAATGTTCTGCTCGGCAATATGAAATTAAAAAAAAAAGTAATAAAAACTTTTAAAAAAAAAAAATAGATAACAATAAAAAAAATATTGAAAATATTGATTTTGATCGACTTTAAACTATGAGAAAAAAAGTATTTTCAATAGGTAATACCTACGATACGACGATGAGTGTTTGCTGTTCAAACAAGCACCCAGTATGAGATGCGAGCGAGGTACTTGAGGCCGAACAGTAATTATTCTTATCGTGATTTACCGGCAGAGAACGTAAAGGGCATAAATATTTAGCATTGAATCAATATTATATAAACGAGCGATCCGATAAAGCTCACACAAACAGATAGATTTATATATTATTTTCCGTCGATTCTAAAAATCACATTTTGTAATCCGTTGGCCGTTTAGGGTTTATTTGCACTGGACGGAAAATAAAAACAAACATTCGTCAGACCGATCATCAGGTCTGAATAATATTCACAACGCGCGTGTGAAGCGTTGCTGGTGCAACATAAACAAGTATTTTAATTGGTTAATTGAATAGAGTTATACGGGAATATTAAAAGGTTATAATATATATATATATATATATATACGCGAACGCAGCTGTTGAAATAATCCAAACAACCTCGCATCGACAGCCACCCAGTAAAATATGTAGCACTTATGAGGTATTTAATAATAATAATAATAATAATAATTGTACAGAATGAAAACTAATCGAGATCAATACTATGTACTATATTATTATGCACGTTAAACGACTTCTGCGCGTGTCGACAACGCGAACACGATGAAATCATCAATAAAATATTAAAAAAATCATAAATTATAATATCGGGTGCTGAGATACGCTGTTATGATTTCGCATATTATACTGACCGCAATGGTCGTTTTTGAAAGTCTTGCAAGACAAACAATAATATAGGTAATAGGTATACGCTGTGGGCGTAAACGGTAAGACGGACGTAATAATATATTTTATATCGATAAAAGCGCATGCCTTTAATATTATATCATGACGTACTCGGGCGTATTGTATTGTATTAATTAAATTTCGGGATTTAATCGTCTCCGGGCCACACATTACGCGGTTGTTGTTATAATAATATTATATTCCTCCGATTCCGTTTCCCGAGATTTCGACACGTGCTCCGAAATATCCCGCAAACACACGCGATAATAATCATACTATTATTATTATATTATTATTATTATTATTATTATTATTATTATTATATTATTATTATTATTATATTATTATTATTATTATTGTGTTGATATAACATTCAGAGAGTATATTTTTACGAACCGTATACGTGCCTACCACGCCGCCTACCTGCACGAACGTCGTCGGTTCGATCTGCTCGTATATATACACTTCAGAAACATATTCTTCAATCGGATTAAAAGCATCATTATATTCCTTTGAATGCTGCGATAAAACGTGTGCCATAACGCGATGCCAGCGCGCGCGCGTAAACGTTATTTTGAATGCACCCCTTTGTACACTTATTATATGAGCGACTAACGCGTATATGACTACCGTAGGTATATATATATATATATACAATCGACTTATTCGCGAGTAAAAAAAGTATTATTTTTCGCATAATATAAGGTCCTGTTGGAGCTCGTTATAAGCGCAGTTGGGCCTAATATTCGCGTATTCGAAAAAAAGCTAATAATCGATTTTCTTATAATCATATTTCTTATTATTATTATTATTATTGATATGTGCGTATTTATGAGACGTATATTTTGAAAATAACAAAATATAGCCTCACGTCAGTGTGCAATTCAATACGATAAAAATATGCGATTGATCCCTGCAATATCCCGCGTGTGTAGAGTTTTAAGGAAAGCGAACAATCATATTATTATTTTGACATAGTAAATAGCATGGCTAATTAATATATTATACATAGGTATGATCGCATCTCTGTGATACGCGCAGCAGGTGTCATGGCCGCCACTGGCAGCGCAAATTATTATCACTCCAAATTATCAGTTATAAAAACAATACAAAATATATAGGTACCTATAATACGCGATTTGATCATATTTACGGTTATAATATAGTTAATACAATTTTTGTTTTCGACATCGCAATCAAATATTACGTCATAACAAAACTACAAAAGCAAAGAGGACATCAATTAAAAAAAATTATTTTAAAATTGTATGTTTGTTATTTTATTTTTACTTTATAGGTTCAATTTTAAACTACTATACGAAAAAGCTATAATTGTAGCCATTTTTAACTCTAATTTTATATTTAATTTTAAACCATATAGTTCTGTATGAGGTTAGGCTTAATTCGACAAAATACGTAGTTGCCAAAAATCCATAAAATAAGCCCTGATGCAGATAAACATTTAGAGTTATTTTAAAATCAGAAAATAATATTCATTTATAATTGTGGCAAAAATTTTGCTAAACCTGAAACAATGAGTACAATTTTACAAAAATAAAATCGAATCGACGCTTTCTGTCAAGTATTGTAACAATGTAATATTTCTAGAGATGTGAAAATAAGGTCATTTTTTTTTTGTATAATACTGTTTTAAACGGGTATTATACCGTATTAAACATTGCGGTTGGAGTAAATTAATATTTAAAGACATGCTAGGTACCAATCTATTGATAGATAGGTACCTATATAGTATAGAACCTATACCTAGAGATTAGAAATAATTTTAATTCAAAATAATAAAGTTTCAGTTCACAGTGAATTTTATCTTATTAATAAAGATTTAATACGCAGGTAACAAAAACATTTTTTTTTTTTTTTTTCATACGCCGTCGGTATAAAACAGTTTTATACCACGTCTATAACATTATAATAATACCTCGTATAATAATACCTCGTATAATAATACAATTTTATACCGCTGCGGTATAACACACGCAGGCTCGCATCTCTAAATATTTCAGAATATTATATATTATTGTATCGTTGGAATTTTCTTTACTTTAATTTTTGACGACTACCTACGACCGTAAAGTGCGTTTTTAATGTGGTTACTAAATAGTAGCAGTAATAATAGTAATAATAATAATGCTACAGAGAACTACAGACATTTTGCGCGGAACACCATTTACACCATTCGCGTATATACGGGCGCTAATGGAACGTTCCTAATTATATAAACCACAATAATTTTCGACATATCTTGCTCGATGAACACAATATATTATTATGCGTAGTTGATGAGAAACTTAACCCGACCTGACGACCTGAGAGCGAGCATCACTTAACCTGATTATGTGCATTGACCACCGCAAATGGTTTTCACCTTTACGAAACCCTGCAATAATCGATGGCCGGGACTTTTCCGAAGACGCTAACGATCAATTCATTTTCGTATAATAATCATAGTTAGGAGGTACCCACTCGATATAATGTTTATAATATCAACCGGTAAGTATAAACAAGCCTGCTAAATATGAAAGGGGTTTTCAGGCTTCGGGTTATTAGCCTGTCGATGTATTACATAGTATTATACTGATGTTTCTTTTGAAAATTAGGTAATACATTTAGGAGATAACTATGACTTTACATTTTTGTTTTTGAGTTTACAGTTTTTTAGTAATATTAGTAATATTTAAAAATGCAATGATTTTTGAGGTTTGATGCTCGTCGAGCGCTTCTGCGCAACCTAACCTATAGGTGGCATGTTCAAGGCCGGTGCGTGTTGAGGTGCACAGTGTTGAGTGTGCATCCCTTCACTGTGTGTTTGATGGTGAGTATTTGGTTGCATGAGTCGCATCTTAGTTGGGACCCTTTGCTTATTAGATAATATAATTAATGTGTGAGAAATGAGTGTCCTATTCCGAGGCGGGCGATCGCGATTATGTCCATATTATTCAAGGGTTTATTGCGGTAAAAAAATGCCTTGGGTACCATAATATAGGACATTTTTTTCAAATAAATAACCCAAACAATTTCTTCTTGTTGCGCTCGAATAACGACAATACTATCTGTCACTTATTATTCCAAGTACCTACTCTAACTTAGTATTTAATGACATATATACCTGCTACTCAGCAATTCTTTTATCATATAAACTATTACTTCATACTTGTACCAAACATTTTACCAAATATTTTATCTACCATTAACACTTTACAAATTATACGTCTTAATTTATTATGCTATGACTATCAGCTTAAAATATGTTAATTTAAAAATATATTATAAACTGAAATAATACGTAGTATTACTTTTTTATTTTATTTATCAATTTAATTGTGTCAATAGACCAAGTATTTTTACAATATAGCAATTACAACTCACGATTGATATGTTTACAATAATAATAATAATAATATTTACAATAAGTTTTAATATTGGTTAGCTTATAAGTCTAGATCCGAGTCCGAGTCTGAATCTGAAATATCATCATTAGGTTCGAGTAGATTATCCTGTGGTAGTCGTGGGTAATAAAACAGTTTCCCTAGTGGACATATAAAATAAAAACTAACAGTTTCCTGTTAACTGTTCATTTAAATTTAAATAAAATATTAAAACGCCAAGTATAGACAATATCCGTCACCGGGAACGACCCGTCATCGGGACGTATATTTTACGACTGACAACTAATATAATCTTAAAATAATATAATATTGCTTACGGGTCGTTCGACCGTAGGGCTTCAAACACACACACACACACACACACACACACACACACACACGCACGCACGCACGCACGCACGCACGCACGCACGCGCGCACGCACGCGCGCACACACTATTATATACGTATTCGATAATCCTACTACGGTCTACGGCAGTTGTACAAAAATAATAATAATATTCTACAAAAGTAGTTTTATTAAAAACACACCACAAAAAGTACCTACATGTTTTAATGCAGAGAGTTATTTTACAGACAAAATTTAGGATCTGATTTTTGTAAGACTTTCGAATACAATTGATTGTATCCCGCGAGACGGAAACAAATTCCGCAAGTCTTAAATTAACATAGATTTTTGTAGTAAATTACAGAAATAATTTTAATAGTAGTTGACGTTTAACAAGCACTATTTCGTGGATCCGACGAAATTCTTTTTCACACCAAATGAATTTATTTCAAATCATCGTTACTCGAGAGATTATTTCATAGGTAGGGTATAATAATTAATAAGTAATACACTTTACAACGGCGATGTCTCATGTTTTTATTCATTCATTCTCGACCGACGCTCGTTACAATGTGTATACGTATTGAATTTTTGACGAATTTCAAATTTCCACTAGAAATCCTTCCAGACGATCGATATATATATATATACACACAGATAGGCAGTATATAGGTGTAGCCGGCAGTCGTGCGTACGCTACACGCAGCCGGTAACCTCATAAAGTGGGTTAAAAAAATTGAGTTTAATCATTTATGTATTAGTTCGCGGAAAAACGAATAAAATAACGCACGGGTTTGTTTGAAAACACGAGCTTATTAGATTGCTTCTTGTTCATTGGGTTATGATATTATACCTACATAATATAGCCACATATGGCTACGTGGCTACATAATATAAATGTTTGAAACTGTTGCATCAACAGGTTTGTCCATAAGTGCGCCTATGAATTTGTCGTATTAACCGTATTGATGGACATTGCAAGTAAATATTGTAACTATTTTTTATTTTGCACTAACTGGAATACCGCTAAAACCCATATTATAATTTATTGACCCGAATGATTGTTTTTCTTCAAAACACCCAAATCAACCTAAACCCGAATAGTTTTTTTGTATTACAAATTTCAAAATGTATGTATATTTTGTGGTTAGTTTTTTGTTTATAATTATCGTTGATAAAGATGGGTATGGCACTACGCGTCCCTAGCGACAATAATAGTTTAGCATGCCTTTTCTCCATTTATGCGACCGATATAAACTCGGCTATGTGGTCTGGCTTCGTGTCCTTTGACTACAACGTATTAAACGGTTTAATACGCGCGAGCTTGTTAACGTGTGCTAAACAGTTTTGGCAGAGTTAAGTCCTACCGGTATAGAGGTTGCAGCCGTCTCATCGTATATCAATAATGAACGCGCGTAGTATGTCCCAGTAATAATGAACCTCCGACGGTGTTAAAGTCCGTTTGGCGTGTACCGACGGTTACCCGCGACCAAAGTAACAGTTTCCCTAGTGGACGGTTTTCGGTTTGCATTGTTACCGTTTTGTATGTCACTGTCCGATAATTTAGCAGTCGGGTCTAGCGACAGTAGTAGCAATTTGATCGTTTCAAGGGGGAATGTGTCCCTTGAAGGACACTGATTTTACCGTATTACAGATTACAGGGAGATTAAAAATTCGTTGTCCACACACTGCCACTCACACAAAAACATTTACCGTATAGAACTTTACAGGGAGATTTAAAAAAAATCTTTGTCCGCGATTGTCCCCCTTGCGTAAAAAAATTACAGTATTTTGAAATTACGGGGGAATTAAACACTTAAAATTGGTTGTCCCCCTCACACAAAAAATTTTACTGTATTGCATTTTACAGGGAGATTTCAAAATCTTTGTCCACGATTTCCCCCTCACTCGGAAGTATTTACTGTATGCACAACAATATATTTTTTTGTGCACAAGTTTTGTTTGATTTGTCCCAAACCTTTCAATATATAATCTTGAAATAATTATTTAAAAATAAAAGAATATACACATTGGTTAAGCGTTAATTTTTTTTTATTGTAACAAATTATTTCAAAATTATATTGAAAGGTTTGAGACAAATCGAACTCAGTACATACAAATTACTAGTACTCAAAATACTGACGTGTTTTTGGAATCAATCGGCCAAAGTCAGGGGGCTGGAAAAAAAAATTTGTAAAATTCGCCAAAAATAGAATATTGATTTGCAAATTCTAAAAACTAATTTGCAATTAACTATATTTATTAATACGCGTTGTCGTATCTGTCTTCGTCGTGAATTAATGCCTTTGAAGACACTGACGGTTTTCCATCGAGGACCTCGCGCAGCGGAGTCGCCGTTCAGGGTATATATTATTTGGATTTGTATTAGTCCGCGATAGGCTGATATCACGTATGTATTATCCTATTGTATTATTATACCAATCCGCGATCCTATATGCAGTGGATTGCCTATACCTAGGTGGATTAGATGCATGTAAATCATTTGAGGTTAATCCTAACTTAATATTTGGCTCAGGCAACGCCGGCTGGGTGAGACGGCTATATATAGTATAATATATGATTTCTTCTCGAATAGTTCCGTTTGCTGATTTTGGGTGATTTGTAAATATTTTTATTTGTATATCAAAATAGCTTATGATATCTATATGAATCTAATAAAAAAATAAATATATTTTATATATTATCCACTCGTGTTGTCAAAATATAATTAAGGTACTATAATTATTATAAGGACAAAGCCTAATTCCACTAATTCAAAAATAAGTTTAAAATACTTACCGTTTCTAAAGGAAAAAGAAAAGTAATGATTTTATTGGCTCGTCTTATGGTACAAAAAAAGTAAGAAAATATCTGCGATAGAAATAGTTAGTTTCGTACAAATAAGTTTTCTTCGTAGGTATCCCGGAAAAAGTGAAAGTTTTTGGCTGGATTGTGCCATTGTTCTTATAAATTATGTCTCAATAATATAGGTACCTACCTACAACGATTTTCCAATCAAAAATCTAATTTTTCTTTCTAAATTAATTTATTCTGTAATTTCTATTATAAAAAAAATTAATTCTGTGAAATATGTATTATAAATACATGTACACCTACTTTAATTTAACTGTCCACAGAGTTTTTACGATTGTATTGGTACATAAATTAATTAATTTAAACAGTTTATTGGAGTTTATTATAATTATTGTAAATTGTAATATTTAATTACAATCAACCTCTCATGTTTTCACCCAACTCTTTGATTTTTACTTTCGCACATTCAGATTTTTTCGATCCACGTAATAATACATAGATTATTAAAACATATATTTATGTGATGAATTCACGGGGATGTATGTAATGTGTTCTAGCTAAGCATCGTTTAACACAATATGGTACTTAACAATAATTCGCATTCAATATGTTAACAAAACTATATTATAATAATATTGTATTTCTTTCTCATTTTCCTTTAAATATTTTTGGAAAAACCTAACATTTTATTTTTTCGAAAACTGTTGACGTAATTTAATCTAATACATAGGTGTACAACAAAGCAGATTATCAAGTATGTGTTCACAAGTTCACGTTTACCGTTTGCGTATAATTATTAATTAATAGAATATAAACATAAATTGAATTAAAGGTTTTAAGCTTTAATGATTCTCTCTCGACTGACTGCTAATATGACAGTTTTACTCGTTTAAATATCACATTCACCCGGCCGATTAAAACGACACGTGTGACAAAATTACATGAATAGATAACACATCCGTGTGCTTCGTGTCCTATCCGAATTAACCCGATCAACATAATATTATTATATGTTATTGAACGGCGCAATGTGTAGGCAATTTAAGGGCACCCAATATTAAACATAATATTTTACTCATCGTGTATTAAAAACGAAAGACCGAAGAACAATAATTTAAAAAAAAATCGATTTCATATTTATTTATTAAAACTGAACACAGACCAACAGATAACATTTTCCTCCAGATATATTTTTCAAGGTGAAAAACGACAACCTTTACGTATACTAATTTTAGGAAAAGTATCCGAAACTGCGTGTGTGCAGTGTGCACTTAAAGCTATTTAGAAGTCTGCGTAAACTATATTTGGTGCACAATTTAATTTCAATTCATTCATTTTATCTAATAAACTAGAAAAAGCATCTTTGTATTATTATATTGATATTGTCTTGCCTGTTAGTGAAACAAATAATAAAGGAGTATAGATACTAATTTTAGCACCACGAATAATAAATAGTTGATAAAATAGTTTAGGGCAACTTTTAAATATGCCATCGACGTATTATTATAAAACTTTATACTAACTTAACAATTATAAATTTGTCGTCGTTGAAAATGCTACAATATATTTTTTTTTGTGTTATTTATAAATAAAAAATTGTCATCTCAGATAGTTTTTTTCTCGCCCGAATTGGTTAGCGCCAAAATATGCTATTCTTCAAAATTTATTGGCAATTTTTGAATTATGATCGACCGGGCATAATGAATATTTTTCTAATGCATTTTATATCTATGGTAGTCAATTTACTTACATCTCCGTCACGTAACTCCCAATGTAGAATTTTACTCGGCTTTTCACAAGGGCCATCGAGAGCTTTACGTTTTAATTTGACACTTACTTTTTGACGATTTAAAACGTTTTTGTCGTCTTTGTCGTGATCATGATTTAAGCACTAAAAATTATTTCACTATTGTCGTTCAATTTAAAATAACATTAATTACATAAACGTTTTAACCTCTGAACATTACCGTTTAAATACAATTTTTGAAAAGCAAATTTACATTATCCTGTAATAAACAATTATACTGTATTGGTTGATACAGTAAAATTGCTTACTTTTTCCACTAAATTCTTTAATTATTTCATGATTTTCAATTATTAGATTGTTGCACAGTCGAAATTCAAAAATATTAGGTTTCCTCGTTTACGATTTGATAATACATTGTATTAAACGATTGCAGTGAATGTCGCTGCAGTGTAAGTTTACTGATGTTAACATCCCGATCAAAATTAATTTCTAACGATAAAATAAAGTTAGGTAGTATTATCAGATAAGCTGTCGATAATCTATAAGACTGGCTAATAGACCCAAATATTTTCGAGTTTTTCACCAAACATATAAAAATAGAATACTAATAAACTATTATTCTTGCGGAGGCAACTCGGAATAGTTTCCGAAAAAACCACGGCAGACTCGATTCGGTTATCGCGCCGTACATTATTTTTCGTTATAGTGGTGAAATTCTTGTGCAGCCCGTCAATGACTATCACGGTGTGATTTCTGAGTTCTCTCAAATATATTATGATAAATGACAAAAACGATAACATTTCAACATTTGTAGTTAACATTACGAGACAATGACTAATGAGGTGCTAACGATTTTCGATAACTATCGAACGACCACAGTTTATACTTTATATCAACTTTTTACACATTTATATAGGGATCCAAGTGATGATTATTATTTTATATTTATCTTGTAAAATAATGTATATTATATCTGACACCATCAGTGAAAGAACATATTTTTTATAGGTATTTTAGGTGGATTGGTAATTTTTTTTAATATTTAACTAAGATATTATTGAATGATTATTATAATAATATAATATAAAATAATATAATATAATATAATTATTATATATTATATAGTAATATGTTGATTTAAATTCAGTGAGGTAAATATTAGCATTACCTATTCAATATTTTACTGATGTACTTACTCTTGAAGTCAGCACACGGATAACAAAACACATGCTATACACTATACTGTTGTGAGTTGTTCGCTTAATATACCCATGCAATAGGGGAAAACTGGAAAGGTAATATTATATTAACAGCAGTTTGCGTAGGCCGTAGGGTATTTATTATAACTGGGAAATTTGGGTTTTTCATTCGTGCGTTAATTGATATTGTAAAACAATATGAATATTTATATATTTCTAATTAAAACAAAATTATGCGTATAGGTAAGCTTTAATTTTATGTGTTGCTGGGTAGGTGAGGGGGTATATAGCTTCAATAATTGTCCTTTTAGATAAAACTTCGTTACGCCACTGCGTCCGACACAGTACCGACACCCGCTCAAAGGAATCATCAAACATTTATTCGAAATTGCTCGAATGCAAAGAAATTACCGAAACGTTTTTAATTAAGTGTCCCTACGTCCTGCACATTACACATAAGTGGAGCTCGATAGTCGATACACTTAGTTGAAGGGGCTGGAGCCTCGGCATCACTGTTTGTTCACAAACTTAATTATTTGCAAGAATGTACCAACGTCATTGTATGTTCAAACAATTACAATTTATTGGGGAGGGGGGGATTATTTTATACTTGGAAGGGTATATTGTATACAATTTACCTCCACTCCTTAGATCCATCAATGTTCAACCCACTATATCTGTGCAAGTGTAATAATATGATAAGTGTCTAAGTCCTACACAATTATATATTACAATATGTATATACATTATACATTAAAACTATGAGCAGATTAAAAACACAACTTTACATACCTATTATTATAGCGACAGATACGAGGGGGAGGAATAATAATTGCGCCCCAACCTCTATTGCTCCGTTTTTTTCGCAATTGTAATATTCTGTAATTGTTTATTATATTATGGTTGTTATATTATTATATGCTAGACATGTTTATTGGCAATAGAATTTCACATAATATAAATCCCTCTAAATAATATAATATACACATATTACTATGGCTGGGAATGTATTGCCCTAAAAAACTACCAACAATTACATAATAAAAATACTTTTATGTTCTAAGGATTTAAAATAACGCACCTATAAAATGCACTTACATTTTTAATTTTAAACCAAAAAATATTTTTTCAATTAAATGTAGTAAAAAGTTGTGTAGAGCTGCACAATTTTTAATCTTTTACGTGGACTTGAAATCAGAAAAATAATTATTCTCATTTAATTTTCCGTCACGAATTTAATCTCGATTTTCACGTCGTAAACGTATTTTGATTACTTAAAATCTTTATAAGCACGTTACAAAGCTATATTTTAAGACAAAAATCTTAAAATTTAAAAAAACCGACAGTTTTAATGTTAAATGCGATAAAACCCCTAAAATGATAATAAAAAATGAAAAAAATTAAAAGTTGTCAAAAAATGTAATAAAATACAAAATAAACTAATCTTATTCCGACTCAAAATGAACAATTCGACACATGAAACGTATACGTTATAAAACGAACATACCTAGCTTATTTAGCAATAGAAAAAAATGCAAAGTGCATCGAAATCCCAGTCCTACATATATTACTGATTGCCTATCTACCTATAATAGAATGGTTATATTCCATACAAATATATATTGTTAATCCACCACAGTCACCTTGAACCGCCCCAGAACCGGCAACCGACTAGTGACTATACCTACATTGTATTGACTATTGAGAATATAATATTTCCCCCTATACTTTTGCGTTTAAAAACCGTATAGATGTCACATATGTCTATATGAGAGTGGGTTTGATAATAACGCGTGTGACACGTGTGCTGTACACACACGTGACAACACGTGAGTATAATATTTATGGTTATTTCGTTTTATTTTGCGTGTCCCTCCCCCACCCCTTTCTCTGACACCTTGTAAATTCCATCGTCGACTTTCGGCGTGGTATCAGCGCGTGCAACACGGTTGCCCACACTCACCCACCCAGCGCAGGACGGAAATCGTAAGCGGACAATTCAAATTTCACAACCGCTCGACGGCAACCCTCTCCTGTCATATATGGCTCCCCTACCGCCCGAAATTCAAAGGACTTAACAAAAAACAACTCGTGGCGATGTTTCACATACCTACGACTAGCCGAAGACCAATACAATAATATTCCGGCGCACGTTCTCGACGCGACACCTTCTGGGACATATGCTTAATATATAATATATATTTTACAAAACATATAGGTACATATTATGCAGTGTAACTACTGTCATTTCGGATTTATGCCACGTCCTGCAGGAAGCTCACACGTCGTCCCGAAACCAATCATCGTCCCCTAGGTTAGGTTAGGTTAGGTATACCGACTATACATATTCGTTCAGTATAATTATGATATAATGTTACCAATATTAAATTGCACAACGTACGAGTGTACAATGCCATGTCGTACATATATATTATTTTCGGATAATACCATAATAATATGCTGTCGATATATATATTATATATGTATATGTATATAAGCTTAACTATATATTTACTGCAGCGGTAACTTGCATCAGTAAGTATTGATTTAATATTGTTGTTTTTTCATAAATATCTATGTTCTTCGTATAATACTTATAATAATTGGAATCAAGTTCTAACTTTTTAAATATCGAGAATCCCCCCTCCCCCAATATCGAAGGCTTGCTTATAGAGAGGGAATAATCAGGTGACGCACCTATGCAGTGTTGGGATTATCTAGATAAAAAAACAATTTATCTTTATCTCATCTAGTTAAATATAAATAAACTGTTGACAACTATCTTAAAAAATTATCTTAGATAAATGATTTACTTATCTAGATATTTAGATCAATTATTCGAGTACACTCAGTACATACTTTTTGGTTTTAATTAAAATTGTATTTTTTATGAAATGGCTAGGTTTATAATTATTTTAGGTTGTTTGCCATTATTATTTGTTTCAAAAATTATATAGGTATTCTTATATTTTAAAATTTATCTTAATTTTATCTAGATAACATAGTTGCTTAATTATCTTTATCTAGATAAAAATTGGATTTATTTATCTCTATCTTTATCTAGATAAAATATTTATTCTTTATCTTTATCTATATCTAGATAAAAATTTAGTTATCTATTCCCAACACTGCAACTATGTGATTTTAAATTGCGCTATAATAATATTATTATAACGTATATACTATATATGCCTAAATCTATTACATGCTGAGCTGAATAAACGATTATCAATATATATTTTATACTCACATTTCTTTACATTGAAATCGTTAGGTTTCCTGTGTTAAACTGTAAAATAAAATAATGTTCTGCAATTTTATTATTATAATATTGTAATTTTACCTTTCTAGTAATTGCTCGTTCCTCGATGAAAAATTGTTGTTCGATACCTTTATAATATTAGACCGAGTAGGTAATAAAAATAATAATCTGTGTACGTCGTGTTATTTTATCAAAATCACTATATTATAGATATACATGCATCGGTGGGTGTAAAATACTGTCGGGACATTATAATAATTATGGTTCTCCGGGGGCTGGCAGTGTCATCACAATGATTGTGTGGTTGATATTTATTGAACAAATGTCATAATTTATTATACAATTATAACGGAAAAATGGATAGACTATGAAGATAATATGCATCCATAAAAATAAAGGAGCGCAGCTCAAAGGCAACATTTGGGTGGCATGATGGTGAATAGCCCCCCTGGTATCATTCGAGGGGGCAAACGATACTTTTGACCCTCCAAACACCTGCACACGGGACGTGAGGTGGCAATAGAAATATTTGATTCATGAGTGTATCTTTATGACCATATTCCAGCGCAATTTTTTTTTTATCAACACCAGTTTTTTAATTTGCATTTTTCTTTTTAATATTTAATTTCTGTACCCCCTATATGTTTGCCATGTGCCGTCCATCACGGTATACCTGCTGCCAATCGAGAACGTAGTGACGTCATAATTTTAAGGTTGAAATGCAATAGAAAAAATATGACGTTCTGCAAGATTTTTATACATTCGTATGTTCGCTAACAGCAATAATAATATTATGCTGCTGCATCTTATAAAATAATTCTAATTTCTAATTACCTACTATACACATGGTCGAAAAACGTTTGAACTTAGGACTAGGAATAGTAGGTAGGTACCTATAATCTAGGTATATGTATTTTTTTTTTTAGTTTTCACAAAAAAAAAAATGATAAGGAATATTTAACAAAAATAATAATAATAATAATAATAATAAAAAATTAAAGATACAATTATGTACATATAAAAAAAAACAAAAACAAAAGAAATTGATCTACAACGTTTGGGGCAAAAAAAAAAATAAGTAAGTTAAAAATCTATATGTTAACAACACTCTTTGCGAGATACCGCATCCGATGCAGATGCGTATACGTCTATTTTTAGTAATAATTTTTCATAATTATCCAGAATAACATCAAGTGTCATTTGCGTACACACTCGTTAAACGAATAAATACGTTCAGCGTGTAGTCAACCCCGAGTTTAAATGAAAATGTAAAATATCATTGTAATAATTTAATAATTTAATAGTTTAATATAATATAATATAGGTAATAAACTAATAACTATTCAATGTAAAATATATAATATAATCAATCTAATTTTACTATTATGGCCAATTATTTATTGTAAGGCAACTGTCTAAATCATGATTTTCTAAAAAGTTTTGAAGAATACGTTTGATTCTCTCGTCCAATTTTACATATTTTTTGTTTCATTTATTTCCTTCTAAATTTAATTCTGTGCGTAAAAGTCGATGGTCACTTTCTGCTGCAGTTCAGCCGCTGTCTTCAGATTTGCGATTCAAACCCAAATCCTCGGGTGCGATCTTCCCATCGGTGTTTTAAATTTATGGTTTCATTCTTCGACGATGTTGTTTGTTCGGTGCTTTTCGTGGTGACAATTCCACATTTCCTTAAAGAGAGCGTCTTTTACTTCGATTTTTCCATAGTTTTTGGACACTTTTTAAGCTGTGTACGCAAATACGACAATAATTCGTTCGTATTTGAACCTTCGATAATTATGTAGGTACGCAACTGAGACAAAAATCTCCGTGTAAGCAAGTGAGACGTACGCATCTGCACCAACGCCGAGATACCTACCTACACGATAACAGTGTCATTGGAACACCGCGGTAACCTGCATAAAATGTCAATGATTCATATTATTTTATAAAAAAAAAAGGTGTAGGCAGCATTGCTGCTACCTTTATGGCTCTATGCCTCTATATACGCTTTCATAAAATCAGAGAAAAAAACGAAGATATCAAAATGAATAATTGTACATGTACCAATTCGCTGTTTTGTTATAGAAGACCTGAAGACATAATATTATATGTTGTAAAATTATAAGAAGTAGTTATAGGTACGCAAAATATGTTACATTACGAGTAGGTAGATATTAAAAATAAAACATAGGTGAGCTATGTACGATGTACCTACATACCTATTAATTATTATAGTCTATAGATTACCAGTGGCGTATCCAAAATGGGTGTTTCGGGGTTATGACACATTGACATCACCTTGAACAGTGTCATTCAAAACTTTAAAGGAATATAAATTAAATTTTATAATTTATTACTATAATTATCTATTGATCATAAGCATAACAGACATAATGATGAATAAATATTTTTGTTAAATAAAATCAAAAGTTATAGTTTGAACATACATTGTATAATAGTTATAACTACGTCTACTTATAATGAACACCCCAGTTATAAAAATATTCTGTGATCCTATAGTTATACCACTGACCTAAACTTACTAATTACTCTATATTGTACAATGTTGACTGTAGAGATCTGAGATTATAACTATTATCCTATAGGTAATAAATAATAATAGTCTATAAAGTTTAAATACTTGATGATAATGGTTAAGATAATAAAGTTATGGCTAATAAATAATAATCGTATGGCATTAGGTAACAATATATTATTATACCTACATCTTGTAAAGTACCTACTGCGATTCGATTACAAACATCAACAATTATGATTTATGTAATTATCCTATCGGTATAGGTAGAACAAAGCCTGAAAGCATAATTTTTAAAAACAAAAAAAAAATATTTATATAATATCATTACAATACTTATCATTAGGTAAGTAAAAAAAATTATTGGTACAGATAATAATATTATGTATAGACAAATAGTAATGACAATTAATAAGATATACCTATACCTCAATCACAAAAATCATAGGCCAATAAAGTAAGCCAACATTTTTAATATTAGATAGGTAGATATTGATCCACCGTCATTATTAGGACCGTGGGATAATATGTAATATGTTTATAGCTGATAAACGCAGGCATTACAAAAAAATAATAATTCAATACATTCTGACATTCTGTGACCCTACAATCACTGTAAATGTTTTGTCCATACAACCTCTCAATAAACATTTTGTAATTGGAAAAAATTAAATTAGCATCAACATAATTGGGTACATGGTAGGTACATTGAATAGTTGGCTCAACTCTTGATGGAAAATAATATTGAAGAAAAAAAATATTTTGGTTCCTATTACTACATATACCTATTTAGACTATACCACTATGGCACTATGACATATAGGTACATATAGATAGGTAATCAAATATACTTACTGGTCACTTCATAGTTCATATTAATCATACTATTAGGTACCTATGTAAAACACTAAAACCACTGTGGAGAAAAATGTATTTTAAATGTATAATATACCATCAGAAAAAAGTACCTATATATATTCTATTTTGTATGTAAAAATGTAACTAGGTAGGTATGTTATAAACACATTTTTTAATTGACATAAGCAAATTGTTTCAACACAATAAATAACACAGTCTCATTGATCAGAAGACTGTAGACCCCAATATTTTTACTAATCAATCAGTTCCAACCAGTAATAATAATAAATAATAATGTCTGTGCCAGTAATAATAGCTTGTCATGTAAGTAGGTAATTTTCATAAATCATAGGTAATATTTTTAATTTTATTTAGAATAAACAATAAAATAGCTAACTTTGTTCTGTAAATTATAAGTATTATTATATAACTTTTACCTTCATTGAACCATAAAATCTAAAAGTTATATAGGCACTCAAAGACAACAAATAATTGCATGCAAAATTTTAACATAATATAGACTAATTTAGATAAAACCATTCAATATTGTTATTTTCAAAAATAAAATGTGATCGTTTTAGTATTTGTTATTACATAAAGGTAACTACATAAATGGATTCAAATGAAATTTCATTTGAAAAATAAATAAATTAAAACCTAATTTACGTGTTAAATTATAATTCTGAACCATGATTAACATGGTGATTTTTGTTAAACATGTCCATATTTGGCTATTTTTAAATAAAACAATTTACCTAAAAGCAATTTATAAATATTGATTTATATTTCATATTTAGTGAACATTACATTGTGGTATGAATACACAATTAATGTATTCATATCCTATTTGAATAGTACAAATTCATAATTATTATACAAGCATCTGGTTTTTTCATACAAAAACAATAAATACGTGTAAAAAGTATTTTAGATATTTAAGTAGTTTTGAAATCAAACATCACAAAAAGTGTATAGCAGTTTATTGTACAGTACATGTAAAAAAACGCAAAATTATTTATCATATTTATTTGTACAAAGCTTATTTTTATATTATCACACTTAAACATATCGAATAACATATCGCAAAACAACACCATTCAAAAAAACTTATCAATCAGCCATTTGGGCCTTCTTGCCTATGGCTAATAAGTAATATCATTGATGAAATACAAATTAATATATTCATTACAAAGTAAATAAATAAAAAAATAATATATATATTTCAATCTACCAACATGTACTGTTTTTAATATTTTAATTTTTTTCACAAATTCAAATTCACTAAAATCAATATAGGTATTAACATTGCTCATGTAATATTAATTATTATACTGACTGGTAAGCACCAATTTAGTAGTTGATAGAGGAGGGTTATATTTTGATTAAAGCAAATCCTAATAGTTTTATATGGAAAATACAATTGATGAATAAATAATAATTTGATTTAGGTCAACAAATATATTGTAAGGATTATTAATAAATACATAGGTAGGCATTAACCAAAGATTTAGAGCTCAGATATTGAGGCACAAAGAATATAATATTTTCTTACTACCTAATTCAATACTATGGATATTAAATTTAGTTACAATAACAATAATAGAAAATTAAATATTCCATTTTCTATACTTTGGTAACTGACAAATGAGAACATAACTCAAATAAGAAAAGTATTGATAAGCAAGATGGTAATTTTAAAAGCAAATATAATAGGCTGATTTTTATTCAAGCAATGTGAATACATTTATTTCGTAATATTAGTAGCTGTGAAGATAGCATAATGTTTTTGAGCATATTTCACTATTTGAACATATACAATATAGGTACATTTTGACACATTGACATATCAATTATTTTTAAATTTTTCTTAGTTAATACAATAACTTTATTAATAGTAACAATGAGTATAATATTGATTAATTTCTGATTCTATGTCATTTTTTTTTTCATATGTGCGGGAGTAGGCCTAAAGGCCTAGTTTGGACGCATATTTGGCAGAATTTCTAATTGGGCACCCGTAAGTTTCTGCCAAAAATGAACATTTCTGTCATAATAATGACCACTTTTCAAAAATATTGATTCAATTAAAAATATTAATTTTACTTTTATAATATACTAACACAATGATTTGAGTTATAATTCATATTTTAGCATAATATGGTAGTTATATAAATATTAAATATAATACAATTACAGTATTACTAAATACATCAATTTAAATTAAGAATATCATAGGTGAAATAATTTTAATATATGATTAGTATGAATAATAGTTGATGAATATGTTTGAATACAAGGTATCATAAGTACTATCATTGTTTGAGTTGTCAATATTATTTAGGAAGAAGATAATTTTAAATGTAAACCAATATTTTTTGATAATAATAACCAACAGGTTTTAAAATGTAATATAAATCATTTTGAAATCAAAATAAAGATTAATCATGAGTAAATTAAGTATAAAAATATATATTACCTAAGTCACGTTCAACCAAGGCATAGGTAAATATTAGAATGTATACGGCTGTAAATAATTGTAATATTAAGGGACATTGAATGATGCAATTATCTTATTTATTCACCCAGGCGTATAAATGTTTTAAAAATACACAGTAACCTAAATCTTAATCTGAATCAATTATTATATTATTAAAAAAATAAAATGTAAATGTTCTGTACATAAATAAAAACAATACATTTCTGTTAAAAAATTAATACATTTTCTTTTAAATAACAAGATAAAACTGCATTGTTAATTTTTAGTTGATGTGAATACAGTGCAATAGAAATATAACATTCAATATTTGTTCTGTATTCTAAGAATTTGGTGCACTAAGTAAGTATACCATACACCTGTGGTTCTTAACTAATACATAGATGTGTAATAACAAAGATAAATAAGGACAAATTTAATAGAACACATAAGACGGTAAACTCTAACTGTTAGAGGACTATGAATAAAATTGCTTAAAAAAAGATCAGATATATTAAATAGCATAAAAAATAAGCAATAGCTATGTTTATATGAAACTTTGATGCTTTGATATTTAAATTTATTTTGATTTAGCAATTTGAGTCATTTTCTTCGTGATTACATCTAAATTGGAAATAAGTGATAAAAAAAAATAATATATATTAAAGAATTCATAAATTTATTTTTATGTAATTCTTTCAGATAACAATCACATTTTACACTTAACCTAATGACTATTAATAATTGGAAAATTATTAATCAACATAACTAAAAGTTAAATATTGACTTCAAGTGACTAGAAAGTTAATCTCAGAGTTGCACATTTTAATTTTAATTTGCATCATAATATTATGTTTTAACAATATTTTTAATGAAGTGGAATGCTGAAGCTAAATAATGAACAATACAAATTAAAAATACATAAGTATGTATCTGTATTACAAAATACATTTTTATTGCACATTAAAATGTACTCCATTTTTAAACAACTCTGAAAACCATACAAAAATTGGATAAAAGTTATTTATTTTTATGTCAATATAAAACTTATCAGTTATTCTGACAGTATATTTCAAAAATCACTGGGGTATAAATTCACGCCAAATAGTCAAACCAACAGTGACATTTAAAAAATATCATAAATACATTAATATATAAATAATATATTAGTTATCGAGCCTTAAACATAACTTATAATATGTTGCCGTACTACATAAAAATAAAAACTCTTGAGCGCAATTATGGCAACGCATTACATAAAAATCAAACTTCACCCAATAAAAAAATAATAATAACTGAACAAAAATTAATAGGTAATTAAAAAAAACAATAAAATAAATAAGACTTGGTTCAAGCATAGACATAACAATACCGATTACAGTATTGAATATTATGTCTACGCGTTTAGGAGGTCTATACTCCCATGATATATAGGAACTTGATCTATTTTTTTAATATAATATATATTAAATACTAATTGCCAAATGTCACCATTGGCGGTTTACCATTCTCAAACATAGTTCATGGTCACGCACATCACCCCATCCGCCATTTCCTTTGCGCAATACTTTTTTTTTGATTGGAGCATAGGTCACTTCTAATTTTTCTGGAAATAAATATTTGTACACCGAACTAAGCAATTTTTGAACTTTAGCTATGAGTGCCATATCGAAACAACTTTTTTTATGATGAACACCACTATACAAGAAAAATAATTAATATTATTAATACATGAGTATTTTAATTTTGTGATCACTTACCATTCACCAATATGAAATACTCTAGGAGCTTTGAGGACAAACACTTTAAATTCGTGGCTTAGACAATTGTTGGATACACTCTGCAGACTCCAGTCCCAGTTGTAATCATCATACTTACAGAATGTGTCAGCACAATCAACAAACTGTTTCCAAACAGTCCGGTTGTATGCCATACCCATATTATGCTTGCTGCTAATCCATTGAGAAATTTCGGCCTAAAATGTTTTAAATATCGTAAAAATAAAATTAGTTTAAATTTCATACAAACAAATGTAAATAATTTAAAAACATTTTTTTATGTATTAATTATTAAAAAATCTAACACAAAATGTAACAATAAATCTACATGCTAAAAAAAACTCTATTATTATAAAAACATACATATTACTTATATTATTAACTAAGGTATGCTCTGCAATTACAATGCAATACATTAACTAAAGTAGTTCAAGAACCAGCTTATGTTATAAAAATCAATACATTTGTCATTGCAACCTCTGAAAAGAGTCAAATAAAAAATAATTAATATTAATTAACCTCTTTATGTTTTTAAATCAATAGATGTCAATTTAAATTGAACACATATATTATAGTTGACAAGCTAAAAATACACAAAATAAGTAACAAGTAAGAAAAACCTATAAGCAATACGTTGTTATGCTAAGCTCTCTGGTTTCTGTGAACACTTAAAGTCATACAGAATATAATATGTAATATACGCAACAAATAACTAATAGTAGTCATTACGTTAATTGAAATGTTTAAATTAACATAGCTAGAACAGTTAAGATTTCTAAACATGTGATAAAGTACTGACCCTTATATCATATGATTTAACAGTAAAAATGTAATTTATTATGTCAATTAAAAAAATATATGGTAAATAAAACTATATACACCTATAGGAGTCTAGGCCAAAAAGACAATTAAATAATATTGGTACCAAAATCAACAATAGTATTAGTGTAACCACGGTAACGAGTTTAAAATGGACGGATAGACACAACAGACATAAAAGTGTTTTCATAGAATTTTAACAGTTTTATAGAAACAATTTCAGAAACTAAAAGCTAACAATTTACAAAGAAACCTATAATAAATTTTATAGTTAATACTATTTTATTTCCATAAGACGGATTAATAGTTTTTATTAATATATTTATAAATATTTAACACAATAACTTACAACTTTGAGCAAGCAAACAAATCATAAAAATAATTAAAATTTGTTTTGATACCTAACTGTTAGCACTAATGTCTCATACAACTACGAATAACTGGATGATAAGAACTATTAGAAGAATTTCATACCATGCTTGATAAAAAATAAACAATTGGTAAATGCGTCATTAAAATTTAAATTACAAAGAAATAAAAAAATAATAATAGTTTATAAAATTTTAAAGTTTTTTAAGATTAAAAATATTATTTACTTTGTAAGTTTATTTCAACTTGTGTTATTTCAGTACGATTATTAATTATTATTATCATTTGGTCTATCTTATTATGCTTTCGTGTATGCTATATATTAAATATTTAGTACTTTGTCGTGTTATTTTTCTAAACAAAATAAATTGCATGGGTACTCAAAAAAGGTTTATCAAAAATAGAATTAATTCAATTTATTTCAAGTAACTGACTTGGTATTTTTAATTGATTTTATAATCCAAATCCAATACAATCCAAAATTATGGATGTTGCAACATGCAAGTTTATATTTTTGACAATTTGAATAAATAGGAATTAGGTAAATTGATTTTTATTATACTCTCTTAGTATACAGTAATAATTAGATATAACAATTTTAATTTAATTAGTTTGATTAATCAGTTTAAGATAAAATTAAAATTATTAACCACTATGGCCACTGCTAAACCCTGAACAAATATTATTAATCATGCAAAAAAGACATTAAAATATATTAAGTAGGTACAACATACACATCCACATCAGTTGGCGAAATAATTGCGTGGATTTTTGTTATGCAATTTAAACAGTTTTATTTATTAAGGTGGTTAAGTACGTGTTCACAAATCAATTATATTTAGTAAATTACAATTAGCACAAAAATCATTAAGATCGATAGCCAATAGGAATACTTTTTACCTTATTCCTTAAATTAAACGTATTGAAAAACTGCATGGGCAAGTCGCATGGAGGCTTCTAACTAATAACCAACAGTTCAAGGTCAATGCACCTAAATTACTACATACACTCATGAAACAAATTTATTCTGAGCAATCTGCGTTCTAAATTATTTTTAATTCACGTTGCACACTTTTCTATACGTGAGATTTAAAAGGTAATAAAAATGCAACCGGGTGAAAAGCTATTAAAGAAATACGTTGGATTTTTTTCAGTATAATTATATTAAACAGGTGGCAATTTATTGTTAAAAATAGGTAGGCATGTATGGTAGTGCATGCAAATATTCTTATGTCGAACATGAAAAGAAGACATTTTTGGGTATTAATATAAATGAAGGAAAAAATTATGGAGACTAAAATTGGGTTATTGGAATAATTAATACAAATTAGATAATATATACATGCAAAAAAAAACCAAAAATATAGATACAAATAAGGAAAATTGTTCAACCTTATCATAATGCGAAAATGAAGGAACTATTTTAAAACTCCAAGACGGCGGTGTTAATTCTGCAGCAAATATTTGCTGTCGACGTATTACCCTTAAAATATCCTTCTATAATGTCGATTTTATTTAAATACATTTATGTTATGTATTGTGTGTTTCAAAATCGATCCAAAACCGCAGCAGTCATAATGAAAAAATTATCAATTAACACCACATTATATTCAACATACATAAATTTCACGGGGGTCAAGGTTATCACTTATCATATACAAGTGTAAAATATAAATATTAAAATAATTGATAAAATAAAATAACGCACCTTTGCTTCACCGTAAAAATTATACGTTTTCAAGTATGTTCCTAACGACAACATACTGCACTGCGGGCAAGCCACGCTACACGATTTTTCCATCAACTTTAGCATGTATATGAAATCTTCTGCTACATAATGGTCGTCTTCCAAAAATAAAACCGGGCCTGAAAATGACGTGTAAACGATATAGAAATGTCGTTCAACCAATTCGTGGAAAGTTTAAAGATGTTTAGGCCTCAGGACAACCCCCCCCCCACCGCCACACAAGAAATAATGTATTCACAAACAAAAATATAACGGTAAAAATAGTCGAATGACATTTTTTTTTTAATCTAAAAAAATTATCTCAATAAAATAATAACAGTTGAACATTGATTGTATACCTACTCTCTCATTTTAACAAACTCAGAAACTCGTTCAAGTATTGATTTAGATACAACAGTGTTTTAAAAAAAATCTGATTCATGGTTAACAGTAAAATAAAGTTGGTTTTCAATTGAGAAAAAAAAATATTGTATTGTCACAGCCCACAGGAGTTTAAATTATGTAAAAATTCAAGCATTTTAAAATATGATCATTTTGAGTAAATGCACTTAACAAGTTTCAAAAATCAGAATTTGCACGAATTCATTATTAAAAGGAAAATGAGGGCATTCTAATACTTGGTTTATTTTATACAAATACAATAAATTGATATTTTCAAAACTCTAAAGCGACAAAAATGAACCAATATAGTATTCTAACACCATTAAAACGTATATATAGATAGGTACATAATGTATTGCCACCAATGAATTCGCCACACATTCGAAGCCCTGCAGGGACAGACGTCGATTTCGTTACATACCCGAATAATTACTGACGACGTCCAACTCGTTGAACACCCTGTTTGCTTTCCACCACCAATGATGTTTGGTTTGGGTGAATTTTGCTTCTCGATAATGACCGTATTGATCCGGATGCATGGCGTTGATACACTTCCGTTTAATCGCACTATGTGCCGCAAAGGAAAACGAAAACAGAAAAAAGAAACACACGTGGAAATCATCATTATATAATACAATATGTAATGAGTTATGAGGGTGCAGCGTTTTTCAATATTCCTATAATGATATATTATGCAATAAATATTAAATTTTATTGGAATAATTACTCTGCTTTGGCAATGTCT
The DNA here is from genome assembly GCA_022818045.1 of Neotoxoptera formosana. Lineage (NCBI taxonomy): Eukaryota > Metazoa > Arthropoda > Insecta > Hemiptera > Aphididae > Neotoxoptera > Neotoxoptera formosana. Next base: position 23,936,976 of record CM040635.1, on the reverse strand, counting down.
CTGGGACAGTCTTCCGGAGATTCACCGGGAAACGAAACCGGATGCGTTTGTATGGAATACGGATAGAATATCTGCATAGTTTTGCAAAAGTCGATCATCTGTATCAGTTCGTTTATTTGTTCGTCATAATGGTCGTGACTGAATATTAGCAACGCGTTTTCGATGCCCCGCGCCCTAGCCAGACTCACTATGGTATGCCGAAGGTACATAATACGCGTGTGGACCTAAATAACAACGATAAACAGTGTTCAACATAAATCGTATACAGGCCATAGCTGAGTTATGACAATATTACAATAATACCATATCATTACAGTCTATCGTTTTCCGGGTCGATAGACCGGCGTTCAGCGCGTATTCGGAAACGTATAATGAATCTGACATTATGCATAGTTATAATAATAATAATGACAATAATAATAACAATAAACACACACACACACACACACACACACACACACATACATATGGCATTTATACGTACATCGTACGAATTAATTATAATACACAAGTATGCGCTCAGCGTCTGCATATGTATAAATATGTATAATGTATATACACACATATTATGTGATGTCAAATAATTTAGTATACATACCTGTATGACAATGACTAGAGAATCGTTTTGTAACGGGCCGTATACGTCTTCGTTGAGCACGACCTGTTTGGAGTTTTGCTGATCGATTAGACGTCGTATTTCGGATGCGTTCAGACTGACCGCCGTCGCGATGTGTTCGCTGGCGTTTCCGGGCAGTATGGCCTGGTGCGGACGGTCACGCTGGGGCGACGCGACCAAGTACTTGTGCAAATGCTGTAATACATAAATAACACAAATACGAAATTAGAAGACAAAAAAAATCAAACAATAGAACAATACGTTTTTCGCAAAACCAAATTCAACACTCATTCATTTAGTCAACGGATTCCGACGAGGTTTCTGCTAACTTTTGGTTTAATAATAGCTGAGGTTTTGTATAGAGTAATAAACTACCGGATCCATTTTGTACTTAAAAAGTCGAACGATATTACACTTATGGGTCGGGGCCCTGACATTTAACTCTTAAATCCACCACTGGTTACACAACATATATATACATGGTTATACTTTTATATATACTATCATAATTCATAAGGTATACAATATGCAATATAAACAGTAACACGTATAACCTACGTGTATGCACGATACGATTATTATGCGGACATGTATTTAAATCGATATAATATTATTTCGTACAGGGGAAACGAAATTGAACACGCGTATCCGTCTGCGGTTTGACTTAAAATATCAGGTATAGTGCAGTAGTGTAGCGCATATATCATTAAAAGAGCATGAAACAGATTATATTGTTCATAATATACATACAGGGTGAATAATATGGATTAGACGAGTTATCAATTTTGATTATAAGTAAAGAGTACTTTATTTTGGGTGAGGGATGTAGAACACTCGAGGTAAATACTACTAAATAGAACATTTTTGGCATCAAAATAAATACCAACTGTAAAAAGTATAAGCCAAAAGTAAAACAAAATTTTAATTTTAATTTCATAAATGTATAATACAATTAACCTATATTTACCATATTCGGTCTTAATAATTTAAGTGTGTCACGATTTATTTGTAATATAACATTGAGGACCATTGTTGTAGATGATTTTTTTCGAATGTGAACCATACTTTTTTACTGTTAATTGTTAACAAAGATCATAAGCTACGTGACTACTTCAATTAGTGATATTATAATATGTATTAAAGATAGAGAGTAGATACAATCGACGGAGTCAATAATAATTAATAATCGAAATGTACGAGCATGTATGGGATACATTTGACTATACATAACATTACATATATTAGATGTTTTTCATATGACTAAATGGAAGCCACATCGAACACTAAAAAAACTTTCAAGTACCTAGGTATATACCATGCGGGAGCGAAATTTAATGCATAATTGTTTTGATCAGTATTATCTTTCTGAATCCAATAACTTCAAATATTTAACAGCGTTTGAAATCGAATACCTACTCTACGCACGTTACACGTTAATAATAAGCATGTATAGGAGGAGGTATGGAGCTCCTTTATACGCGGTACCTATATATACGACATACGTACACGCAATATAGGCTTGCGGGTATAATATAATATTATGTTATTGTACGTGTGTATACACGGATCGCACCTGTGGAACCAGTTGCAACATGGAATCATTAGCATCCAGCAGTCCGTCCGGCTTGGCCAGTATCTGTATCGTCTCGTTGTCGGCCACGTCAGACATGTGCATCTGTACCCAGAAGAACGTGAGGCAAAATATCAACCCGACGGTGCGCAAACACACACCGATGCCAAGCTTCCGGCACACGGCGATGATTTTCTGCCGCAGCGTCCGCACCACGTCTATATTAATATAAATGAAGGAAGACATTATGGAGACTAAAATTGGGTTATTGGAATAATTAATACAATTAGATAATATTATATACATGCAAAAAAAAACCAAAAATATAGATACAAATAAGGAAAATTGTTCAACCTTATCATAAAGCGAAAATGAAGGAACTATTTTAAAACTCCAAGACGCCGGTGTTAATTCTGCAGCAAATATTTGCTGTCGACGTATTACCCTTAAAATATCCTTCTATAATGTCGATTTTATTTAAATACATTTAAGGTGCAAGATCGCAGAACATAATATTATAATACCATATTACATTTTCGTTATTTTCTACGTTACGGCATCGGTATAATATGTTTAATGGGCGCTTAATAAACATGGCATCCAATGTTAAAACGATATCATGAGAAAAAATGAGTTTAATATTATATTATGTATTGTATCCTACCGATCGCCATTTCAAAATTCACTAATTCGGTCAATTTGTCAACCATTTATTTGCGTGTCCCCTGAATGTATGTGCAACGCAAAAGCCCAAAAACGACGGACACGGATCGAAAAGTAGTTCATCCGTCGAATGCACGTCCGCGGTGCTATGCTGATTTTCCGCCTGAAAATAGAAAAAAACCACGTTATTATGAAATGTAACCGTAAAACGGTTTTCAATCATTTTAAAAACTAATTTAAATGCAAATATGGACCTAACCTAATTGTACAAACCAAGTTATTCATTAGATTTTCATCATAATAAAATAAAAAATTAATTAATAGATAGGTACACCTATTTATCATCACTTTTATCGACCGTCAACTACGCGGTTAATAACTCAATTCAAGCGTCACAGTGGTTGATTCATTAATACTTTTTGACATGCAACATTCGATCGATCAATTACAATAGCCATTTAATGATTTATTAACACTTTGGTTTCATGTTTCTATTTTTTAAAAACACAATACTTATTTAATAAAAGACATTTTATTTATTTTTTCAGTATAGAGCTTTTTTTGTGCTTTGAATACATTATCGTTATTAGTTATTTATAAATGAACTTTTAAAACCATATTATGGTATTATATACGATTAACAACATTTAAAAAAATAACATACTATAAAAAATATGTTCGTAAACATTTCACAGACATTGTATAGATACAAATAGTATTTTAGTATAAATATATAAGACTAAAACAATGATAATACAAATATTATATTGAAAATGATTCATGAACATTACACAAAAATCGATTCTTTTACCAATAATAGTTGAAATTAATCAAATACAGCTATATAATACGTATTGCATTGAATAATCAGGAAAGTGAAATTATTTGGAAAACTGTTCGCATAACGTGTATATACGGCAATATCATGCATCGATCAACATTGTATTAAAACCCGAGAACATTTCACAGAATGTTGAAAGCTGATTAAAAATATACTGACCTTCTCAATTGCCAGTAAGAATTATTTCAAGGAATTTAAATCTAAATCTCTATCAAATAAATACTATTTGGTAAATATACAAATTTGTCCACAAAGTAAAATATAAGGAGTCTTAAAAAGTTTTTTACTTAAAATACTTTAACAATAAGATTAACCTTGTTATGTTTTGCTAACTATATACAGTAATTACAATTAAAATAGTAACTATGTTATCACTTATCATATTATATTTTTTTGTTGAGATTTTCAATTTGAAAAACGCAATATTTTTTTATATGATGATTTCTTAGTTTATAAAGTTTAGACTTTTAAATTCTAATAGTACCTAATATATACTCATATAATTTGAAATTGTTCGAAATTGTAAGACATTTAGTATTTGTAGTATATATAGGTATTCTAAGTATAAATATATTATATAGTACCTATAATTTACTATAATTTAATATAAGTAGCAGTTTTAATTTTCAGTTTTACAAAAATGTTTTTCATTTTTATGTGTTTTACACAATAATAATAAACTATATTTTTAAAATAAGTTCGTACTTTATTATAAACTTTAAATATCATTGTTGAAACGATGTATGTAAATATTTTGAGAAAAACTAGAGATTAAGTTTTTTTTTAAATGAAACGACATTTAATTCCAAGATTCGAAATTCCAATGATTCCGTTCAATGAATTGATTCTATACTATTACTATACTTTTCATAGGTACTATTGAGTATGGATACTAAAATGTTTACGCGTTATGTTCACGTCGTTAGATAAATGCTCACAGTTAGTCGTTAGATATGGTGGTTATGTAGCGAGCAAGGAAAATAAATAATCTGCAGGCAAATCAAAACAAAAAAATAAAAGAAAAAAACCGCCTATAACAAAATTATGCCAAAGTTGTGTACGTAATGAGATATTCATGGGGTTTTAGATAGAAACGAGAATGTTTTTTTGCAACCCTTAGTTTCCGTTCAATTTAGTTTTGCTCTTGTCCATTTTGGCAAACACTCGGTTCATAGTAATACATAGAACATTATACTACAAAATCTTTCTCTTTTTATTTTTATCTTGCTCTATCTCTCTCTCTCTCCTTCCGCATCAGAACAGTGTTTCAAGCGTCAATTTCATTTTCATTTTGTTTATATGTACTGTACCAAACATAGTAGAATAAAATATGTAATTATTGCATATGAATACGTAAAAACAACAAAAATTGATTATCTAAATGTAAAAATGTAGTTTATACAACTTTTTTATGGCAAACATCAAAACGATATGATGCTAACGACAGGTGATTGAAATAGTGCGCTTGACTATTTGTTAGCGATACTGCGGATTTATGACGACATCGTTGTCTAATCGACCCACGCGTCTACGCCCACGACGCGTCGTGTCATTAACAACGCGAATTTACTTAGAACGATTTTTTCAATCAAATAATAAATTATATACGCTCTAATATTAACTAATAAATATATTATAGGCAACTGTAGTATAATAAATAAGTGTAACATATATATTATATATGTAATTTAAAGCTAATAAATAATATACTCGTATATTGTAAAACATCTTTAAAATTAAAATAATAATAAACTAATATTTAAAATCACTAAAAAATAATTAAGTAATATATTATAGTAGGGCCATGATTTCTATGCAAAGTGACTTTTGAGGGAGAGGTGTTCTAATACAATGTATTTCAAGTACATGATTCGATTCATGTAACAGTATTCCAAAAGTGAAACTAAAAAAACCTCCACAGAAAAAAATATACTTAAGTTTAAATAATTAAATATTATATATATATTATATAAACATACATTATACATAATGTAAGAAAACAATGTATAAATTATTATGTCAAAGAAAAATTTAATTTTCAATTCAACACAACTCTAATAACAAAGTACTACTTTATATGCTTAAGGAAAAACATAAAAAATAAATAATATACTGCAATTTATAAATTTAAGACCAAAAATACTTTAATCGAAAGTAAAATAATTTAGCATTTTTCTACCAAAGGAATAAATATTTTTAAATTTTTCCACTTTATAGAGCATAGGTATAAAGAAAAATAGTAAAGAATTTACGCTCAGACATAATATGTGAAAAATAATTATTTTCTTCAAACTATTTTTATATGCAGTAATAAAAAGTATACAGAATTGTATTCGCAGTTTCATGAAATTATACTATTTTAAATATACGCAATAATTTTTTCTTTACAATAATGAATATCGAATAATAAATAATCAAATATGTATGAACAATTCTATAGTAACATCATATTGCAAAGTTAATAAAGAGCTACTATCATGGTATCATTATACAACAATCTGTATATAAATTTAAATTTGTTTGAGTATTATCATTTATCATATCAATGTTAATAAATAATAAATTGTATGTATATTGAATAACCTCTAAATTATAACTCTTACTGTTCAAAACTTAAATTAAAACTATTAAATAACAGTAATATACGATAGTGATTAATAAACAAAATATGTGTATTTATTTACTATAGGTACGTTATTATACATCAAAAATTGACACGTGAAAATGTTTATAATTTTAAATTTCAATTTTGTGTAACTCCAATTTTTTTTTATTTGAATACTAATTATACATAACGTTGAAGATATTAAAAAAATTAGAAATAATATATCTGTAAAATTGTTATAGGAAACAGTTTGGAGACCACAATATTTGTCTCTACGTGTAATATTATGCTATACTCGTATGCATTAATTTTACGTTTAATAAATTGACATTTTTAAAGACATAACAAGACATTTGAGCAAACGAAATAAGTTCATAAAAAAATCGTTTTAACGTTTTACTAATTTATGATTAACCAACAAAATATAATACATCAAATTTAAAATGAATTAATTTAACTTTGTATGTTTTACTTATTATTAATCATTTTTAAAATATTTAAAGTATTATAATTTTTACAAAAAATAAAATTTAAAAAAGTTTCCAGAACAACTAAAATACTTTGATACTTTTTTCTTAAATTTGTCATGATTGCAATGTTAAATATTCATAAGAATAAACGATTTTTTTAAAATAATTTATGTAACGATTTGAGTTGTTTCTAAAACAAATATCAAATATCTGTCATCATTATTTTTACTTATAGGTTAGATTCAAGAATAATTATGATAATATTTAATTTTTAGTAGATATTTAATAAAGGTGAACTTCATCAAACAGTTTTTAATACTCATTAATTAATGAAAGGTAACATCATACCAAACATTTCGTTTTAAAATAAAAATATAAGATCTTAATTAATTTAATAATAACATAATCATTTAATCTTTAAATTTACTACAAAGTTAATTCTCTTCAATAATACTATCTACAAAAAATACATCCATCGGCATTAGTCAAAATAGGTAAAAAGTTTCGGTATGTGATTACTGTAATATAGGTATATCGTATTATTAAAACCATAAATATCGAGGGTGCTCTATTAGGTACCAATAAATATATTTACTAAATTATGATATTTTCTTACTATTATTCAATGACCTATTATTTAGAACAATTCCAATGATAAAAGACAATAAATTGATATTTCAATAAGACTAAACTAATTATGAATTCGTTATTTGTATCCTTGACATTTTATACTTTTAAATATTAAATTCATCCAAATTATGTACACATTTTCCTCGGTTATTTTAGTAATGTCATTACCTGTAAACATGTACCAACCTAATAACATTGAAACATTTAAAATAACTTACGTATTTTCATTTAAAAGGGAAAAACTTATTTTTATAACAATAGTCAAAATACAAAAACCACAAGTTAGGTATGAATTTTAATTACGATTTAAACGCAAAATCTAGTGTCCTTAATCAACTTGACATCATTTATTAAATTATAAATACACTTTTCCGGTATGCTTTCAATACAGTTAGTTTAATAAAATATCAAAAAAATATAACCATACCATATTAATATTATAAATAATAAAATTAAAAAACTATCCTTATATAGGAATTCGATGTTGAACACTAGAGCAAATGTTTTCAAATTTTCAAATAATGATAAATTCTTGATAACAAAGTTCTGAGTTCAAAGTTCAGTTTACTAAAAATGTGGTCTTGATTTTGTTAAAAATCACATCTTTAAAGTACTATTAGTGTTCAATTCCCAACCAATGTAGAAGTTAAAAATACAATTTTTTGTCTCAAAAAGTGTTTTACGACAACTTTAAAAAAATTACAGCAATGACGTCATTGTAAAAACCAATATTGTAGCTCCCTTGTTTCTCCCTGAGTATAAAAATATTTCATGATTCAAAAATCTACATTTTAGTTAGAATGAAAACGTGGTAAATTAATTTGTGGTCATTTCATTATAAATTAAAGCATTTAAATGCGATTCATTCTGAATTTTCATTCCTGTCAAAACTATACAAAATATAATATAAAATTATTATACTCTATAAATTAAAGTTTTGAAATATTTACACAATTCCAAACCTAAAGTGTACTCACACAACAACAAAACGTATATTGTTTAGCACTGCAGCTCAGAATCTAAAAAATCTATTATTATTTTAATTGTGTTAGTCGATACTTTAAAACCATTTCCAGAGTGGAACATATAATAAAGGATATATTATTCAACGTAAAACAAAACTGCGCAAAGCCATAAATAAATGAAACCCAAACAAAACGAATAAAGTATACGAGTGTACAAGTGAAAATACCTTTTCGGTTAAAGCACGTATTTACGGTGTCGGACTTCAATTATTTATCTATTTGTCTAGTTATCAGTGTATTATTATTTATCATGTAAATAAAATAACTAATAAGTCAGTGATCTCATTGGTATCAGATGGAAAAATATTCGCAAACATTTTATACAATTTAAAACTGCGTTCAAAGTTTACGATTTCCAACCTCTTTCTTTGTAAATATAAATATAGTTCTTAATAGATCAGGGTTATCCAACCGGAAAGTCATGGTCATCTTTATGTCACCAATTTATTATTTAGGGAGACCAACACATTGTAAACTACATGCGTGTACAGAAGAAAAAAATGTTTAAATGCTGCGACAAAATTGATTTTTTTATTTGGGGGTAGTCTGCACATTAAAATGTAGAGAATCAATGACATAGAATAAAGACGAACGGGGATCTGTGTGACGTACGAGCACGGTTTGCAACAACATTGATTTCTAAAAACAGTAAAAACGATATAAGCTTAACAAACACCTACGCAAATTCGGACCAATCTATAACAACCTTTATGCATCATCATAATATATAATATATATTTCAAAAATTCAAACCAAAGGTTTGCCTCGTGACGTATAATAAAGAACAAAGATACAAAACAAAATTCACCTAAACATTACATTACACGTGTTTATTATGTATAGGTGTGCGATATTATACATTATTACATGTGTTTACACCTACTATTATAATATATTATATAAGTACATTTGGCGGTCTAACCTCTGTCATTGTCAGGAGAGCTGAGATATCGGTTAGATCGGAGGATGAAGGTGGTAAAACAACTAGAGAAATTTGCATTTGAACCCCGTGCACGGACAGTTTAACGCTTGCCGGGCTCACAAAACCTGGAAACACCCCTACCCCCACCCATGACCAACCATTCCGCATGCACCTGAACCCCTAGCCGAATTTGCGGGCGGCGCAGCGTTTCAAACAACCGTTGTCACGACAACCCAGCAGTTCAGTGTATATAATAATATAATATAACTCAGAGCACAGTCTTCGTCTTCGCCCACGCCGCCACTCGCGTAAATCCAAGCGCATATTGTTTCGACGGCGCGGCGCGAACTGCAAACTGCAAGGATGTCCGCACCACACCGCTGCGTCGACGGCAAAAGTCGACAGGCGACGCCGCCACCGTCTGCTGATCGCTGTCGTTAGATTATGTGTTATCATTTACTATATCATATGATATAAGGTGTTACACCAAACAAGCTAATTTCTATTTATCCTTTAGTTGTGCATTTATTAAAATTCTGATTTATTAAATTTTCAATTATAGTAAAAGGCAATATATATTTTCTAATGCTCATATTTTTTAAGCCATTTAGGGAGTGTCTATCTGTGGCAAATCCAAAATTATTTTTTTCAAACAATCAAATTATTCAAATGAGGTTTTCAAATGAGAACCTCCTACTTTCACTATTTCCTCCTGAAAAATGTACAGTAGAGGAGATTCTCATTTTTAAAAAAGGAATTTTTACAGGGCTTGAAACCGAGTTTTTTTTCGATTTCGATTTTGGTTACCGGTATTTATTTATTCCGATTTTGATTTCAGTTTCGGATATCGATATTGGTTTTTTTCGATTTCGTTTTAGGTTTTGATATTGATTTCGGTTTTTAACGGTTTTAACCGGTATTCTGCAAAATCGGTTTCAAGCCCTGCATTTTTGTCTACATACAAATGCTATTTAAATGGTAAAAGAAAATTGAATTATTATTTTTAAATATAGCCTTTAAGTTAGTATATAAGTGGAGAAACATTTTTTTTTTAGCTGAGGAAGTCACTTTGCAATAAAGTAGGTTTTGAGTGTACTTCATTGAGTAGGTCACTGTAATGGATATTCTAAATTTGAATTAAAAAATAAATCGTACGATTGTCGATATTGCATACGAAAAACGATTCTGAGCCTCGGTAATACGACGCCAGGTTAATCTAATTTTCGCAATTATACAATAATTTATAATATTCTCGTAATTATTTGATCCAGTTATTAGAAATGTAGTGGTAATTTTTTTACTTTTGAGACCCAAAGTTATATTACTTACTTATTTAATTTTCTATCAGAAACCACAATCAAAGTTGATGATTGAAGCATTTTCGCTGTTCCTAAAGGGACGGTAGATACATAAACACACACGCACATCATTATAAAACAAATATATGCATTCCTCTGTTCAGAATCTAAAAATTAGAATTTAAATAATCTAACAATTAAAGGATAAAATGGGAGTGAGCATGCTTAGAAGTTAGAATATCACCCTGTATATTATATTATGATACGATATAGTTACATTCCAAATGTTATAATAAAACGCCGCGTGACGTTGTAATGAGCTGGGTAATATGTTAGAACTGTGCACAAAAAATTAAAGTTAAAAAACGGACTGCACTCAATCAATAATAATGTACAGCCGGGTGAATTTATAATTTTTATTTTTATTTGTAAGGGATTACTTTCAACCGGATGATTGGGTATAGTAACGAAGTATAATGATATCGGTACATTTGCTTGTGTTTTGTAAGTTTTACGATTTAATCAAAGAGACGCTACACACGGAAACGAAACCGACCAACACCCGACAGAATGCGTTGTTAGGTGTTTTTACTACACTGTAAATTAATTGTAATTTATTGTAATGATTATTATAATTTATTTCAAATGCGGAATGTATAATAAATGATAATCAATAATAAAAATAATCATTATAATAATAATTTCCCTGCACTGGCTTACGAGCTGAGGTGACCGAAGCGAGACGATTGCTAAACGCCCGTCTTTAGTTTCGAGCTGCAATTCGTAATTAACTGAAATGCGTGTTAAGACTTAAATCGTTTGTGGCGTTATTTCGCTAGAGGTACGCTGTTATACTCAAATTATGCAAAAAAATATGTCTTTCGCAATAACTACCAGTTTCTAAGTCGTATATAAATACAATAAAAATATTTTTTTGTATACACTCACTTGACACGCTGCAGGTACCTTAACGCTAAACAAAGGCTGTAATCCTTTATTTAACCAATAAATATAATTTTTTAGATTTTGTATATACAATTGAAAGTTTATATTCCTTAACTACCATACGTCTTTATAATTCTTGCCAATATCGGTTTGATTTTTACAAATATTTTAAATCTTTTGCTGGTTATATCACATAGTATAGTTATATTTTGCTTCTTTATGCATACTACAATGTGAAAACGTATCTATTTTACGCATAGCCCGTGTAACAGCTGTGACCTAAGCCTAGGTCTACAATCATAGAATTCCGTGTATATTCTTAGTTAGAAATTTAGAATATCATAAAAAAAGCATCAGCATAAGTATTGTGAAACTTATAAGTTATGACTTATGACTCAATACCTAAAAGATGAAATAAGAAACTGAATTTTTTTTTTTTAAATTGTATACCATTGAAGTGGTGTCAGTGGACGCCTCCTTCTCTCAAGCCTTCATGTTCTTTTCGTTTTCGTTTAAGCTTTCATAATTTACTTATTGTATTGTGTTGTGTATACAGATTGTAAATATTCGTTTAATAAAAAAAAAAAAAAATTAATTGTATATCTATGGTATAAATAATATACTATCATAAATGATAAATCTATAGGTGCATAACAAAACAAAAATACATGCCTATAATAGTGTTTTTCGTGGAATTTTAAAATTATTTTGAATTTAGTTTACCGAAGACAAAAAAAAGGCATGGTACTATTAAAATATCATCCGAATTAAATTTCAAATCTAAATATAGTATATAATGAGCTACCAAAACTTTTGTATAGACACTCATTTACCCTAAAAATTATAAGAGTCAAGCAAACAAAAAACACATTTAAAATTAAAACCATCTGCCCAGAATAAAAAATATATTTTTAAATTATATTTTAAATACTATTTTTAATTTTACTAAGCACTTCATGAATGATTAATGAACATATTTTAATATGACGTACTAATCCACTTTCATGTAGATATACATATATAATATAGATATATATTATACTACACAGTACACAGTGTTTTAGTGTATAATTGCTAAAGTTAATTCTGTATGTAATATATTATGTTTTAAAGTTTCTATACCTATATTTTTATTATGATTTACATAAAAGTAAATTAAAAAATATTTTAATAACACGTTAGAAATATTTATAACTCAAATATATTATGGTATGATTAAAAACAATCATTAAAAAATAGTAGAGTATTTAAAAATTTAAATAAATAGAAGCAGAAGTAATATTCACTATTGTGTTAATGACGAAAGACTTATCCGTACGACTGTACAACAGCTGCTATTGTTTCGATGGCAATTATCTCTGTGATTGAATACTGGTGTCTGGTTTCGCTGAGTTTTTGAGTCAACAGACGTGAAACAAACAGATAACAGAAAATAATAAGCCATATATTATATCCAAAAAAACCAAACCTTATTTTAAAAATACGAGTCCAAAGAGAAAGACGAAATTAAGCATAAAACGCGTGAAACTGTGGCTTAATATCGATAATAACTTTGAAATACTAACCAAATGTGAAATATAATTTAGTTAGTAGTTTGGTAGGTAGTTCTTATTTTCGATTTTGTCGGCTAATGTGGGTTATTGTGATATTATTTGTAAATTGTTATACTACTTTCAGAAGAACTATTAATAGGTATCCTCCACCTATATCCCGTGTACTTAAGTTTATGTATTTAAAATAATTTAAGTATGATTAGATATAGATTGTAAACATGTTTTAAAAATTAAATAATAATCATATTATTATTTATGGTTTGCTGTGTTTTGGATAACAAGTTTAATAAAAATATTTCTGTTTTAAATATTTTTTATTCTCTAATCTTATTTTTTTTTTATTATTTGATTCCAAGTATTAGTATTTGATTGAAAATATAACCCGAATGTATTCTATATTAAATTCAATATTTGTATGAGCCAATAAATGATAAAATAAAAGAACCAACCAGTAATTTCAAGATACTACGATTGGATAGGAATAAAAACATTAAACTATAGTCGGAACAGATCTATTTATTTGTATGTAATATTGTTTCTTACATTCAATTAAAACCGTCCAATGGAATTTTGATTATATCATTCTATGGTATCCAAAAATAATTTTAAAAAAATTAAACAAAAATGTTTTTATGGAAGTTTAATGCTGTCCCTACCAACTTTGCTACCACGAACAATAATGATTATTATAATGTAATATATAATATACAAGACGATTCACAAGATTTAATTAATTTGCTTACTGAATAACGTGGTTTGAATATATTTAAAAATTCTAAAAATCAGAATTTGAATAAATGCATTCTTAAAGGAAAATGGGGGTGAGCATGCTTAGTGAATCACTCTGTACATAACAATAGTTATTATATTATAAATAGTTAAACTACATTTTTGAGAAAAATTAAATTTGCAGTTCATATAGCTTTAAATTTAAAAATTGTTACGTATACACTCTTTTTATTATGCAATTTACAAACCAGTTACTCTTTTTAATGAGTGCATGTATACGCTAAATAAAATTAGTCAATATAATAAAGCTTGTTTGGTATAAGATCGTTTCCCAGGTATTTCAATCATTCTATATAATTGCGTTAATTCGTTATACAGTAATATTTAAAAAAAAAAAAGGCAGTAAAAAAAAAACTATTGCCCGATAATTATATTAAAATCATATTTATAATAAATACAGGGTAACTGGTTTAACGTAAGACAATTATAATGACACTCTGGAATACAGAGTGTCTTAAGTTAAATCTATTAACCATAAAATACGTTAAAATATACCTATAACCATATTAAAAAATAATTCCCCTCGCAATAAAATAAAAATTTAACATTATTAACATTAACATAAACGTAAATATAGTTATTGCAGTACACTATAACAACGCTATTACAAGCTAATGTACAACGCTAAATTGTACATTAAGTACATTTTAACAGAATATCAGGATACTTTTAGCCGTGCTTTTTGCGTATATACTCCTGCGGCCAATTGGCTGCCGGCGGAAATCTAGATTCCGTTTTTGTACTTTAAACTATTAAGTACTTATTTTAAATTTATATTTGTTCTTTATACGAACATACAACAAACACATTTGTTAATTATAAATTTAAATAAATAAATTTTTATTATTATACAGTAATTATACTTCTTATTTTTTTTTAAACGATGAATAAATGTAGAATATGTGTATGAATTTATATTATAATTTATAAGTACAGATGTATTAAAAGTATTAGGTAAGAACTTGATAAAATATGTACCTAAACATCTATCAACGAATCAAAATATTTCGAAAGTTTGAAACAAGATTTTTATATTTTGCTTAAAAACAGATAAATAAAATCTACTTTTAGGTCTTACAAGGCTACAACTATAACAAATTATTTTCTTCTCTTAAGTTAAAATTTAAAAAATCTCTTTTTACAACTTATGCGTTATAAAAACTTCTAACAATTTTTGTCAATAGACTATTTCTGAGAACATGATCTGATAAAAATAACCTTCGAGTTAAAAAAAAAATGATTTAGAGAAAAACCAAATCGTAGTATTATTTAGACTCGAAGAACTCAACTTGAACAAATTATTTTTAGAATAAAATATGTGTAAGAAAACCGCAAAATTTGCAAACCACAAAGATGTATCTATTTGATAAATTCTTCAATATAATATCTCAATAACTGTTATGAAATTAAAAAAATGTAGAGAGATGGGTTAATATTAAGGACAGAAAGTGAGTCGATTGAAATAAATTAAACTTTAAGAACCGGTATTATTGAAAGCAAAGGCGATATAATATTATTAATTAGTGTCATAGTCGGCAATTCGGTTAATTTAGTTATGACACATTTATACATGGGAAATTTAAATACTAGATTATAATAAAATATATTAAATTTAATTATGAAAAAAAAAATTATTATTGTACCTCAATAATTGTTTTAGTACTTACTTGCATTTCTGGGTGTTTTATTTACGCCGTATACTTAGGTTGTTAACAATGAGTATTGAGTTATTACTTGTTTTCGACATAAACATTATATTTCAGACCATTGTGCGTCGGTGAGATGTTTGAAATTGTGAAATAAATTACAAATTTACCTATTAAACTTGCACGTAATCCTTTAGAATAACATATTAAAATATATTTAAGACATTACTATACAATGAACTCATAATCATTCATTTTAATCATACATTTAATTATCTATAGTTAGTTCAGACTTTCATAAAATACAGATAATAAATCTTGGTATTTAAAATATACAGAAACATGGTAGTCAATTAATACTATATTAATTTAATAATATATGTGTATCAAAAAAATGTATCATGGTAAAATCACTACGTTCCTCACTCAGTATGTATGCCAACATAACTTCGAATTATTATAAATAATATTACAGAAACAGACAACAGTACATTTAAACAAACATATTAACATATTATTTACTTAACAAAATATTTGTTAGTAATCCTTTAAAACATAAATTATTTACCTAATTCCAATCCTACATTAAACGCGTATACCTACAGTAAATAGTAAACACGTGGTATTAATTCAGTAGACAAATAAAAATGCATATAAAAAGTAGATCGTTTAATGAATAATTAGTACAGTTAATATTTACAGACTTGAAAATATTTGTTTAAATTAGTTTTAGGTACAAAATTGTGTATATGTCATATGTGCTGTGGAATGAAATAAAAAATTAATAGGAATCATAAATATGAATTTAATAATTTTAAATTTTTTCAAAATATTTTGTACCTTTTAATTAAACTTTTAAAATGTTAAGAATTTCCTATAAAAAATAAAAATAATAATTTCTTTAGTATTAAACAGTTCTTAAACTGATGTCTAACACATGGCCCGCCTAAATTGTAACCACAAAATAGTGGCCAACCCAGTGTACGAAAAATATCCTTCTTGTACTTTGATGACAAAGGTTCAAAACATATTTACTATTTTATAGACTAGATAAAAAATACTTATTAAATTATGTGTTGTCACGTCATCTATTATGTTGTAATAACTTCTGAAGCCGTAAAAATGGTTCTTATAAAATTTGCGATTGATGTAATATTTTAAGGTCCTTACAATAGATCTTATACAGTGTATAGTAATAGCAGATGTCATCAGTTCGAACCAAGAACAGAGGAATTCAAGTAATTTGTGGGAGGTAATCAATTAACCGGCTTTCCGGTATAATAATAAATAATTAGTACACCGTGGACAATCGATTACCGTTTTATTTTCATCTCACCCGCTTTATTGTAATAGACTTTACGCTCTATGGTTAAACGTATTAATCAACTACAAAGATTGATTAAACACTGCAGCACATAGTATATAGGTTTAAAGGAATACTGAAAATGCAACATAATTTGGAAACATAAACAATGGTTTTAATTATTTAGAAATGGCTTCAAAAATATAACGATTACCATGTATTTTTATTTAATAATCTGAAGCGTAATACATTTCTAAAAATATTGACGTATAAATATAAAATATTGAACTAGGTAATTGTTTGTTTTATTAATGAGCATTTATTAAGATTAAAAGCGCGGCATAATGCACTTCAAATTTGTTCGAAAAATTATCTAAAATGTCGTCTATTCACCTTCATTGCTTATACATTTTGAAATTTTTCGCTTCGAGTTTAGACATTTATACGTCAAAAATAGTTATAAATCTTTTATTTTCCAAAAAAGTTAGAAAAATTCTAAATAATAAGTGTTTATTTTAAAATAGTCGCACTATATAATATACCTTATAATAATTTATATTGTTAAAACACGATCATTTTTTTTTCATAATTAAGTTTAACATTAATATTGGACCAATGTAGAATTGTATTTACAAATAAATAATATGACATGGGCTAAAAAAAACAATTATTCAGACTTTGGATTGTCAATCATAAGTAGGTAATTTGATAAGTTTATTTGAACTATTGTATAACTCGTAATAAAAATGATAGATCGAAATACATTCAATATTTAATAATAGTACAATAAAAAATATTTAAAGTACAATGATGTCTTTACCTGTTTATTCATTCAATTTATTATTTATTATTTTATAAAAATAGCAATATTCAATTTATCAAAATTGCAACATAAAAAATTAATAATTGAGAAGTATCTATACAGAAGCTATATAATATAATTGAATTATGAATAAATCAATAAACTTACAACAGTTGAAATCATTTTTTATCAAAACAATATGACCCCACTTACTTTCTCTTCTATCGCATAGATATCTCACCTCACAAAAAATATCAAAAAGTAATTTTAAAACATTATTAAAAAGGTAAAATTGGACATAGATATAAGCCACCGCCAGGACGTATTTTCATATTAAATGTTATAATAACTATTAGGTAGGTATATAATATGTAAGACAATTCTGAGCGGAAATTGACTCACAATAATGTTTAGGTAAGTCGTAGGTATTCCGTTTTCAAGCATTAATTGCTTAACTATAGGAAATTAAAATATGGTACGAATAATCTGGACAATTTAAAATATCTAGTCATTGTACCTAAAACCCAAATCTTCATAGAAAAGTATTGTGCCATGAAATAAATACATTTTCTCGTAATTTTAACTGTGAATTTCAAATCAAAATTCTAATCAAAAATCATTTATGATGCATCTGTAACACCATTATAAAATATTGTTCTAAAATATTTACGTTTTTATTATAATTACCTTAAATATACTAATTATTTTAAAAGTAATTACTCTAAAATCTAAATATTACCGTAACCAAAATGTAAAAAAAAAAACAGTAAAATTAAATCTATCGTTGCTCGCATTTCAATTTTTTTTTTTCTTAATAGATAGATATATATTATACAATCTGCACAGATATACGTGTATCGTACATGTGATCAAACGAGAAAAAAGCACATAAATTGGAGTTACGTGTTTAAGAAGCATCCCATTAGTGACACTTAGCTTGGATTACCTTTTTAATTCTAAAAAAGTATCAAGATAACGATGTCTATATCGGTCACTACTCACTAGAATCATTTCGCTCGGCCCGTTGTATGATACTATAGTGGTATACCTACTAGATAGTATTAAAAAATTTTAATATTGCATCTCAAAAATGAAATTATCAAAATTCAATTTACCGAAAAATTATAAAACTGTTTGAATACGTACCAGATATGGCTTGCTTACAAATATTTTTCTGATTTTCATATTTTCTTTGAAAACTTATGGAAAATATGAAAAATTGTATTTTAAAATACGTACAATCTTTTGTTCATAATTAATTTAAATAAGTCCAGAATAAAAGTTTAATCTTTTTCTACTTTCAAAATGTGAAATTATTTTCCAAAAAACCAACAGATTATTCTAAAATAAATCACTTCCTAACTCCGATAGAATCTTAAATTATTGACCAAGTATTTAAAAAGAAATAAAATAAGGTGAAAAAGAAAACTATCCTATTAAACTATATAGGTACTTAAGTATAGTTTATAACTTATTTATATGTGGTAATAAAAAGGTAAGTCACATACAAATCACATACTAAATGTATATAATTATTCAAATTATTAATTGCTTATAATATTACATTTATGATTTTACGGTATACACAATAACAATAAGAAAAATTAACATCTTAGTTATATTTTAAAAACAATATTTTTTTAAAGAAAAAAAAATAATAAAATGGCAACAAGATATTATGTTGATTCTCAAAAAAACAAAAAAATAATCAAACAGACGACTAATTAAAAAAAATCGCCACAGGGTTTTTCAACAACAATAATACAAACAACAGAGTATATGTAGGTACATTGAATAATGAAAAATGGAAAATATGTATAATACAAACTTAATGAAATGTGCCAGAGACAAAAAAAAATAAGTAATTGTACCAAATTGTATTGGACGAGTGGGATACCAACAAGGCATATACCTATTTGTTTCCACATCACTAACTCAACAGTCATGGTATATTAAATACACAAATAAAATTGAGTATCTATTATCGTCAGCTATTTTCTGGGGCCATTGGTCTTTGGATAAAAGTGATTCTTATTAGTTTAACTCTGAGTTAAAAAATAAATAAATTGTCCTTGAAATTTCGGTACTATTTCGGTTTCAAGTTTTATATCTTATGTAGTATTCTGATAGTACTAAAAAATATTATGAGAACAATTTCATATGTATTGACTAATATAGTACCAAAACGTAGTACCTATATTTAAGATAAATATTATTAATATAAAAACATTTTATGGTAGGTATTTAACTTTATTTGGCTTTATATTTAGGTAGCTTTATTCTGACAATGACATATTTGAAGCTCAACTCAAAGGAGGAGGGATTTAAAATGTTTAAATACAACTTACAATACCATGAGGGGCTTCATCCACCCACCTACTAAAATTATGATTGATTTAGCTGTTTTGAACAGTTATACCTATATTTATTAAATATGATAAAATGTTATATTGAATATCTACTTAATTTGTATAAATATTGACATATAAGGAATAATTTTAAATGTTTATATCCTGTCTAGCACATTAAATTTTGCTTTAGTATTTTAATTATCAGAGAATCTATTAAACATTAGTATTTATCTAGGTAGTATTAATATTATTCATAACTCTAGCCAATTAAAAGTTATAATCAATTAAAGTTAATTATAATTTTTTTGTAAGTGAATTAATTAAAAATTGAATATATTTAAAATAGCCACGCAGACCACTAAATCAAAATACAAAAAAAGGTCAAAGCATCAGGAAAGCAATTCGCCACCTTAGGTTCTCCATTAAATAAAACACTAAATTAATGAGACTTTCATGACATTTAAATGTTTGAGTAACTAGATAACATAAAATAATTTAAAAAAAAAAAAAATATATATATATAACCAGGTATTTCATATTGGTTATTAGTTCATATTAAGAATCTTTATCTGGTATTTTTCTACTAAAAACATAATGGTATTTGTTAGATTATAATATTATATATTTTATTTTTATAACAAAACACAATTTATAACATAGGACGAACATACACATATTCAGTGGCGCCCAACCCTATTACTAGGTGTAGCAGTCGCTGCTACACATTGAAAATAGGAGGATAAGGTTATTCAAAGAAAAATATTTAATAATTATAGGTGGTTAAAAAACATACTTATTAAAAGTCACTTTTTGGTCACTTTTATGATCAAATTCAGTTACTTAGAAACTGTTTTAAATAGCTTTAACCACTTCCAATTCTAATGATACAAATACCTTGGTACCCATATAACTATTAATAACAATTAAAAAAACCCCATTCAGTCATGCTCACTGGAAAAATATGTCTTCAGCGCTACAGCACATATTTAAATATTTTTGAATAAATAATTTAATCAAATAGTGATTTATTTAATTAACATGTGGCATATAACATACCCTATAACTTACACTGCTTTTACCTATGTTAATTATTGATAAGTGATATAACGTAGTAACTCAGTAATAAGTAATTATTTTTTAGAACATTACAGCGGCAGTCATAACAATTTGGTAACAATAATTGCTCTGCATTACAATATGAAATAATGAAAACCATTAGTGAAATTGAGATAAAGATTAATAATAATGATGCAGACTGTTTAATTAGAAGTTTAAATGGATATATTAATTAAGTTGTAAAATATAATATGATATTCAAGTATTTTATTTACTCAAGTACCACATTATTTTAATAAACTACCTACTAAAAGTTAATTTCTAATAAAAAGCAATCAATAGAGGCGGGTATAGAACCCCATTAGAAATGTATATTATTAGTTAAATTAGTAAATAAAAATTGATAACAAAATATCATTTAAAACATTATGAACATTTTTACCAGTTGGTATCTTAGTTATTATATTTTCAACAATATCACAAAAAATACAAATTACAATAACCAATTAAATATTTTATTTAAAATTTAAACAAACTTTTTGGTGTCTACCTAATTTGTCAATAGAATTGTATTAAATTAATTGTATTAGTATACATAAATAAGCTTAGATATATTTCTAAACAACTTATTTAAATCGCATATGAATAACATATTATTAAATAATAATGGTACATATTAGTGATATCTAAACAGTAGTAATAAGTCTTCTCATTATTTTAACAAGTAGGTACATAACAATATACTAAACCATATTATTACCTTAACTTCATTAAATATGGAAATAATTTGTAATAGGTATGTTATTTTATTTGTATTTATTTCATATTATAGTTGTTTGTGTCTTAGAAATCAATGTTTCATCATAGATTTTTCAAATTGTTAGTTAAATTGAAATTTTATGATGGATTATTAGATTTAAAAGTAAGTAATACATACATAAATATAAACAGTGTTGTAATATTGAACACGGGTAGAACTAAAATGTTTAAGCTAATCAATGTCCTCCTCATTAAATGACCATCGTTGAGCAAAAACAATTATTCGAGTGATTTCATTAGCTCAGTGCGGTTCTGTTAAAATATTATACGTTAACCCTGCGAATATGATCCTGGACATTCCAAAACAAGGGGTGCCTACAAATTAATAACCAACCCACAGTCAGACGTAAGGTGGCTGTGCGAACTACCCATAATAAAATATGGGCAAGTGCCTATATAGTAAAAATAAGTTCATCAATAAAAGCGATTGGCATACCTTCATGTTCGACGACGTTCACGTCCGATTCACAGTGTGGCGAAGTCAATATTAATCGTTATCGCATCGTATTCGTAGTTTCATGTTTTTTTCTACCGTCGATGGTCGAGTTAAACGAAAACAAACGCAGGAATAATTTTATTCTAACATCATTCCTATTATCGTATTGTAACAATAATAATATTGTTATTATTATTATGATTTTAAAATATTCCGGTTAGATGCGACGAGCACGGCGAGCACGACGAACACCAGACGGATCACGCGAGAATGATAAGACTATCACAATCACCGCTTCGCGAAATGAAAGGTTCACCGAAAAAACGTAAACACCGGCGCGGCGGCGGCGGCGGCGGCGGTTGTGGATGACTCGCGGCTGCTATCCGCCCCGGCCGGCTGACCGACGTGCCCCAAGCGGCCAGTCGCGGCGTGTGACCTACAAACGCATCGACGAAGACCTTCGCGGCAACCGATTCGCGAGTCTAATGCGCTGTCTAGAATAACTATTATTATTATTATTACCGATTCGTTTTATTTCCACATAATAATAATTTTGTCCGCGACTGTTACAGTGGGTAACTTTAATATGCATTAATTCATTTTTACACCTTGAATTTGTAATTTGTTACAGGTATACAACAGCCGTAGAGGTACGCGTAGTTATTACCTTCCTATTATAATATGATGTTATATTGTGTTTAATTGTTCAATTCAAATTGTCATGTTTCCAGGAAAAACGTTTTTAAAAAAAGAAATGATTAGATGACTATAAACTTAAGCAAACACTTATAATTAAAAGTACCTAAAATAATATTGTAGTACTTATAGGTACTTGAGAAGTAGAAGTTCGAGTAAGGTACCTATGACTATATGTACTTTATTTTATCGATTCTGCTTATGCAGAGTTATCTCTGCGATTTTAAAATACTACTTAATTAAACGAAAATACTCAGAAACTAAGTTACTAATATAGCATTATTATCGATATACCTAATATGAGTGTATGAGTGTATGACATTCCAAGAGCACAAACAAATAAAACAATAGACTTTAATTTTTTTTTTTTACCTATACTTATTAGTATTGATAGAAAAAAAAATCTGTTATTTACTAGACAAATTTAAACATTAGACAATAAGAAATAATGTTCTAAATTACGACATCAAAAATTACAATTCTTCGTTTAAAAATCTAATTTCGTCCGAATTTGAACTTAAAATATTTATAAAAACAAATTACGTTTATATATTTATTAGATTGGTTGTTTCCAGTGTAACCTACTTTTGAGGAACATTGAATTAAATTTTCAATCCTTAGCTATATAAATTGAAAAAGGTATACATTTTGAACTAAAAAATGTTCATGATTTTAATAAATGTTGTCAAAATTTGAACTTCAAATGATTATAAAAAAATCAAGCCAATGTATTTTGAATGTTTTTAAATATAAAAAATAATAAATTATGAGGAACCTTCAAACCTTGTATTTAATTTTAACACTTCAAGTTTTTTGACCGCTAGCTAAACATTTTTTATTGACATCAATAGAATAAAAAACTAAAAAAAAAATCGAAAATATCATATGTCTACAAATAGCCCAAAAAGGTTATTTCGAACATATTTTACAAATTATACCATGTATAGAAGATTCTAATATACTTTATTACATTTAGTGAAAATTGAAGTATCTACGGTAGTTATATCGTTTCTGAATTACAACAAAATAAGAAAATTGACTTTGTCAAAGACTAGTTTTACTTAAAAATTCTTGTTTTTTTTTTGTTTTTCTAAATTGTTTAGAAAACTTTCGGTTAGTACCTACAAGGAATTTTTTACTTTTGACCCACAAAGATTAACTTTCCTACCAGAAAACATATTGAAGTTAAAATCAAAACATTTTTACTAGTTTACTACTATTAAAAGTGTTTTCAGACACAAAAAAAAACACATCGTTGTAAAATCAATACATACATTGCTCCTCTCAGAATCTCACAGGGCCCTTCTCATTTGAAAAATAGAAGTTTATATTACCACAGGAAACTTCATAATAGTATGAAAAAATGATTAGGAACAAATTAGACATTTAGGTATTCAATTTATAATATGTATGTATGTATGTATGTATTAGATTTATTTATTTAATAATATGTAATACTATGTAATATGCTATAGTAAAAGAAATAAAATTAATAATTAATTAAAACTGTTATTCGTTTTTTCCCAGTTCGTTTTTAAGGTTCAATCAGTTATAACTTATAACTTATTATAAGACTCACTTTGTGCTGATCCCAATGTGAGTCTTATACAAGCGGTGTCTACTGTATTTGAAAATATGTTCAAATCATATTTTGAGTAAATGCAACATTTTTAAAGTATAAAAAGGGATGAGCATAGTGAATCTCCATTTATAAATAATATGCAATATAATATATTATATAGGTACAAAAAATGTATGGTTGAGTATTTTTATTTAATTATGCTTCAATAAATGATATTTATCTATACTACCTAATAATAGTATACATTTTAATATCATCTATTTGTGTATGATAAAATCATATCATTTCTAAATCTTCTAACTTGAGATACGCCAAGTACCTACCCTATAATACAAGGACCAGATCATAATAATTATTATTATCTTTATCTATTCTTAATAACCATATATAAAATATATTATAGTAAAAAAAAAAAACGATCATTTCGGGATGGGATGAGTTTTCTTTGAAAATAAAAAAACACAAAAGTCGTACGCATCATAATTTACACGAACTGTGCAGACCCCAAAGGAGAGGGGAAAATTCTATTGTTCATGCCCACTCCATAACGGTGTATATATAATACATAATTGGAACAACCATCGTATAATACACGTAGGTATATCGTATATGTAATCAAAGGGAGAAAAAAAATGATGGTCTAGAGCGTTGAATTTCTCTGTCATAATATTAGATATAATAATTGAGATGTGCATTGCAAGGTCCAGCGATGATGTAGATCGCGGCTATTGTATAACAAACGAATTCTGATATAATATTATATGTGCTCTATATAGTGCCTACATAGGTATATTGTATAGATTGTAAACATCATATCGATACAATCAATTTCACACCAAGAGTTTTGCGTTCTCCGTTTGGTGTATTATATTTGATGTAATATTTAATAATATATATCATATTATTATGCAATAATGTGACTTTATATTATAGTTGGTATATACCTACCTATATTATGTTAATGGAGTGCGAGTTTGTACATTGTACAATATGGAAATCGTATCGATTTGCATATGTCATTAAACGGCCGTTATATTCATATTACGTATTATAATATATTATATCAATAACAATCTTACAAAAATGCGAGTGTAATGACACGCATAAATGCGTATTAGACATTTTAACTGAGTATAATGTTATCACGATAACACATTTTACCTATATAGCTGACAAATGTGTACAGCGCATTTTATGAAATATTTGATAGTTAAATAAATCGTAGTTTAATTCTAAATATTCACAGATTAAATAAGAAGAATATAACTGTTATAACTTCAAAGTTATAATCCATAATACAGACATATCAATACTATAACAGTCACATCAGAATAAAAATATAATTAACTTATTACCTATTATACCAAGTACCAACAGTTAAATCATACAACTATTTCGGCTTGAAAACATATTATTCATATTATACCTACTCTATGATCTCAATTTATTGTTCAAAAACTAATATTTAGAAGGAAACTTTCAACTCGCATAGATATAATGATTTTGATTGGATGTTAAATTCGAAAAAATGTAATTAAAATATTGTGTATCCGTTTAAAATTAAAATGTATATTCAAAGTTCCGGTCGTGCAAAAGCCCCCGCCGATAAGTTCAAACTTCGGAATAATAAACAGGTAACATTTTAATAAAACAACAGAGTTGCTGCATGATGCTATACAACAAATATTTTCTGAAAATCAACACGAAAAAACAAACTATAATTATGTAGGTAGGTAATTTTTCAAATGTAACTGTTGACAATTTCCGTGTTGTGTGTGCTGCGTGATATTTACAGAACCTCGTGTCATGCTATGTGTGTAAGATTGTAGATGAGAATAAGAAATGTTATAAATAAGCCTCTTCTGTTTTTAAAAAAAAAATTCTACGTTTACCAGTTATTACAGTATAGTTATTATAGTATTACTATCATTTTGATGTTGCCGATTGCCACTATATACATATGTAGGTGTAATAAAATATTTTGTATATATATATAATTTAAGTACTAAAAACGTGCCAACTGTAGTTCTACACTTCTATACATGCTAAATATTACTTTAGTATGGGTAATACAATGTGTAGGTATCTACCATGTTTTCGTAAGTAGCTAATATTTATTTTCATATTTTACATATTGTGTTTGTAAACAAAAACGAACTTACTTAATAATATTATGTTTTATGCTGTACTATAATATAGCTGCTGTCCTAATAATAATACGACGAACAGTCAAACTAAAATATAGCATTACAACTATAGGTACATTGAACGTGGCCGTTGTTAATGGATTTTGTTTGTATTTAATTCTTATCGGATGAATATGATTTAGTTGCAAACTATGAATTTTAAATTGTGTAAGTTCGACTTTTGAGACATCACTTCAATAATAATTGTTACCTAAATATTTTGTATTAATATTGATAACAATTGCTAAACAAACGACTATAAGTACGTACAATATTTTACATTTACATATTATTTATTAGACGTATATAGGTACTCACATTTTACAATAATATAATAGATATTAAATAAAAATGATAATAACTATTGTTAATTCGATTCATCCGTTAACTATTTGTATCAATGTTGCTTTTTTTTTATATAGGTAATGTTGCTGGTTTATTTATGCCAACATGGCAACACTAATTTAATTAAGCACATGCAAAAACGTGTATGCATTTTAGATTCTGAGTGGAGCGAGGAATATATTGATTGGATAGTAATTTGTTGTTTTTATCTTTCATCAGATTTTCGAGCAAAAAAAAAAAACTCTTAAAGTCCTCTCTTCAACATTCATAGGGCTTCTATAGTAGTCAATTTAATCAGTTGGTATACTTTGAAAAGTTTACGTAACACCAGTTTTCGACAAAAACAATTTTTGTTATTCAGTAAGGCTCTACCGAGTTAATAAGTATTGTATAAAACATAAACAACTATCCTCAAAAATAGACGCTGATCTACTGCAGTCTCCTTCGAATATTTTTTTAGTAAACAAAGATTTATCATTGAATTTGAACATACACAATA
This sequence comes from Neotoxoptera formosana, assembly GCA_022818045.1. Classification (NCBI taxonomy): domain Eukaryota; kingdom Metazoa; phylum Arthropoda; class Insecta; order Hemiptera; family Aphididae; genus Neotoxoptera; species Neotoxoptera formosana. The sequence continues at coordinate 23,909,328 of CM040635.1, read as the reverse complement.
TACATAAAGTGATCCACCCAATGACAAGATATACTATAAACTTTCACTATTCGGCAATATCGGAGTTCCCCGGTTTTCATTTTATTTTGGTCAACACTTTAAAAACTAGATAAATTTATCATAAAATATTTTGTTTTTTACTATTTAATATTTTATTGATAGTATATATTATTATAGTCTCGTTTTTCAGTCAACGTATAGACAATTCAACTATGACCATATATTTTATATTGCATTATTCGTTAAGTTAACTGCATATTATTATGACTACTCTTACATTCCTATGATTTGAGTGTAAATTCTTATTGGAAAAACTCGTAAACCCAAGCACCCGGCACCAGAGAAAAAACGATAACCATGGATGAAGACCATAATATTATTGTTGTCATTACTTATTAATTGCATCGCTTCTCCCTTGTTTCGAGTAATGATTAAGAAATCTACCAAGGAAATTGAAGAATTGCGACTTAAAACTTTATGTTTAAAATACATAGTGATGCATCTCGTGAGACTACCATGCCAAAAAAAAGTCATATAATTTAAAGTCATACATAATTTAAACATTATTGATGCACTTTATCATCAACTCTAAAATATGCTTCCAAAGTTATACATAATAATACACGATTAAACAGCTTATTGGTTCTAGCTGAATTTGTTTTTATTTTAATTTGAACTTTAACATATTTTATCGAGGAATCAATCCCGTGCGCATATTAATAAATAACTAAAAATGTAATCAAACTTCGAATATCATCATGATATTATTACCAATTATGATTAATTATATTAATGATAATGACCAATGTCCCCTTGTTTGGTTTAATGCTCTGTTTTGCGACTACCATCAGTTTATAATATGAATACGAGTCAGATGATGGCCGTATGATTCATAATCATTAGTCATAATTCATATATTATATGTATAGAACAATAAAACTTGTTGACGGTAATGTGTTTTTTTTTTACCGCCATGATTACATTATATTTATTGATTAAACATTATTGTCCTTGTTGATAAAAATCTGAACTGCAGATAGACTGCACACCACACGTTATATTACATTTTTAATAAAAATTTCAAATTTTAATGTACCTGTGTCCTATATAATATATTATAAAACCAGAATTTTAACACACGATAATATTATGACGTGATATACCTACTCTCTTCTTAATTTATTATCGTGGTTTATTAGTTATCATATCTGTATCTACTACATTGTAATTAAATCGTGCACGATGCACAGACCATATACTCTGAGTATAAGGTTTATGGGTACATGACGTACCAACTTGTAAATATTATCCCAACAAAAACAATATTATTAAGTTATAAAAATATTCCACATAATGTGATTTGTTTGAGTTGACATAGAACACTCGGATGTCATTATGTAAACTTGTAAAACTTAATAAATCATTTCGCACGTCTGAAATCTGAATAATATAATATCGTATCAAAATGTGATAAAACATGAATTCAAAAATTGCTTTTAAATATTTACTATAATATTATGATGTAAGATACCTTTTGTAGTAAGAACTAATAGACTGCAATGCTTTGACAATCTCTTCTTATCTCCATACACTGCCTCCATACACTTGTGTTTTGTTTAACTTTCCTATAGGTATATGTCGCATATATGCAATATTATGTGTGTTGTACACTATTGTACTACACTATTATTATAAGTAATTAGTATATTACATCTACATAATACACGTAAGTATTTATAATTACATTTTATTTGAAGATTTGGTTGATGCCAAGAATCAAGACTCATCAATGCGTCATTTAGTTTTGAATAATTGTAGTCCATAAGACATATTATTATATATAGTTGTATATAATTTATTTTATATAACAATATAACATACACACTGGTTTTAAATATATATATAAATCTGTATATATATATATATATCTGTGTGATATTATATTTCAATTCCAATTATGGACTGCAAACCAATTGCTTTGATGTAGCTCAACTCGCCCGGAAACGCGATTACCATTAGGGAAAACTTCGAGTGTGTATAAAGTAGCAATAATAAATTTATTTATGACGGGGAAGTAAATATGTTATAAACCACAAAGCGCATAAAAATGATCATATCTTCTTTTTTATACTTAAGTCGTGGTTTTTATTTTTTATTCGACTATACCTTATTACCTATATACCTACTAGCATTTACAGTTATTTTAATGTTTACTGGCATTATTTATTTTTTTGTAAAATTATCAAGTACAGAAATCCAAACGGGATTACATAATAATACCGGTATTGTCTAAGCAAGATATAGTATATATGATCAAACCACTATATATTCGAAAAACGATTGTGAGCAGAGCTTGCAGATATGATTACTCAACCTAAGTTATTCGCAAAAAAAAAATTAGAAGATTTTGAACATAATAAGTTAGTGAGTATATTAGCAATCGTGTATTAATATTATTATTATGTCCAGTGACGTGAATTTGTGAATACAATCAAAATAAATCACAAAAATTAACATGGTCGTATATAACTTATGAAGTAGGATTTTATTTAAATTAGGTACTAGCAGTGATTGGAAAGCTGTTATTAAATAACAATATCGTCCGTGTAAATAATAATAATTACAGTTGTACATATTGTTATTTATAATGTAAACTCGTGTTTGGTCGGGAAAAAGTTTCGCGTGCATTTCTGGTTCGAACGGATAGAAAAAAAAAATACTAAATTCCGTTAACTATAACGCCATGGTGTAATTTAATTTCATAATATTATTAAGTATATTTTATTGCGTTCGAGATAAACGCGATGGCCATTGGAATTATTAAAAATATATTATGAATGTGCAGGATGTGCACTGATATTATTACGTACAGATGCAGTTATAACAGTGCATTACCAAAAAACTGTACGGGATTATTGCTAAAAAAAATATATGTAACTGTTACACTATTATTGTCGATACAATATAAAAAATACGGCGTTCGTTTTTTAATTACGTTGTCGAGAAATCAAAACGTTCGTATACAGCTTCTGTTGTTGGCTTCCTGTATAAGAATATCATTTGAATTTCTTTCGATTGGTAAAATAAATACGTATAATATTAATTTAAATGTCTTCCGGGACGATAATATATGGAATGAATATTATTATAATAATATAATGTAATAACTTTAAATGTGTTTATACTAACATTCGCGGAACGTGTGCCGTGTGCTCATAGGTGTATTATAAAATATGTGATTCAAATTTAAAACTAATAAATTAATAGTATTGAACATAGTAATATGATGGTGAGTGTAAATGAAAGCCATCATGAGCGCTCAGTATTATTTATTGTGCTCGTATATATTTTGCTCGTTGAGGTTTTATAATCGATTATTATTATTATACGTCTACAAATATTTGATCTCTCCGTAAACAAATCGTTATGATGTGTTTTAAATAAAACCTTAAATTCAATTTTTATTGGATTCTATTTAAATTCGTGTTGCACTATGGATATTACTATATTAGTACAATACTATTTTACTTATATATCAAAAACTCAATAGTCGTTTCATAGTATCGCTATGGACTACGGAAAGTACGGTTTAGTTTTGGATACAGTAATTAAAAAAAATAATGAATAAAACTTCTTTAGGTAGGTATATTTAATTATGTTAGTTTTTATTTTGGACTATTATAAGGACATCGTTATTATGGGCATTTTATTTTAATTTTAATTTTATAACGATCATATAAAAATAAACCATAAGTACCTACAGTAAAACAAACTTTCCTCGACTAACACTAAAAACTTTCTTCGATAATAAACTTTCCGCAAACCGGTCAGGCGATTTCTAGGAGATATATATGTGTTTAAATACTTCTAATCAAAACTTTATACTTGTACATATATATTATATATAGGTATCTATGCACAAATTCCAATCTATATATTATGATGTTATATACTAATTATGTATGCAGCTCACGATCTGTATTATATCAAAATCGTACCTAAAGTTATATTTATTTACAAGTAAAATGTTCAACGCAAAAACTGTACATCTGAAAATTATAAAAAAAAATGTTTGAATCGTTTGGACTAATCTAAATGCGATTGTTCTGGTATAGATATTTACATTATAAAATATTTCAAAAAAATTAAATTCAAAAGCCGATAATTGTTGTGGACTTAAGGCTACGGTTATTACGATTACAATAGGTTATTGTGTATTCCGTTCTAATGGATTCAAATCATATTATAATGTATTGTTAAACTTAACGGTTTTATTATAGAAATAAACTTAATATATATATATTTTTTTTTTATCGAATATGTACCGTGTAATAATTATATAATATAACACATTCAGTTCGCTCAGATTCAGGTATAATATATATTATTAGACAAACGTGGAGGTATTATATAAACGCATAATAGTCGTGGGCATTATATTATTATCGTATAGCAAAATATGATCGATTATAGAACCTACGTATATTATGTTCACAGCCAGTTAAATATCATAATAATATTATATTGCGTGTGTATAATATTGTACCGCTGGTTTGACAAAGATTTATAGATAATTTATCGATTAACCATTAATTAGTGTCAGCGATTAGTAGGTAAGTAGATTTTCAGAAAGACGTTTGTGTATCATAACAATATTGTGTAATAACAGCCGATTTTCTATAGGATATCGTATATTGGTAAACATACGCATTACCAATATATTAGGTTAGGTTAGGTTTGGTCATCTACCTATGCATTCTGAATACCATTCAAATATAGTTAGATATTCCTGCATCAGCAGCAGGTACCTATATAATATGATATATACTCTCAGTGTTTCACAAACTATTAATAGGTAATTATTAGAACAAAACGGTTTTGTCTTCTTACGGTTGTTTCGCGATTAACCCATATTATACGTTTCGAAGTCCATAAAAATCACACCTTCATTTAAATGAAATTAATTCGTTTCGGGGTTGAAGGGCGGTGGTAATCGATTCGGTTCAAATTCGTCGACACGCCTCGTGCTCTATGCCTACAGCAAATCAATGGTATATATAACCTGCAATTACCTATAATATCTATCACGAATTATATGTTTTACTTCGATTTATACCGTGGCACACGACACACACTGATGATGTGTTATTCATTTTTTTTTTTTTACTTTTAGTACAGACTACTGTATCAATTGTAAAGCGAAAACGTGATTGTTGTAATTCTATTCTCCGTGTGTATATATATCAACATCGATTAACCAACAACCGTCAATTATTATAATAATCAACGACGATAATATTATTAAAATATAAAATCCAATCTATTACAGCCCCCGTTCACAATATAACAACGATGCTATATATATATATATATATTATTACGATATTAAGCGATGTGGCTAAGTATGATATATTATATTATTAATAATTCGTTTTTACACATACGCTCGCACTGCAGATCGACATAAGTGACCAGACCGCAGCCGCAGTTAAAATCCACAGTAATGGCACTGAAACGGCCGTTCAACTGTTTTTTTAACAGACATAGAGGCATATATCGTGTTTTTTTTTTGCATCTCTGAAAATATATTCTTGGCACAAGATTTCCGTAAAATGAATTATATATATATATATATATATATATTATATAATGCTAAACTACCGAAGTAATTACTGCTTTCTCGGAACGGCTGAAATCATTACGGAATAAAAATCAATATAATCATTCGCCGAGTGTGTATGGCGATGGACATTATTATTTTTATACAATATTTGTCGACCCACTTGAACCCGAAAAAAAACACGTTTTATTTCTTATATTTGTACTGGATGTCGGGAAGTCAAGTATTATATATATATATATATATATACATTATGCGTGTTGACATAATAGGTCGTGTTTATATAATAGAATATTTATATACAGAGTATATAATAAATGTATATATAATATCAATATATAGTATGTGCTAATATAAGCAGCTATATACCTATATATGTTAAGATGAAAAATAACGAAAAATTAAAAACACCCCTAAAACGAGTTTCCGTCGTAACAAAATATAATCAAATCATTTGGTTAATATTCGGTTAACTGTACATACGGCGACTATATATTAGTGCTCGACTTGGCAAAATTAAAGTAGAGGGACTCTGTTAACTATAAAAAAAGAGCGTCCCCATCACTTATTAAACGTTAATAAGCCGTTAATAAAAATAGGGGTACGCTAAAATTTCTGAAAAATTAGTTAGGGTACTCCGCCCACCTGCGCTCCCCCCCCTCCCCACCCACAAGTCGAGCACTGCATAATAATATATACTATCTGTACCGACATAAAAACAATTTCAACTCTCGTACTTCGCTTCGAGTTTGAGATATAAATAAAAGAGGCCTTATTGCGCGTTGCGGCTAATTGCAACTTTTTCACGCGTTTAAAATTTACACGATGTGTTTATAGGCGAGTCGAGTAAAATTTGTTCGAGCGTGTATCATGCAATGTGTTTGAGACCACCGTGTTCTGGATATGTTTAACTTGTGAGTTATGACAGTATAATAGCTCCAATTTATTTTCAAAATAAAAACTTAGAACCTGCAACATAGTGTATAATATCTACTGAAATTGCGTTATTAGATTCTTATATTATAAGACGCGTAAATTGCAGTTAAAATGCACTCATCGCTTAATAATTATCGTTACACCTTCCTTTAATTCCTTTTTTCTCTTTTAGTGATATAATCCCTCGAGTTAATACATATTATTTTTATTTTTATTTTCCTTTCGTCGTATCATTGTTATTTATTTTTTATAAGTATTTTTTTTTTTTACGCATAATATGAAATATTGTATTGTAATTTATAATACCACGTGATACGTGCCGCATTATTTCGTTCGTGATTTTTTTATCGTATTTCATTTCAACTGCTAGTTACGCTGCACCTAAACCAAAATATAACGAGCTCCGTACCCAATCCGCCGCCGCGCCGTGGGCGGATTGCCCAGTCTGATCCGACTTACGCAGGTGGTGACTGATAACTAGACATCGCCCGAATACCGCTTTCGACTTTCCACTTTTAAAAACTTACAAATTAGCACCAGACATGCACCGTATCCAATCCACCACGGGGCCGATTTACATTCGCGGTGACTGATATACACAGCTCGTATACAACTTTAAACTACAGACAATCTGACGCACGAAAACCACCAAGACGTGTAAGTTGATGTAGCGAACTAAAATATAACACAATTATTATTGTGTCATCCATTTTTATGCTCCGAAAGTTACGTCAGTATAATAAAGTATATAATCCCATTTGCATTCGAAACAAACATTTCGGCAGACGACGGTTCTGTATACCTACGTATAATAATATCTTGGCATTAATGACGACAGCTACACAATAAGATTTTGGAGTTCTTTTAAAAAAAGAAAAAGTAAAATAAAATATTAAGTCGAGTGCGGACGTCTGCAGAAGGGAGTGACACTTTTGTAGTCTTGTTGTTTTATACAATTTAAGCCGTTGGCGTAACAATAATAATGGACACAGTTTTTTGTAAATTATACAATAATAATAATAATATATAATATTTTGTAATTTAAGATATTCGCACAACATCTAAATGTATAATATCTAGTATCTAATACGTTTAATAACACTAAGTCAACGGCGCGCATATCCTATATTATACGTATTATATCATCATACACAATCGGTTAGATTTCGGTTAAAAGGGTTCCATTATTTTCGTTTAATCAATAATGTTTTGTGTGAATAATTATTCACGTACGGCGCACAAAATCGCCAACCAGCGTTGGCGGTGAAAAAAAAATGATTGAAATGTGCATGTGTTTTACATTGAAATGAACCACCTGGCACATGCAGTTTATCGCACTAACGTATCCGTAACCCGTTCTGATCTGAAGGTCAAAATGTAATTAAATGTAAAAGTTTTTATAAAAACGTAAAACATTGTTTTATACTTATGCGGTTTTAATTATTTTCATGTTTTGCACCACTTAATGTTATGGAAACGTTATTTTGAATATTCTATAACATTAATTTAATACATCATAATATTATACTAGCATTCAACTGTAATAATTATTTTAATTAGTTTACTGTGAAAAATAATTATACATTTTTTTTATTTTGTTTTTTCACCGATTGCGACAATTTAAGAATTTATATGAGCCCTTATTATGCTAACTACAAACCAGCTTGGATTAAATTTTCATGTCTACTGTGAAAGTTGGAAAATACCCACTCCAATTTATCACCTTCAAAATCTATATCAAAGAATTTTCCTATCTAAAGAACAATATAACTGTACATGAAAGTTTTGATTCGTATCTTCTTCACACATTCGCGGTGATGTTTAATAACATCGCAACACAGATACATTCTTTCCCCCACTGAACATATTAATTTTTCTTTTTTTTTTAACATTTTGCAGCTTGCATCATTAGGTTACTTTCTTATAACAGTAAACACTAGTCATTAAGATAATATTATTCGGTTTCAGATCATGAGATTAAACCCAAAGGTTGCGGTCATTTAAATGTCAAAAGTCCATAGTAGTATTTAAACAATAAACAAATGGTCGCAAAAAGTCAATATTTTAGAAATATATAATGACAAGTGAGTGTTAAATTTATCAGTAATCTGTATACAGTGTGAATCACCAAGCATGCTCACCTAGTCACCTCACGCCCATGGTATCCTTTAATAATAATGCATTTTAAATACATATTGCACACGACTCTGATTTCAGCAACTTTTTGGTATATCCAAAGACCAACATAATAATATTATGTTTAGATATCTTAGATTTTGTCGACCTTTTGAAGTATATGTCGTTTCATATACCTTTCAAATTTTGGTAAGTCGCATTACACGTTTTCTCCGTTTTAACCCTCTATCCGTCTACACCAAGGCGCTTGTCTGCGCCACTTGGCGCTCTCATTCACAAGTTTCTCATCGTATACAGTGGGACATATTGTACCAGACAAAAATAACCCCTTATTGTCAGTCTCTCTGCGACAAAATGCAAAAACTGTCCAGCTGTCTCCCCGGAAAAAGATCACGACTCCGTAAGTATGGTAGATACGATCTTGTCCTATCCGTAGGCCGCAGCCCCAGAATTTATAACCTCACATGTACAACGAATGATTAGTTTAGGTACTTGATGCAAATAATATTATTATATGTATATACATATAATACGAATTTCATAAAATGATCTTTACTCAAACTTTCCATTTATATTAGTCTACTAAATTAAAAAAAAAAAATGTTCAACAAATATTGAACTATTTGCGGTATTAATCGAAATTTGTGTCATGACATTTTAAGTTTTGAAATCTTCGATCACGTATATAATATTATAAATTAAATACTATGGAAGTTTGTTCTTGCGATTAAAAAAAAACTGCCATTTAAAGTAGTTACTTATTATTATAAGTATGACCCCGGATAATCATGAAAATAACATAATAATTTAATACGAAGCCACAGATTTCTATATATTATGAGTGTATACTGTATATAGTAGGTTGAGTATAGGACGAAGTACGTCAAAAAGCCACTCGACAAACCACGTGGCAAACCACTCGTCAATCGTCATAATGAAACTCGGACAAGAATCCAAAACGAGCATTCTACAAATCCGTCGGTTATAAAGAGCTTCTTTATAACCGCGGACAAAACGTCGACATTATCGTAAGCCGATCAAATGCCACCAGACGAAAAAACCGTCGTATACCTGCAAGGACTATACCGCGGTAGTATATCAATTGTGTACCTACCAAAAATCGTATAATAACGAGTCGTCAAAAAACTACCAAAATATTGATGTCGTAAGTCGCGGGCTGTTGAAATGTCAGGCGCAGCTACACACTGCAGCGCATTGGCTGCACCCGTAAAACCGCCTATGGGCCCTCGCCGTCCGTTCTTTTATTTTAAACGATCGTAGTCCGACGTTTTCTCGTCGTGTGGGTCATATATTATGTATATATAATATTTAAATTCTAACTGCAAACGGCGGCTGCGAGTCGTTTGAGATATTGTCGATTAGCTGATATAATATTTTGTATAGGTAGAAACTCCGTGATTATGTGCCCCCGAGCAGAGAGCTGGTGACGGGCAAATCAAAATACGTATATTGTAGCACTGCGTTCGCGGCGGAGCCCAAACCCTATCACGTCACTGTATAAGCTGCCACTCCACACCCGCCCGCAGATACGAGATAACAAACTATATAATATAACTATACTAGATTGTTGTATGCTCATATACTATTATATAGTTAAACGAATGGGTTCGTTGTTCAAAATTTCTTCTGAATTGAGACTTGGCATTTTTTAGGGCTCATATAGCTACTGCTGCGCATTGTGACCCATATATATGAATTATTATATTATTTAAGCACCCACGTTGGTTTTCTTGATATTTTAGTTTTGAGCAAGTTACGAGCATTTTTAAATTTTAAATTTTAAAATATCTGTAACTTGTTTTAGAGTTAAAATATTTTAAAAACCAACCAGATAACACAGATAATTAACTTACTTAAAGTTTGATGATTGGTAAATAAATTCACTATAATATTTACACTAAATAACAACATAAAATTGGTACTGCTGCATGAACGCAAATTTGCTGTGTTGTATGTTTTTATGACGGAGACAACATGTTATGCAGATGTGACGTCTTCTTAAAACATTTATAAAAATAAATATACATATATATTTTATAATATTTGAGGTTAAACCAATAATTTTCGCCCCCTACCCCACAAATGGATCTAGTGATGCTCAAGGGTTAAATATATTAAAGAAATAATATTTAAAAATTAATAATTGTAGACATTTACTAAATATCAATAAATTACACTAGGTACCTAGAAGAAAACGTTTAAAATTTAATCAACATTTCAGATTCTGAGTGCAGCTATGAATTTATTGATTTTACAATGGTGTGTGTTTTTTCTTGTATCTGTATATACACTAAAAGAAGTAGAAAAAATATTAAATCTAGTCGGTGCTCCTAGAGGTCAAATTTTTATGAGCATTTTAAGTTCAAATTTTTACGACATTGCGGATATTTGCCCGTAAATTAACGATTTTCTTATTTTGTTGTAGGTAATTTAAAAACGATTAACCGTAGATATTTGAAATTTTTACATAATGTTTATATTAGCACGAACAAAAGAATAGGGTGTTTAAATTGGTGGTTGAGCGTTTTTAAAAGAAATTTATGACTGTATAAAAAATGATTATTGGACTATATTATGATAAAAAAAACATTTAATGTCTTCATCCGTGTATAGATTGGAATGTTCTTTTCACATGAAATCATCGTGAGTGATTCCAATAATACATCAGGCATTTATAGTTTAACAATATGAAATATCATCAGACCGTCCTGAAAAACCACCAACATACCCACCCACCCACCCATCTACTATCATATAATAGGGGGAGGCGACCACCCCTCCCGAGAAGTAGTAAATGGACCACTACATGATGATAATCAAGGTGCCTAGAAGAAGAGTATATAGTTTATAAAAGATAAAAATAAGTTTATAGTCACATAACATTTTATGATTTATGTACCAATAGTAAAGTAATAAAATATTATTAAATTAGTGTGATTTTCAGTTTTTTTTTCTGGGTGTGTTAATTCAAAGCTTGTAGGCCGCATGTTGTGTAGGCTAGTATGACGAAAAATGTTGTCGAAACTTTTTTTATACTTGTCTTTACCAAGGGATCGAGGGAAGGGTGGTTCTCCTGTTATAATATGGACCTATTAAAAATGTATTTTTATCTTATTACTTTATTATATTATTATACTCGTAAAATACGACTTGTACCCATATAACTCATAATAGTCATAATATAATAATGTTACAGGAATTAGTTGTCGAACACAATATTGATTTCTAAAACTCCATCGTCCAACGTACAGGTGCTCTACTTACGTGTTTATGATAAATATATTATATTTTTTAATTCGTACTATAAAATCCGAAGCACCGGCGGTAAACCTATACATACTGCGCAGAGGCTCACCGGGTGGCCAAATATAATAGTATAGTCGCGGCGGCACTCGCACTATATATACATATTGTACGACGTATAGGTCTATCGCCGCTATAAAATAGGTTATTAAAATTGATTAACAGCCGAACAAACGACCTTTTCGCCCACCTATATATAATATATTATATCTGTATTATGTGTGCCGTTGATCGCGACGATGATGGCACGACGATCCGTATAATAATATTATAGGTGCGATCTCGCGAAATTTAAAAAAATAGAAAAAAACTGTCGACGCGCGCGTTGCGACGGTGTGAACTGCGACTTATATTTTAGTGCACAGTGCAGCACACTTTTATTTATAACACGTCACGGACCTAACACACCGGTATAATATGGACTGTTCGGTATGTGTAAAACGTGAAATATTAAAACGATTCCGTATGGACGGACGACGTGTGCGTTATGCATATTTCAATAGTTATATATTCCAAATTTAAAACACCGTCCAATAATATATGTATTATCATATGATTATGTATAGAGGTACCCGCCACTGCTGCAGTATCCTGAACGTTTGCGAACAACTGTCGTGCGACTGTTGTACCTATATTATGTATATTGATTTAAAACGGGTATTTTGTTTTTCGACAGTCAAAACAGGTGTTAATTACATTAACAAGTGCGATTCGAATTATTTATGACGGTTTGAAATTCGATTCGACGGTATATATGCGATGCATTTTGCACATTATAATAATATTATCGCGGAATAACTGCACTGCGACGTGTGTACCTAATACCTATATATGCGTAATTGACATTTGGCGCACGTTTTCGTTTTAATTGTTAATATTATTATATTATATAGCTAGGTACGGCGACGCCGCCGACGGTAAAGTATTTTTTATCGTTTATTCTTCAGGAGAAAAATGTGTAGTCGATGAGTGTAAATCGTGTATTGTGTTATATTATATACTGTTTCACTCGGTCTCCGATAAACAGAACAAAACAGTGTTCGTGTCGTGCGAGTTTGAGCGCACAATGATGCGCATAACACGCTGATGGTAATCCTATACTGGAGGAATGCTAATTATTATCGGGTCACGTGAGACCGCGGACAGAAAGGAAGGAGTCACAATAATAATAATAATAATAATAATAATGGTAGAAGTGAAATCGGAATAAGAAGTGTCATAATTATTATTTTATATTAGAATGTCGACGCCGGTTATGTATTTTGAAAACCGGAAGTGCGACAGACGCACACACACACACACACTCAATAATAATATGTGACGGATTATCCGTCATTATTGGGTTTGGGAATTTAATAATTTGTAGGTAATACATAATTCAAATAGGAATCCATATTCATATAGTAGTCCGCGACATTGTCATTATTTATTTTAGAACGGTTGTGCAGTAGTTTATTATTTCATTTTAATTTTAAATCATTATAATATAATATGATGGTTCGAAATTAAATTTCTTTGTGGCGATTGGGTAGAGCGGCCCCGAGGGCACCGCGCAAAATATCGATGTGCTACAACCCGCCGTCTATAACCTTTGCATGTTAGTGATATTAAACTATTTGTTCATAATTCAATATTTGCACACAAACAGTGTTCGGGAAACATTTCAGTTCAAGATATCAAATTAAAAAATATAGTCTGTAAGTAAACAAAACAAAAATTAAAAATATCGAGATGATACCAGAGAGAAAATATAAACAATTCCTTAGTGCGACTTTGAACATCCCCGGAGATCACATTCTTTATCACAATATTGCAGATAATTATTGTGACCAATAATAAATATGCAATTGTTATTTCTCGTTCTTCACATGGTTGTTTAATTGATAGTCTAGATAAAAATGTTTAAAACATAAAATACGTTTTAATAGTTCTATGCGTGACGATTTCAATATTTATGAATCTGATGTTTCGTGAAAATGTATTTATTTTGGTACTACCGTATGTAAGTAATACAGAATTATTATTTATTATTTACTATATTAGAACCAATATATATATATATACCTAAATAGAGTTTTGTATAAAAATTTATCGACTTAGTCGCATTAGGTCACAGCCGTAAATATTATTTTTATTCTTTGAAATGACGCGCTGAACAACACGTAATAAAATATTTAGCAGTCGCATAAATTTTAAATTTGTGATCGTAAAACAAAATATGTATTCGAGTGAATCAAAAATGACATAAAAGGTAGGTATGTACACGTAATATAATAAATTTTATGAAATATAATATTAAATATTTACAATACGACTACAACTACCCAGTGGTCATATATGCGGTTTGTATACGACCGGAAAATCGTACATAACAGTAATAAGTACAGGTATATCAGTACCCAGGTATAGGGACCTATCTCGGATCTCCTAATAACAGTATAATATTATAATATTATATCTACACGGGTACATCGTATACAGCGAAAAATACGTTCCGAACATTATTTTTCTATTGTATACAATATAATACCCATATATTTGATGTGCCATCATTCGTGTAATGATTTTTTTTTTGGGGGGGTTTCGTGTGGTCGCTGGTTAGGTAAGTATACCGTACTAACGATGTATAATATTATGAATAGGTATGTTTACAAATTCCTACATTAACTGCGTTATTATAATATTTACTACGCAATACTGACAATGATAATAACATTATATTGACAAATATCACCGAATTAAAATTACAATTTTTTAAAAATATTGTTATCACATATATTATATTATCACGATTAACGCGTATAATATTATTATTATTTGCCGTAAGTACGAGTATTTTCGCGAGTCTGCTGGACGTATACAATATTTTTATCTTATCGTATCATAATCCACGTGTAACACATATTGTGTATTTGCGATTGTATTTTTAGTACTGTACACTATTCGGTACACACGAGTGCACAACACTATAATATAATATGACAGTCGTTTTTGTTTTTCGTGTAATCTTGATAAAAACATTTTAATATATAGTCATGCTGTGTATCAGCACAAACAGGGACGATGAGAGATTACAGCGTAATATGCACGAAAAAATAAATAATTGTACGATAAAAGATTAGAAGGCAAAATAAAATATATAAATTAATGAGTACAGCCAAAAACCGAAAAACGTTTTATAACTCAGTAAGTATTATTGTTATTTTTTTTTAACTTTTTTTTTTTTAATAACTTTAAAATTTAAATCGTATAAAACCATTTCTGAATTCTTCAAACGTTTGTTTTCTTGCAAACGTCAGGTGATTAGTAAATTTGATATTAAAAATATATATATATATAAACTATAAACTATTTAACTATAATACTTTATATTTATGTAACTTATTTTTTTCAATTGAGAATCAACTTTTTTCTATGAATTGTTAACCATATGACTTTTTTGGGTTATTTAACATATTATCTATTATACAAATGTAGCTCAAATATTATGTTATAACACTGATTAGGGAAATCTAATCTGTGGTCATACGAACATAAAATAAAGTTTAATGCCTCATAAAAATGACCCGAGTTATCCCAATGCAACCTACTATAATAATAATATAACAAATTATTATCTCCCCCCCCCCCCGCCCGCCCCCCTCACTAGCAAAATCCTGGCTACGTCACTGACATATTATTATGTTCCTTTTATGATAAAACTACATAAAAACGATTAGATACTTACCAATAATGTATAGTAGAGCGAAGTTTTAATCTCAAACGAACGTATGATACTAAATCGTACTAATATAATATTATTTGATGTTGTTTTAATATTTACGCTTGATAATGCTCTTGTGCTTAATTAATTTTAAAAAATGCTGTTTGAATTACACATCCACTTTTTTTTTAATTATTAATTTAAATGATAAATTTAATGTATAGATAATATGAAAAACATTTACGATAAAATATGACGTAACTTTGCACGGGTGCAGGTATAATAATATATATAATAAAAACGAGACTATATATAGTATAATATATATATTTATAGTATAATTTATTTAACAATTTACACAGCGGTTTTTAAAAGTTTTAATTGAACAGTTTATTTTTGTTGATAGTCTATTAGTTTTAGGAATATATTATTATGAAAAAATATTTAGTAAGCTATATTGACTCATGTTGTATTAAAAACATGTGATTATAATATGAGTGTATGATAGTTTGATTTAACTAGTTAACCAATATTAAAACGAACAAAAGTTTTATTTAAATATAAAAATGTTTGAAAACTATAATATTGTTAGAAGTTTATATTTTAAGAAAAAAAATAGGTTTCTATAGTGCTTGCCTACAGTTAATATTACACTACAGTCCAATTTAAAACTATTATTATTATAATATTCTTTAGTTTAAATTTAGTTTTCAAAATTTACAATTTACAACATATTATAAAACTTGTTTTTTAACATTAGGTAATATTGTACAGGTTATCATAAAATACAGTACGGTAGGTATTATCAGTGAAGAGTCCTGGGCCGGGGGGGGGGGGCTAAATCCTTTGTACCTAAGTTAAGTACCAAAGTTAAACTATTATTTTACTGTTTATTGTGTGTAAGAAAGAGTAAGACATTTTGTAAGCCCACCACAAAACAAAAAATCCCGAGTGCGTGTTGGCTATTATATTTTGTTTTAATATTAATGAGTAAAAAATATGACAAAGAATAACATATGTATATAGTATATATATTTACACTGATTGTTTTCGCCTTTAAAGTTCCCGGCCACTGCGGCTGCTGGTCTTAACACAATGTAAATAATATATAGTCATCGAGGATTCGCGTATTACTAATAATTGTTGGGTATACTTTTATCGATTTTGTCGTTTGGGTGCAACGCAACCGTCAACTAATATTGAAAAAAACATATTATTTTTTGATTAGTTGCCTCGTCGACGTAAAATAAAAACGTAGTCGCTTTGGTCGACCTATGCGAATTTGATTGATATAACGGTCTACTCAGCCCAATCAGTTTTATTATAATAATATTATGTATAATAGCTCTTGTCCAACAAATATTATACCTACTGTTGTAGAAACGCGATCGGCTGCGTACAAGTTTCCAACGACTTTCCGATATAAGTTATATTTCGATGTCCTCGTCTTTGGATCTCGTATACATCTAACCTGCAGATACGTATAAAATTCGAATTCCTTATGTCCTTAAATATTATACTGTATATTATGCGATGAATGAATTTGCTTCACTATGCCTCGTGTCGTTCTATAGATAGTATTTACTTATCATTGATACGATTCGTTTGGCCGACTGGGCGGACCCTTCGTCGTTCAGATTACAACAAAATGATTTTTAAGAATTGTATTTTAAGCGTTTATATTAATTGTTAATTATACACAATAATATACACTATCATTGTTCGTACATCATTATTTTTTTTCCTTATCCGTCTAGTCTAGTTTATTGACCTTAATTTCGGCGAGCTAACTATTATATTATTTTGTATCGATGTCAAATTTTGCCCGCTATTTGGCCTCGTCATGCCCCCGTTCAATAACAATACTCAAATTAATTAGTTGATAAAATATACATAATCATAATATATTTATTTACCTAGTCTGCATATTAATATATTTGCTAAAGGATTCAACGGTTTGGCCGACCCGTTGGTTTTTTTTTTAAAAAATGTCTTCGATCCACATGGCGTTGTCGTCGTAACTCGAACCGTTTGCTTGCATATTATATTATAACTCTTGTCAAACGAACACTGCTAATCGTTTACGGCTGTAGATAAACGTGATCGGCAGCGTACAAATTTCCAATGACTTTCCGATAAGTTATTTGATGTCCTCGACTTTGAACTTCTATGCATACCTGCAGATACGTACGGAAATCGAATTCCTTATATCCTTAAATATATAATCGTACATTTACTACTATGTAATCCGCACACTCCATTAAAAGGAATTTTCTGTACGCGCCGCGTAAACGTTGTATTCGCTCTCAATCTCTTCTCTACATCGTGGCCGCGTGTTATTTGCTAGATTTACTAATATTATATAATATCATTGATAGTTATATGACGCTTTTGGTCGATGAGGCTAACCCTTCGTCGAAGTTACAGAAATGATCACAACAGACGAATTTTAAGAATTGTATATTTCACTTTATTATATTAATTAATTATAGGTATGCGCAATCATTGTTTAAACGATTATTTTTTCCCTCCTCCGTGTATAGTTTATTCACCTCGATTTCGGTGATTTAATAATATCGTAAATATAATATTGTGTATTATTGTGTCTATATTGGGCTTTTTATCATACCCGTTTAATAACAATAATACTTAAATATTAACACAATCAATAAAATATAATCACAAAATACGTCCTATCTCTATCCTGCAGTCTGCATATCATGATAATATATAATATTTTTCTGAGGAATGCAACGATTTGGCCCCGGCCCGTTGGATTTTTTTTCAAAAAAAATGTCTTTGATCAACATCGTATTGTTATTTTAACTCGAACCGTTTGTAGTGTACACCCGCACGCATGGCATAATAATATATTATATTACTTTTTAGGCTCGCCTGAGTGCGTGCGTGCAGACCTTTTTCTTAGCTTCGGGGCCTAATTAAACGTATATATTGTTGGGCAGCGCAGAGACGTAAGAAAATAAGACTCGAGTGTTATGTTTTTTAAGTATACTTTCTCAAAGATTAATGACTTTATTCTTTTTAGGGAAATAATATTTAAGGTGTACCTTATACAGTATACCTACCTACCCGTACAATGTTCGAACAAAAAAAAAAAAAAAAACTGTTTTCGTTCTAATGCGCGTAATTATATTTTATTTTGCATTTCAGTATTGATCACGGTTTTAATGAAGAGCTCAAGGACCCCTGCAAAGAGAACGGTAGTATATATATATTATACACATAACATTATAGTTGATATAATATATACATATATATACAGCTGGTAACTATATAAAAAAAAAGCAATCTTTACACCGACGTAGCTCGTGGACATTTTCTTCTTTTTTTTTCTAAATTACGTGGCTTAAAACGTTTCGAAGAAAATTTAAATATTTTAAACATCGGCTTCACAATATATACGCGAAATGCCAATTTTAAAACTAAAATAAAAACGTCGTTTTAAATCTCGTCGTATTATAATGTTTTCAGCATACGTGCGGCTGCGGGGTTATTCGAAACATACCGCTGCTGCAGCGGTACCTCCGTGATTTTTACTGCATATTGTTGCGTGCCGTGCGAGGCGCAGGAAAAAACCTTACTATATATTAGGTACCTATAGGTACCTATTATAACGACATCTTATTATTATATGGCAGCAGTGCCGCAATAAAAACCGAAAGTATTTTATAAACCCTGTGCACGCGTATGCAATATCGGCGGCGTGCGTATATATTATATTAATATATGCGCTTCTTCGCTGTATAGGCTATTTTTTTTTGCCTCCGACAGCCCTCCACGCACGGTTATTTTCCCGCAGCGTGGTTCGCCGCTATATAACCAACGACGCTTCTGCCGAGCTCGAGAGTGGAATCGACAGACATTTGCAGTGTCTGTTATTGATAAAAAAAAAAATAATAAAAAAAAAACCGGTAATGAAATGGAAAATCGCGTACAGCATAGGTTAGATGCCGGTACTCTATTGAATTGATCGATGCCAAAGTCCCGAATCCCCTTATTTCTATAAAAATGTCATTACTAATTTAATATATTTTAACAATTTTAACAACGACGATGTACCGCGCGGCAGTGCCGGGCTGCAGTTGTGTGTTTTCGAGAGCAAAAAAATATATTTATTCATTATTTTCGTTGGATTCCGATCTATTACTTTTTATATTATTTTCGTGTTTTTTATGGTCTTCATAAAAACAAAAAAAAAATACAATAAATTGCACGTAGGTAACACGTGGTTATGTGTTCTCGTACATTTATAGGTATTACGCGTGTTTACGTTATACTTTTTCAATTCTCCGTAGACTCGTGGAACTGTATAATATAGTTTTGTTTGAAATATCTTTCAGAGTTGTAACAATATATGTAGGTACCTATCAAAAAACAGGCGAAAAAAAATGTGATAAATTGTAGGTATATTGTATCATCTATTGTAGTCATAATATTATATTTTGATAAGCACCTAATTTGAGCCGATGCATCATGCACATTCCGCGTGTTTGTGTCGATATTATAGTATTTAATTTAAGTCCCGCCATCTCGGGTTACAGAAAAGTTATGTTAGGTTAACCTAACCTAATGTTTGGCGATTGGCATTAATCAATAATAATTGTCATAGTATGTCATGTATACCCGCGCTGAGTGTTTTGAGTTAATATTATATATTATTATTAAATGACGAATGTTCTGAATGTCCCTAGAGTTGAGCAGCTATCGAGCTGCATATAAAGTAGTTATATTCTGAAAACACGACAATAGTTAGATAACATATTATATTATTGAGTTATCGTGTCGACTAGGTACTCAACTGCTGTGGTGAATCGATGAAATGCCCACACAACTCTATGAAATCCATAAATGAATCCAATGTCCTCCAGGACATCTAATTGATTTTAATTCTTTATAGATAATAGACGAAGGACTACTAAACACTTTCAGCAGTTTCGGGTTATAATTACAATTATAATTTTATTATTTTTAGTTTATTCGGTTCAATACGATATGGCTCTACGATGTTATTTTGATATTCTACTTTTATAATTAATACTTATTATAATATTATGATGTATGGAATATTAAAACTATATTAATTGCCATTAGAACAATATTGAACTAGGGGGAATTTAGACTTGGCAATACACAATAATAATATGCAAAACCTTCGAAAAAATATCATCATGTATGCTGTATGTTTGGTCACTGCTACGAGACCGTCGCGGAGTTTGTTAATGATTAGTGCAGACGACCGACGGAAAAAATATTATTTAAACAATAATTACAATTAGTATATAGTTACGTCATAACCATTGTCGTCGCACGTCATTAAATAAATTATAGTTTTTGTAATTTATTGTGCAGTCAACTTACAGAATTCATTAAAGTTATCTCCGCGATGGTTACCTGTAATTTGTTTTACGGGGCCAAAATGATTAAAAATTATAATGATTTGAGCATAAATAATGTTTAAACGTTCTTGCGACGAAATAAATGTAATGATATATAAAATAATAATTATGTGCTCATGCATTATATATTATTATATACCAAGCTGGTATGAACCATGGTCGAAATCAGTCGCTTAAAATGTATGACCAAGTTCGCTTTTTATCGTTTGGTATAGACTATACCATTGAATAGGTACCGCTTCGGTTGTAGTTTGTAATTTACAAAAATTCTAGGCGGTGCTAGTATTTGACGAAAAACGATTCCAGTGTGTGTCTGTTGTGTTTTCACCGTTTTCGGTGACTTTTCTACATTTATATAGGTAGGTATCTATAATAGTGGTTTATAGTATAAATGTTTAATACTAAATACATCATCATTTCGTGAATTAATTTAAGAAACTAAATTTGTATGATTCACGATGACATCATAACTCATAAGTGATACCTATTCAATTTTTAAAATCAAAAAATTTAATTAATTTTTTTAATCTGTTTGAGTCATTTGTAAAAAATGTAGCTAAATATGCGTAACCAAAAAAAATTGTTGTATATTTGCCACAAAAAACTGAATTTTTGTATTTTATTTTAATACAGTTTAGTTAATTTTAATCATAATTTTAATACGTGAATACAACTACTTTGTTTATTGAATGCAAATTGATATTCTTTATTTAAAGCCGCCTTAAAGATTCAACCTGTCAGAACCTATCAGAGCCCAGAACAAATCCTTAACACTTTTGCAAATTTCATAAGTATCAACTCTAAATTTATTAATTAGTCATTTAATTTATTATCCTTTTTCTATCAGTCCTAAACGAACTAATCACTATAGGCCAAATTATCTCTCCATAATGAGTATCGTAAAACACTGCCTCTCTAGCAATATACAATCTTATCCACTACCTATTACTCCCAATAACTACTATTATTCCTTCATTAATTATATTTATAATTTTCAAATATTGTGCTCATTACCAATGTCATATTGTATCCTATAATTGTTAAAATATTACTAATCTTACATTTAGTATATGAAAACTATTATTATAACACTGTCTATTTAAATTGTACAAGCACTTGTAATATTATATAGCACTCGGTGTTCTGAGACATTTTAATTTGTAATAAATAAAAAACATTTTTATTAGAGTTTTTTTTTTATAACACAATAACGTCAGACAATGAACCTAACAGTCCATATACAGCAATGGTATGCTGCAATAGTATTATTATCAAACTATTAAAGTGTGGAAGTCACGCGTTGCGGGAAGAAACATTTTGAACGATTGACTACTAAACGCGTTTATTTTTACTATCCCAATAACAAATTATTACGATATACTATATTATCGTCCCGTATATAATGACATCACATCCGCGCAAACGTTTTTAAAGAGCTCACATTGCGAACGCTATTGGTACTTAACGAAACACATTGTTCCTGAGATGAAAACAACGGACTAGTTATTGTCTTAAAATGTTATTATTGAAAGACGTTCGCGTTTACTTGTTACCACTGTGCGGCGTATTGCTCGTCGTTGGTCTTCGCGCGACTGCAGGTAGTTTTTTTTATGCACAATTACATCGATTTAAAAAAAATAATAATTGTACACTGTAATTAATTAATATTATTAACGTATCGTTATCGTGATTAATATTATCAGGTCAACTGGTACGGGTTAAATACGAAAAGAACAGGAGACAGGTGATATGTGATTATAATATTGAAATGGCGATTAAACTTATCGGCTAATTTATCATGATATAATATAATAATTTGCGTGAATTAATTAATGAATTGATCAATATATGCGATCGACTTTGATGGTTTTAGGGAGATCAAGTATGCCGCCAGAACACAGAATGTGTTTCTAGGCTCGACTACTGTGATATAAATTTGGAAACACAAAATCTACAAAAATGTGGTTTGGGAAATGAATTGTGAGTATAATACACTAAAATTTAAATGTATTAAAAAGGTATTTTTAAGGATCATTATACATTTACTGTAAAATGAATGATCAAAACGTAGAAATATATTACTAAGAATAGATATTTAAAAATGTAATATTTTTTTTAAGTTATAATGTATTTTTTGTTTAAAAACACACTTTTTGTATGAACTAGTAAATTCATGTAAATATCGTATAAAACGTCATTTTTATCACACTTTCGAAAATATGTAAATATTACAAGGCATTTCAGAGTTAAATGAAATAAATATAAAATAATATATCGCTCCATTTGCTATCTCTAGGAACGTCATAAGACAGAGGGAGCCGCGGAAACTCATCTTAATTCTCGTCTTAAATATATAGTTATCTGCAGCAAAACATTTTTCCAAAATCAGCCAATTCACTGCCCCGTACAGCGTAAATATTTTACAATAATTCCCCTTTGCGTGATAATGAAAAATAAATATATTTACACACTTGTGATTAAATATGCGACTACCTATTTAAAGAATATTGTATGTAATATTTTTTTTTTATTGGATGTATACGATAAACTAGCATTAATTGTACGATATCACATGTTTTTCTGTTTGTCTGATAACATTTTTAGTTCTAAAACCATGTAACAATATTTTTTTTTTTTTTTACTCAGACCAGGCTTTTGCTGCCCCGTCAATAAAGTTATTCGGCCAAATACAGAAAATAGAACGACTAATGACGACGAAGAATCCGACTTAGACAAAATTCTAGATATTCCATTACCTGAGCCTGTTAAACCATTACCCGAAGAACCGGAATGTGGACAAAACACTAAGTCTTCGTCCAACATCTTGAATGTGCAAAATTCCAAAGCCAATGATTGGCCGTGGATGGCGGTGTTTTTAGAGACAACAAACTATATGAATTTCTGCGGTGGAGTATTACTTAATCGACGATTTGTGTTGACTGCTGCTCATTGCTTTAAAATGTATTTCTAAGTTCATAAAAAAATAAGTAAATAACACAAATGCTATTGAAAGTATTTCGTATGAATTATGGTATTAAACCGTCTTTATATTTCAATAACTAATGTAATATAATACAAATATAACTAAGACTTGATCGGTAGAAAATATTTATTTTACTACACATTTGTTATTTGAAGAGATATTTGAGAGATATTTGAGAGATATTCAATGGATATTTTCTCTTATCATGTGAACTCATGTCAAAAATTCTATTACTCAAATTTAATTATTGTATTATATTAAATATAGATTGTAAATAAACTTTTAAAATACAAAAAAAAAAAATATATAATATTTGTTATTGAACATTGGGTATAAATACTATAAATCATCACTAATCACTCTAAAATATATAGGCACTTTCATAAAATATTAAAAAATAAATCAATGCATAATGGCCGCGGCATTATAATTTTTAACGGCGAACCCACATTTTTCAGATTAACTAAAGAAAATATTGTCGTCAGACTTGGCGAATACGATTTCACTACTAATAACGAGACACAATATATCGACTACAGAGTAACAGACATTAGACTACATCCGGACTACGATCAAGCTACGCACGCCAATGACATCGCCATCGTAAGGTTGAACAGACCTACGATTTACAATTCGTTTATTCGACCTATCTGTTTGCCTAAAACCAACATGGAAGTGTACCGAAGGAACGCTGTCGTGGCCGGTAAGAACCGTATAACAATATAATCAAATCGTGTGTAGACGGTTGTATATTAGCTATTAGT
The DNA here is from genome assembly GCA_022818045.1 of Neotoxoptera formosana. Lineage (NCBI taxonomy): Eukaryota > Metazoa > Arthropoda > Insecta > Hemiptera > Aphididae > Neotoxoptera > Neotoxoptera formosana. The sequence goes on along the minus strand of CM040635.1, from coordinate 23,884,445 downwards.
ACAATAATTGTACTCGTTCAAATAATGTTATTTAATAGATAAAATAGATAGGTTCATTAGATTCTATAACGATTGTATATGCAGTAGGAATATTTTATGAATCAAAATAAAAATATATTCCTACTATACTTGAAACCATTTTCATCACCCACTCTGCAGAAGACGGAGGTCCCGCAATTATGCGGTGTCGGAGGGACGTATAAAACGTATACCAATAGATTCCAGCTGTGCAATTGATTTACACTCGATAATAATTAATTAGGTTGGGGCCAAACAGTTTTCGGTGGTAAAGTCAGTAACGTTCTCCAAGAAGTGACAGTGCCGATATGGGATCACGACCAGTGCGTCTCAGCTTTTTCCCAACCAATATCCAAAACAAATCTCTGTGCTGCATCATACGAAGGTGGCAGAGATTCCTGTTTAGTACGTAGAAACATATTTTTTATCCTATTAATTTAGGTACCTATACTTATAATAACTTTATACTCACTATCACTCTATTTCAGGGCGATTCCGGTGGTCCTTTGTTAATGCAAAGACATGATGGAAAATGGACTAATGCTGGAGTAGTGTCTTGGGGCATTTATTGTGGAGAACCCGGAATACCCGGCGTTTATACAAAAGTCACTTCATACCTCAAATGGATTGCTGTGAACGCTCAAGACGTCCTTTAACGACTGACTCTCTACTGTAGCAGCATGAACGGTCTAATCGTTAGGAATATTATAGATATTAATTTAAAATGTTTAATCTTCAACTCATAATTATTATAACTACTATATTATATGTATACCAAAATAACTAAACAATTACAATATTTTATCAAATGCTAGAATCTTTATTTTCACTTCTATAACTGCAGTACTGAACTATAATATTCTGATCAAATTGATTGATTTTATAATATAGCTGTTAAAATGTACCGACTGAGTAATATCGTTACAACGATATTCAATATTTAGTCCCACCCAGCGTTGCCCGAGCCAAAGATTAAGTTAAGAATAACCTCAAGTGATTTACGGGCAACTATAAGCTTAATATGCTAAGTAGGTAATCTGACAGCATCGAATCGCGGAAAATATGAGACCAGTATATTATCAGGTAGACAATCCACCTGTGCGAGGGAGCTTGAGTAAGTGAAATCAGAATATTAGGCACGTGAAAAATATCACAACGGTGGCCTATGCCAAAGATCGGTTTAACGGTTCGGGGATGCATAAAGGACGGGCAGACAGATAGACAGGCAGACATTAATTTATATATATATATATATATAGAATAAAAAAAATATTGTTATCTCTTTTTTAATAAATCGTAAAAGATTATACTTATTAATTATTACGTCTTATTGACTATTTTTGTGTATGCTTAATATTTGGCACTATATAATATGTAACTATATGCGTACCTATACATAATACTCTCCATCTGTACCTTTATTTTCCAAACTTAATTTTATGTAAGTATAGTGAATAAAGTGTTAAATGATATTTATGATTTTTATAATATTGTAATCTATCTATTAACTATTTATCTATTTATAATTATATATGTATACTTAAAATAAAAAAATTAGCTTAACTTGATTTATCTACCTAACAAATTAATTGTAGGTTTCTATAAAAATCTTAACTGAGTTAAAAAAATGAAGTAGGTAACTTTTAATTTTTAAAAAAAATTTCTATCGACTCAACTCAGTTGAAAAATATCATGGCTTATCTTATAACTTGCTCGGACTTGAAAATCGATACATTCATCGCTCCACTCAGAATCTAAAATTTAAAAGAAAAGTACCTACGTATATTAGGTATATAGAATTCTGCTGCATGTTTTCCTAACCAAGCCAAAACGGTTCAACTATTATACTGGACCAGTTGGCAGTTAAGTACCCCATAACTCATAAGAATATAAGATCATTCATTACAATAATGTATTACAATTATTGGTAAGCTTATTCACTCCATAAGCTCTTTTTGACTGAAATGTCGAGTAAATCTCTACTCCAGCTGCGTTAGAGAGTAGAGACGACGTTGGACTTTGCCACGGAGAGAAAAGGTGGACAAGTTATTGATGATGGGGTTTGTGTGGTTTGACAGTTTGTCTTGGAATCTTTTATAGAGAGTAATGGTGAGTTCGGAGACCTCATAACCTGAAAACCGTAGAGAATTGTCACCAAATGTTTATTTTATCATTTTCTATTTGTCCATACATGACACAATTTTAAAAACATTTTGACTAGCATTTTGAGTTATTTATAGACATTTTCAATTTTTTTCTATAAATGTCGATAAAATTGTTTTTGTTTGGTCAAAAAGCTTAAAAATGTAACACAAGCCGCAAGGTTCTTCATAAGTTGTTATAACAGCAGTTTAAAAACATTAAAATTTCATATACACGATTTTTTTGATGTGCATTTATATTTCAAATGTCTACAAAGTTTATCATAATCACGAAAATTTGCAAATTATTTTGTAGTTACAAATAAAATATTCAATTTGTATAGCTAAGAATTTAAAATTTAAGCCAAAATTACTTATAAGTAGTTCATACTTCATACTGTAACCAAAAAATCTAAGAAATATATAGGTAAACACAGTTTTTATTTTAGAGAGTAGATATATAAGAATAGTTAAAATATGAAAGAAATTAGATATTTAAACAAAGATATTATAATAAATTATTATAATATCAATATTCAATAGCTTTTAATGGTAATAATATCATAAAATATACTTAGTAATATAGGCTGACAGACCGAAAAGTATTGAAGGTATAAAGACTTGATAATGTCAGTAATAATGTCTCATACAATAACATTTAGTAGTGATATCACAAAAAAATTAAAACCTACTATATCAATTTTTTATTATTTGCCTAACGTTTTAATTTTGTTAAAAATGAGTATAGGCATTTATGTATTTTCAAATACGACTTTGAGTTTTAATGCAAAACGTTGTATTAACCGTACAGTTTTTGTTTTATAATAACTCGTTGTATTTAACCAAACTTGGTTTTTTATGGTGGTGCAACATTCAACGAGTTAAAAATTTAATTGCCAACAACTGTTGCATATTTTGAAGATTAGCTTTTTACATGTATTTACAAATCAACAATTTTCATGAAACCAAATTAATATTCTTGATGCATTCAGTTTCATTGAACTCACATCATATTCTAAAGTATAAATAAAGTTGTACTATAAAATGTTTTACATCACGATCCGTGAATTTTAATTTTTATAAAACACAATGTTTTTCAAAAATACCCGGATTACTGAGTTGATTTATGTTAAAAATACCTACGAACAAAACAGCAAGTGTAGTATAGGTAGTAATAAACAGTTTACGCATATACAAACACCATTTCCACACTTGGAAATAATCACGATTTAATTTTCTCATTTCATTACACACTCCTATAGTCAAATTTCTCATCGATGGGAGCATGGATTACCTATACCAGCCATATATATTATTGCTAAATATATTCAACATTTGGTGGAACGTATGATATAATATATAATGTCGGTCGTGTGTGGAATACAATAGTAATATAATTACAAGGTGCGGACTTATGGTATCTATTGGTATCTTAGTGCAGTACTGAGCTACAGATGCGGAAATATCACACGATTTAAGATGCAATTTCCTCAAACCGTGGCAAATAGTAATAATATAGTCATTCGCATTTGATAAAATATAATCATTATTTAAATTACTGTTATGGTGTAAATATCACGGTTAATTATAGATTGAAAGTTAAAATTGTATATAATTTATAAACTTATATAATATTATTCCTATTTATCCTTATTAAATGACATATAGCAGGCCAGTCGTTAAAGGACATCTTGTGCGTTCACAGCTATCCATTTCAGATATGAAGTGACCTTTGTGTAGACGCCGGGTATTCCGGGTTCTCCGCAACTAATGCCCCAAGACACTACTCCGACGTTTGACCATTTTCCGTCTTGTCTTTGGATCATCAGCGGACCACCGGAATCGCCCTGAAAAAAAATTGTAATCGTGGTTATTATAATATTACTATCGGGTATAAAATAAAAATCATAAAAATGTTTCGACGTACCAAACATGAATCTTTGCCTCCTTCGTACGATGCAGCACAGAGATTTGTTTTGAAAATTGGTTGTGAAAAAGCTGAAACGCACTGGTCGTGTTCCCATATTGGTATGGCCACTTCTTGGAGAACGTTACTGACTTCACCGCCGAAAACGGTTTGGCCCCAACCTAATTAATAGTCATAAAGTAAATTAATTAATACGCAGCTGCAGTGAGCTGTTAAGGTATACATTTAGGGCGTCACTATTCGACACCTCATCGCGGGACCTCCGTATTCCAGAGTGGGTGTTGGATGATGCAATAATTAGTTTATGAATTGAAATAAAACATAACATAGAGGTACGATAATAATTTCTATAGCCTATAGAATCTAAAAAACCGAAAGCGAATGATTAAAAAATCCATACCTAGTAAACTACGCGTGAGCAGGGAAAAATCTAGAGTGAAGTTCTGGGGGGGAGGTCCTCTTTGCCTCCCCCCCTGATTTCGTCCTTGCGTGTGAGCATTATATAAAAATAATTAACTCCATTAAAATCTGTTAAATACCTAACCTAACTTGCCAATAGCCGCTATACACTGTTCAGCCAGAGAACACGCAGCGGACCGACGAAAATCGGTTCTTCTACACATCCCCACGCGACATCCTGTCACAGGGGGACCGGTTTTGATGACAAGATGACGAGCGAGGAGAGAGATGCGCAGAATCGTCGTGTTCTCTCGCTCCAAACAGAGTATAATATATTATAGTAAATACAATTTTTTCGAAAAATTGTGATTTTTTCAGTTCTTACCGGCCACGACAGCGGTTTTTTTGTACACTTCCATGTTTGTTTTAGGCAAACAAATAGGTCGAATAAACGAATTGTAAATCGTAAGTCTGTTCAACCTCAATATGGCGATGTCGTTGGCGTGCGTGGCTTGATCATAGTCTGGATGTAATCTAATATCTGACACTTTGTAGTCGATGTATTGTGTCTCGTTGTTAGACGTGAAATCGTATTCGCCGAGTCTAACGACGAAATTTTGTTTTGTATATCTGAAAAATAAATGTACAAATGTGACTTGATTCTCGCTAGAATTTATACTCAATGTTTATTAACTGGTAACTGGTAGGTAATAAAATAACGTGATATTTTCTATCAATCAAATTTTAGTTAGATTTATATTAGATATTATAATATTATTATAGTTGTTAAATTATGATTTCGGTATAATACCATATAGTTAATACGCAGTATTTTGAACACCGCCTAGCGTTTGTATTATATTTTACTTAATTTTTTTATCAACTTAGAAATACTTTTTAAAGCAATGAGCAGCAGTCAACACAAATCGTCGATTAAGTAATGTACCACCACAGAAGTTCATGTAGTTTGTTGTCTCTAAGAACACAGCCATCCACGGCCAATCACTGGCTTTGGCGTTTTGTACAGTCATAATTTTGGATATAGATTTAGTGTTTTGTCCACATTCCGGTTCTTCGGGTAACGGTTTGATGGGCTCAGGTGCTGCTCTATCGAGAACTTTGTCTAAGTCTGATTCGTCGTCGTCTTTAGTCATTCTTCTACCTCTTTTTGACCGAATAACTTTGTTGGCGGGGCAGCAAAAGCCCAACGATCTGAGAAAAATAAATGTATAATGATTTTAGAAACAATAATATTATGTTGTTCTAAACTACACAAAGTAAGAACAAAAGTGATAATAATATGCAAATGGTCATCTCCTTACAAAAAAAAATATCGTTTACGATAGGGTGACCACATGACATATTATGTCTCGTTTAAAGAATTGTATTTACATATCACAAGTGGGTACCTATACTTACATCCAATTATTTTTTTTACTGTCATAAGGGGTAATAATTATGAATAAGCTTACTATGGCTTAGTAAATAGTATATTATAGTAGACACCAATTAAAGCTGCGGTATTAATTATTGGAAAATATGTTCAGAAATATTATCGTGATTAGCTTATATTTCAAAATTAAACTCTTAAGTAAATAATCTACAAAATATCCTTCAACCAGTGCGTAAGTATGTAACAACAAATTATTTTAACTATTCTTAAGAATATTTTATATAGGTTCCTATGCAAAGTTATTTAAGATTAACTGCTGTACCATATTTTAAACAACAGGTAACTTTAAAATTTAAATTATTTTATATTTTATTATCTAACTATGCTGGTTATTTTATATTCAATGGCCACAGTTCCCAAGGTTCATCTAAAAAAAAAACTACACAAAATTACTGCCAAGTGGTATTATAGTAATTTGATGAAAAAAAGGTTACTTATATAGTTATAGGTATCATTAATATTACAATAACAGTATGTGATAAATAACAATTTATTAAAATACCTATTTCATTAGTTTCGGATTTTACATATCATGTTAAAGGTTAAAATAATATAGTTTATGATCAAAGAGTCTATAAAATTGCGCTTTACATGACTATGAAGCATGGAAAAATTGGTACTTAATTAAATTGTACTACAACAGTAATGACTGTTATAGTGGCATTATAGTGCCTTGAAAACAAGGACACAACACAAAGTAATTTATTCGTTTCATTCTGCACAGATACGTCAATTCTTAATATTTTAACATTTCTAAAAAACGAATTGTATTAGGTATATTCAACATAATATGCTATACAAAACTATGAAAGCTGTAAAAAGTACAGTTTTTATATAAAATAAATTTCACATAAACGATGATTAAATAAATATAAAAAAACGTGCATTTATAAACAAAAATCCATACTTTGTTATAAACAATACCTAAGTTCAAATGTATTTTTTTTTAAATAGGTATCTATACTAATTTTGCAAACAGTAAATTTAAAACTAAAACGCCTATGCTTATAAATTTCAATAATTTATTTTACAGTAATATAATTATAATAATATTTTATCGCGTTTCTTTTATAATATTTATGGTTTTAAATAAATTTAAATGTTTGTGTTGTACTTACTGTTTTCCTCCCAATCGACACATTGGTCGCTCTTCTGGTCCCCAATTTTCGTCACAAAATTCGAGCCCAGAAACACATTCCATGTCTTTTCGGCATACTTGATAATCACCCTAAACCGATCAAAGTTCATCGACAGTGTCAAGTAGGCATACAGTTATTTATAGATTATTAGAGAAAATATAATCATTATGATGGTATAATATTATATATATAATATATAGGTGTAAATTATGGCCGGTAATTACCCGCGGTCTTGTGTCCTGCAGTTCAGGTTCGACTAGATGACCTGCTAATAAAAATAATAATCGATAATAATCCAAAAAATCCAAAAAAAAAAAAAAATCGATATTTTCAAAAATTGCACATCTTTAGTATAATTTATTATTGTGTGAAAAAATGTAAGTATCTACTATAAGGTTATATAGGTACCTGAAGTCGCGTGAAATCCAACGACGAGCAACGCCGCGCACAGTGGTAACAGCTGCAGCTGGCAAACTGCAACATTTTTCAACGATAGCATTTTAAAAAACGATGATACGGACTCGCGATCGTTGAAAATGTTCGGCTCAGGAACGATAATATTGTGTTTGCACGGCGGCGGCGGCGTTCATAGTGTGCGCGCTCTCCGAAGACGTACGCGCGAGTGTGAATATAGTCATCGGCGGGACGATAATATAATAGTATTTTAATATAATATAATTGTATTATGTTAATAATCGTTTTAATGGGAGTAAAGGAAAAAAAAACTCGTTAATTCATTACTATTATTATATATTTTATGCTCGACGCGGCTAAATAAGCAGAAACCGGTTTGGAGGATGATGCGATTATTATGTGATGTTCTCCTCGCGCACTGTTCTCGCTTCCCCGCTGCAGCAACAGGTCTCTGCAAAAACGGTGGCCGGCAACGCAGAAACGTATATAAATTAATATCTATATTATTATGTTTTCTGCGGATGAGCTATATAATTCTACACGCGAACCGTCCGTAGAAATAACAATAATATAAACAACTATAATCATAATATTGTAATTTTTTCTTCTTCTATATATGGCCATTGGTTATGGTAATCATAGTAATAATTACAATAATATTGCTGTAGGTATATGTTTATATGGGGGGGGGGGGCAACTGTATAATCCGAGTCCACGATTAGAGGGGGTACCTTTTTTGTCGTTAACTCGGCCCGGAAATTTGGGTTTAATAAAAACGATCGATTGCAAACTCGGTCCCATAGTTTTATTTTCACCAGTAAACATAATATATACACCGACAAATATAATATATTATCATAATTAAATCAAAAATAAATAGGTACCAACCGAAACCTAAAATATCCAGTATAAATGAATACGTCAAAAACAATAAATTTTGCTTACATTTTTACGTTTACAGTTTTAAATTTAAATACATAATTGAATTCTGCTATATCGAATTTTCATACTTTTTAAAAATATAAAAATGAAAATAAAACAAAATAATTTTCGGAGCATAATGAGAATAAATTGTCTCCTCGTCTTGGTGTCTTCTGGGTATAATGCCGAGTATGGTTCTCAAAAATATTACTAATTAGATATTATGAGAAAATCTGAGAATATTATTATTTTTACTCGGGCCGAATTTTCATTTTTTCCTGAAACCCGCGGGGCCGAGTTTACTATGGACCTTATTGACTTTTTTTCTTCTACGGCCCGAGTTTAAAATCTCTAGTTTATACAAGTGATAATTTATTATAAATAACATCGTAATTGAACATCATAATTATTATTAAAGCAGCAGGGTGACTACGTATTCGATATAGTTTTGACGATTACAGTATTTGCAATATTTACACATAATATAATATATAGGTGCTAATAAAATAAGATTATAATATAAATAGTATTTTAACATACAAACGACGGGTTGATATTTGTATAGATTAAATTATACAGTTCTGATGCTTTTAAAAAGTCGATAATTTTTAAATTGTTTTCGGTTTCGAGTCCCACGCAGTGCTGATTCGAGAGTCTCGTCCATTCCTATATCTCTGTCGGTTAAGTTCGTATTTTAGGCATTCCGATAAAATGTGTACAGCCTTTATTATAATAATATAATATAATTTAGTCTCCTCATTTGTAAGTACAATAAAATCTCGATTATTCGCCACTCTCTCATCAGTCAACTTCTGTCATAGCGGTACTTACGCTATACTATAATACGTCACCCACCGTCATAATGGTGTCTTGAATATTATAGATAAAATATTTCATGTCTGTATAATTATGGATATACATTATTCGTGTAAACTGTAAACACACTAAAATAACTTTTTTTCCCAAACATTACATTTAATCATTAAATACATTAATATACGTTTAATATTAAAATATAATATAAATTATGCATAATTATTATATACCTACATAATATACAATATAATAATAAATACAAAAATTAATTTTTTCTTTTATCTGTCCAATTCTTCAATTATATCCGTCACTCTCTTGGTCCCGTTAATTGAGGTTTTATTATAAGTATTCAGTATTTTCTGCAAACGGACAGAAACCTATCGAAGGGGAGCGGGACGAGTTTCATCGGGACGTGGGCTTGGTCATTATCAAGGTTCGGGACTTAGAGCATTTGCATATCGATCATAGCTGATGTAGTAAAACATAGCAGAGTGATATACAAATACGTTTTATAGTACGGAGAATTCAAATGTGAAATTTTATTTTGCATATATTGGAGGTTTTCGCATACTTTTAATTTTTTTGCTTTACTGACTCATATTCGACTGTTTTTAACAATTTTTGGATAATCATAATATTATTGTTTAAAATGAATTACTTAAAATTGTTCTGAGCATAGGTATAGGTAGTAACACTATTGCATGCACAATAACGTGACTTATAAATAATCAACGACCGTTGACGTAGAACGTTCATTTTCGGCATATATAAGTGAAATCTATAGTTCTAGCCGATAATAGGAGAGCTTTCCCGTCTGAAAACATTCGAAAACACCTTATAGTTCAATACAATCACAACAAGGTAAAAATGTTATTAGCAACAACACATTTTTAGTAAATATTTACCTATATTTTATAGATATACCTACAAGTGTATTTTTTTCAGAACATTTAAAAACTAATTTTTTAGAGATTTTTTTAGTTATTAATTTATTATTTAATAATAATACTAGATACCTACATAATATTAATTGATTTATACATTTATAATAACAATATTAAAATGTCCAATAACAAATTTTTTTTTTTATATCTAATAAATCCTTTTTGTTAATAATGATTTTTTAAGTGCTTTTTTTTATTTTTAGTTCATATTTTTAAGTTTATTATATAATTAGTATAGCAGTATATATAAGTGCATATTTTAGTGATTTTTAGATTGAGCAGGCGAGCTACCAAAAAAATCTCTGTGGGCCGCTCAAAGAATGGGCCGGTTGAGTGTTTGGTCATAATTTTATTCTTAAATGGTAATGAGAAATTAGTTCAAACATAAGTAAAAAATAAAATTATGAAATTGAGCATTAGTATTGTAACTAATCAAATGCTGGGAATCCAAAAACTAGGGGGACCTTACCTATCCTTTACAAGCAGTATTTATCTGTAGTGAGAAAAAAAAACATTCTTTGTAAATTATTTTGTAGTAAGTTGAATCAATGTATTTTTATTATTTATTCGATTTCCAATATCGACGATAATTATGGCCATTAGAATTACGGTTGGTTTTAGGAACACGTGTTTATGTGGGGTGGGGATTCGTTGTAAAGAACTCGCAGGTGGTCAGTGGTCCAGTGGTCACCCATCCGGGAGATTGTGACACTAGAAGATGCTTGACCGCAGCACACATTAAAGGGCCAAAAATTACCCTGTGCCTAGCTATGAAAAAAATAGCGGTATATAACTATAAATTTATCAAGTTATTTTACTGATAGGTAAGTACAGGGTAGGTACCTAAACGTCCTAAACATTCATTAGTCAATAGTCTTTACCCTAAAAAAACTATCAATAAGGTAAGTTAATAAAAATATTGGGCTTAAGCAGTTAAATCTAATTTACCACTTCCCTCTAGAAATTAAAAATAATATTGTTGCCAAGACATTTTTTTTTGCATTACAATAGATGACTGATACAAATATGAAATATACTTTTACCAATACAAAACAACAATTTTTATTTCATTTAACACTATACACAATTAATTTGGATAAAAACCAGTAATATTTTTAATTGCTTCTCCTTCATCTTTGGGAGAAACTTCTTGGTAAGAATGAAATTCCATAGAAAATGAAGCAGTACCTGAAGTAAAAGTTCTAAGATCCTTTGAATAGCCTAATAAATCTGCTAGAGGCACTAATGAATTGATTACCTAAAACACAAATCAGACAAAACAAATAAATAAATAATAGATGAGATTATAAATAATTTATTACCCGATAATTTGATCTAGTTGAAATATCTTGAATCGATCCTCTTCTTCTTCCGAAATCCGAAAGTACTGAAGAAGAATGATCATCATCAGTCACAACTTCAACATTCATAATAGGTTCGAGTAACATTGTATTAGCAGACTTCAGTAGCTATTTTGAATAATAAGAATTAATATAAATATTGAAGAAATAAGTTCAATTAACAATGGGATCCATACTTTTTGAACACATTGATTTACAGCTGAACTTAAGACAGTATCTGACGTCCCTTTACCAACTTCTAACCAATGAAGTAAGAACCGAACATTGATTACCTTAAATTAAAAAGTAGAAAAATTATTTAAACTTATAAAACAGTTATATTAGAACTATTAATTTTGTTTTAAGGTGAAAATTCATCATTGTTTTATACTTATGTGATACGTCATATAATATTAGTATCTATGTAGTATCATGTATATAGGGTGTTACATATTTTATGTGACGGCAGATTTCATTATGCAATATGTCACATATAGTTTGGAACACCCTATATATCACACAATTTTAGTATTAAAGTGTTTATTCAATATAGAACTTCATAAAATCATGCTTTTCTATAGAAATAATCTTCAAAGTTTAAAAACAAGTAAGGATATCTCATAAAATAAAATAAAATAGAGAACATTATTTAAAATCATACATTTTTTCTTAAAATGAAAGTTATTCACAATCTAATTTTACATTTTATTTTGTATTTAATTTTTAATGATAATATATTTTTTTTAATGTAAACTAGTGCCTAAAAATAACGATATGAAATTACTGAATTGATTAAAGCTTTTAAATTGAATAATAAGTAATTATCTTTCAATTTTAATCTAAATTTAATAATAAAAAAGAAAACTGTAATTGTATTTTATATAGTTTTAAATAAACAGCATCACTTTAATAAAATTCACATGGAAATAAAGGTTTTAAAAATTGTTGTAACAATACCTTATTGTAGGTATAGGTAAAAATTAAATTCAAGATAATAGTTGAATTATAATTTGAGAGCTCCAAGTCAAAAGGACGTAAGCGACAATTATTTTTTTAAACCAATATGTTTATACCATGATGTAAACGATATATTTAAATATCATATTATTTAATTACTAACAGGACATCCAAGTTTGGGGCCATGTGCTAAAGCAGCTTTTGCACTTGATGTTATAATATTTAATCGGTTTAAATATATAGCTGCTGTATTGGATGCATTATCTGGACTCTGGTCCAATGATAAAAGTTTTTTGGTAGTTTTATGTTTTAATATTGACATCACTATGTAAACACTATGTGTAGTTGAACCTAAAACAAAATTCATGTTTAATCAATTTTTTAAATAAAATTACAATAAAAGAATTGAGAATAAAAGAAATTAATATGTTAATATTTCTTATTATCACAAGATATATCTTATGAGAAGAAGAATTTTTTTTATAAAAATATAAATTAATTAATAATAAAGTACCAATTTTTAAATCAAGCCTATGACTTTCTTTTGCTTCAGACAGTAATCCTTCTTTGTATGAAATTTGTGGACGACTAAGGTCAATATCAATTTTAAATTCACTTTTTATACGTTCACCAATTACTTCAAGATGCAATTCGCCCATGCCTAATCTAAAAATGAATTAAATTTATTCTAAGGTATTTAAAAGAAATAAATGTTAATAAAATTTACCGGCTAAAATTGTTTGACCGGTTTCCTCGTCATATTGAATTCTCAAGCTAGGATCTTCTCTATTTAACTGAATTAATGCATTATCCAAAGCTAATTGATAAGCCTAATAGAAAATCAATAAATATTACAATTTTAATAATTTTATAATGATTAAAGAGTGAATACTATTCTAATAATATTAGACTAACAAATACATTACATTATAAAAGTTATTTCATGATTAAAACTAAGAGCATATGAGCAAAACTAAAAATAAATAAAGATAATACTGATATCAAAACTGAAATTCTTAAAAATATTTTAATATTATTATTATTAATGATTTGTATTTATATTTTCAAATAATTTTAAATACAATTTTGATATATTTATTATATGTTCAATAATATATGAATTTAAAATTGAAATATATAATGTATAGAAATAAAACCTATAATATTGTCACTATTATTTCACGTTTTAGAATATAATATAATCGTTTACATGAATAAAAGTTAGCTAAAAATAAAAATTAATTAGTTTACTTGAGATGGTGGTTCAACAGAACAAAAAAACACTGGATCTGGTATATTCATTTCAACTCCAAGCATTTCAATAGATTCATCTTGAGTCATTTTTTTTGATTTTGACAACTTTGTTAAAGCATTCTTTACTGCATTGCTACTGCTGGAAAGTAAATCTCCACAAACAGTATTCTTAAAAAATAAATACAATCATATAAAGTAGGTATGCATATAACTTAAATTAATAAAAAAAAATTTCAAAAATACATATTACGTTAAATATACTTTTAGTCCTGTAACAGCTACAATATTTCCAGATTGTACATTATTCACTTCTTTATAGTCATCAGCATAAGCTATCATAACACGATTAATATTTTCAGATTTGGATTGAGAAGCATTGTGTAATTTTTGGCCCTAAAAATAGATATTGAAATTTAAAATACATTAATGGTCAATGAAAAATATATTTTAATTTGTAACATAAATATTATGTATGTAGGTTAAATTAATACTTTTCTAATTTCTTTGAAATAAATATGGATTTTTATTAGGATAGTTTTTTATTATTGTCATTACTATAATATAGTTATTGACAGTTATTGTATACAAATTAATAACCAAACATAGATTTTAATTATAAAATTAATTAATTTTACCTTTTCCAAGGTACCGGTATAAATCCTTAAAAATGTAACAGGCCCTTTTTGTTTTTCATGAACAATTTTAAAAGCTCTAGCTGACATAGACGTACCAAAAAATTTAAATGGATCTAAAGTAATACAGTCATTTGGTGATGGAAGATAATCTATAATAGCATCCATAAGTGTTTGCACGCCAATATTCTTATAGGAACTACCACAAATTAATGGAACACCTTTCTAAGAGAAAAAGTTAAAATAAATCAAAACATTCTCAAGTTATGAATTAAATTATTTTATTCACATACTTGCGCTATACACACTCTTCTAATAGCTGATAATAACAAACCATAATCTATATGGTTAATATTGTCAGAATTTAAAACAATATTGGCAATTGTTTCATCCATATCAGCTAAATCGCCAATAAGTGCCTCTCTTACTTTACATAGAGCTTCCCATTGCTTAGTATTTTCTTCTATAGGAGAACAAATTACTTTTTGACCATTATCGCCATGCCAAGTTAATATATCCTTTTTTAGTACATCAATTAAACCTATAAGTCTTCCATTATTTTCTGAAAAATACAAATATTAGATATCATTAGTAAAATATAAAATATAAATTAATTATAATATTGTAATAAAACATGTAATAAAATAATTATTAATATTGTAATATAATATTCTAACAGTCAACAAGAGCACACACAGTTTTATGCTCAAGTCATCTCAAATTGCTTGACAGGGCCCTACTAAAAGTGCTATTCAAATAATACGTGTCAATCAAATATAAGTTTATATATATATATAATCAGTACATAATATACAATGTATTTTAGAAACATTAAAAGTGTATAATTATATATTATACAATATACAGACAAAAACGTTTTCAAATAAATTACTTTAGCCTGTGAGGGCCATTGGTCTATTTGACCAAAGTTATTTTT
Source organism: Neotoxoptera formosana (assembly GCA_022818045.1). NCBI lineage: Eukaryota > Metazoa > Arthropoda > Insecta > Hemiptera > Aphididae > Neotoxoptera > Neotoxoptera formosana. Next base: position 23,869,153 of record CM040635.1, on the reverse strand, counting down.
ATCTTAATTAATATTTAATGTTATATTATTTGACATAATTGGTTATGGTTATTCTCAATACCTTTCATACATGTGTATGCTATTGGTTTTACTCAGTTTTGGTACAAACAGTTAATTTTTTTTTTTCAACTGATGTTTTTTTTATTAAAAACCAGTCATTTATTCCGTTAATAAAAAATATAAATTTATAGAATGTATTTTTGCCTTCAAAAATAAATTATTTTTATATATATTTTTTTTTATTTGGTAGTATAGGGTTGGTCCTTAAGGTCTCGCATGTACTATAGTATATAATAATATAACCAAGTATGTTAATAAATTAACTTTTCAGCATTAGAAAAATAATATCTAATATGGCGGTCAAGAACACCAATGACACATATCATTAAATATTTTAACTTAACACCTTTTTCAAGTTATTAATAGCAATAATATTATAAAATATGCTTAGTAATATTATAGGCTGACAGACCATTCTAGCTCAGAACTATTTTTCATGTACAATGATTTAATATCCACAAATTCAAATTTAACGCATCCATTACAGTGATCCCTCTAGACACCTACTGCATAGCGGAGCGGTACCAACTTGCCCACCTTTTTTAATGTCTTAAACACATTTTGACAGTTTCAGAATTTTACTTTAATTTTAAAACCAAAGAAGTCTCACCTCTGACTGGTATTTGTAATTGCAATGGAGTAATATTAAATTTTGATTTGAGTAAATTAATACACAATGGTAATGAAGCATCTGATCGGTCCATTTTATTAGCATAAACAATACGAGGTATCCTGTACCTGTCTGTTTGACGCCATACAGTTAATGTCTGAGCTTCAACTCCTAAAGATTAAAAATTACATTAGACATTTAAATATATTTTAAGAATATTTCATATATTTTAGCCAACCAGCAGATGAATCCAGTACAATTACTGCCCCGTACAAAATATTTAATGTCTGTTCCACTTGCATTGTAAAATCAATGTGTCCTGGAGTGTCTACTAGATTAATACTGTGTTTCTTCCACGGTAAGGTTACAGCGGCTGAAGTAATGGTGATACCTGAGAAAATAATTGATAAGTAAATACAAATGATTCTAAGCCTTGATTGATAAAATGTTAATTAATTAGTTATGCCTCGGTTTCTTTCTTGATCCATATAATCAGTAACTGTATTGCCATCATGCACTTCCCCCATGCTATGTATTAAACCTGAGTAAAACAACATTCTTTCAGTAGTGGTAGTTTTACCTAAAACAAAAATACAATTAATTTTAAATATAGTATATTAGTTTTTAAAATAGTTAGCAAATGTCCAAAAAATAGAAGTTGAATAGACATAATTTACATTGTCTTTTACTATCATAATAATAATAAAAGATGAAGTAAATTATTAAATAAATCTGAGGACTAAATATAAAATGGTTGGATATTTACCAGCGTCTATGTGTGCTAAAATACCAATGTTTCTTATTTTTGACATGCTATCAATATTGTGACAATAATAACGTCTCATAATATGTTTGATGTATATATTACGATGTACTCGTCGATGAAGAAACAACATTCTGAAATGTAAAAGAAATTAACAATTTACACAGTCATGTACCAAAATAGTATGTATACAAATTAGGTATGTATTTAATATGAGCATTTTAATATTATGTTACTTGCTTTTCATAGAGTTTATATTAAATTGTGATGTTTCAATTGTTACCTACTGGATTTGAGTGAATGAAATGTTAAATTAACTGAACAGTTGAAGTACCTAAATTAAAATATACTTAGATACTATAAAAAAAAAATAGTTAACATGTAGTTATAGTACTTATGACAAATTAATTTTAAATTTTAAATTTTAATGTTGCGGTGTTCTCTGTTTCTTATCTCTTAAATGTATTTTACATTTTTACCACGATAAGATAGTATGGTTGCCCATCGACTTGTGATAAGAAAGCCAGTACCACAGACTGAGTAATAAATAATAATATACCAGTACAGTGAAACCAGTTTTTTTTTTATGAAAGCAGCGCTCCATGTGAGCAAAATAGTGTCGGAAACTCGACTGAAATCATTCGACGTATTTTTAGTTTTTTTTAAGAGTTCAGAATTCATTACAGGGGCGCCGGAACAATGGGGGCAGTGGGGGCAATTGCCCCCATAAAATAAATACGACTTCATGGCCTGATTATATTTACATTTAGCCCACAATACCTAAATATTATTCTATAATATTTTGTTCAGCAAGTAATAATGTAATATATTATATCTTAATATCTATTAGTAATTTAAAATACTAAGAATACACATTGCACCGTGCACAGATAGGAAAAATAACCGGGAAATCCAAGAAATGCTGCTATGGCATGCGCGTCGCACTTCTATAATTATATTGTCAAATTATACCTAATTTCCTCGGCATAGGCGCTGTAAAAATTGGGGAGGTGGTGGAGATTAAGCACCAAAAATTAAACACCACTATTTTTGCTCCTATGCCCTCTAGAATAAAGATTGAAATATTTTGCCCCCACAGCAAAAAAATCGTTCCGGCGCCCCGTATATTCTATTATGTTACATAATTTATGTCCTGTATGGTTAAATGATTTAAGTTTTTATAAATGTTATCCACTGATCGGATCCTAATTCAATAATCACAATAGTTTTATTACAAACAGTATCCTAGATATTACAAATAATAAAATTATAAAAAATGTAAAATAGTAATTATATAGGTATTACTGTATTAGTGTATAATTACAATATTAAATAATATCTATGTGGTCACTAATTTTGACAATTTCTTTTTGGTTGTGTTTAGTTTTTCATCCCTAAAAGGAGAAGTTTTAGGAACATCAAACAAAATAGTTTTTAAAGGGACATAAAGGTTAGGTACACAACACGCCATATTTATTATTTATAAAATAAACAAAATTATAGTTGATTATTAAACTATATTTACATAGTAAAATATCAAATGACAATAAATATGTTTAAACTGCTTTAAGTATTATTTTATTAATTATACAACAGTTCTGCCCAGAATAGGTATACAGTCTGCATAGTCTATATTTAATCCGAGTGGGGTGGGGTAGGTCATAAATAATTTGTTCGCTTCCATATGATAAGTTCGCTACGCCATCGCCACTAATGTCGGATATCGATAGTTGCAACTTGCAATATATTATGTCTGTGGATTTTTCATATTGACCTAAAAATATTAAACCTATGTCAATTATTGGCAATCGTTGCAACAGACGTGGACATTGACGATTCTAAAATTTAAATGAACAAAAAATGATTGAGTTCGGTTTTATTTTTTATATCGAAACACTAAAGCAGTTTCCTGCACTTCGGCGCGCCTCAGCGATGTGAGTACGACAAATACCAATCATATTTAAATAAGATACAATTATGAAATAAACAAATTATTAATTCCACTCTCAGACTTCAGGTGGTTTAAAAATAGCACCATCATAAACCTTAAATAAAAAAGGTCTGCAAGTGGTTACCGCTCTGCTGTTCAGTAGGTGTCGAGTGGGTCACTTTCATGGATGTGTTAAATTTGTACTCGATCAGTGAAATCAAATTAATGTGTACAAAAAACGATTCCGAGTGCAGACGGCCTGTCAGCTTACATACCTAAGTGTATTTTATGATATTATTGTTATTAAAATAATTATTTTTACTATTAATAACACTGTAGGTTGAATTAATTTAATTAAAAAAAGTGTGCCTAATTTATTTTCAATATTTTTAAATTACTATTAGATTATTAGAACCACTTATGAAGAATGTGTCGAGTGGGTCACTTTCATGGATGTTTTAAATTTGTACCTATATAAAATAATCCAATTCATTTTTGAAAAAGAGTTGAAAATTAGTTTAAATATTTTGAAGATAAAACTAATGATAAACAAATAGGTACATTACGGGGAAGGTTTTACTACATTTACTACGAAGTTTTTTACTTAACTTTTTTACAGTTAAAATGTAGACCAAAATTCATCAAAATATCGAATATTCGCAAATTGTTTGGTGGATAAAATTGTATAGAATGTTAATTTTTATATCAAATAATTGAAAATTTAAAACTAGTTTTCTCATAAGTTGTTTTTTAAAGCAGTTCTAAATACAATACTATATTGATAATTTAAAAGTTATAACAACTATATTCCTATTTAGAAAACTGTTTGAAACATACTATCTATACTTTCATCCAAATAATATATAGTTTATATTGATAAAATATAGGTACGATGCACCGCCTTTTTCTTTTTATATAACATTATGTGACCATGTTTAGTTTGCAGCATAGATGTTTTTTTACACTCTGCAAATTGTAATAATGATTAAATAATATGATTAATTCCGTTAAGTCTTCGTTTAATAGATATTATGGACAACAATCAATTTCATATAATATGTTATGCTAAATTAATTAAAAATAATTATAGGTATGAATATTTACTTATCAAAAATAATATTTATTAAATTATAACGATACTAATACGTATTATAGGTATATAAGAGATCGAACTATCGTACGTAAAGTACTATAGTTACCTATAAGTTGTAACGTATGAGACGCAACACATTTACTAGGAAATCTTCTGCATCATAATGAATTTATTGTTTTACGTGTATTTTAAAAAGTAATTGGGTTAGAAATATAAATCAAGTTATGTTGTATAACCGTCTGTATGCTCTATGTATTGGTAAAAATACTCAAGCAAACAGGAGCTTTAATCAATAAAATAATAGGTTGCTACTATTGTGAGCGCGCCGCGTACTAGTGCAAGCGCATTATAGAGAATATTAATGCAAGGGCGACACATTTGGACGATACGGTCGACTGCTGACACATTGACACGAAACGTTCTAAATGACCGTCCGCGAAATAGTAATGCACCTCTCCCGCGGGCCGCGATTACGACGCGCGGGCCCCGTCGCATGACGATATGGGCGTGGTTACTGCCTGTCGCAACGGTGGCGCACGGCGCACGACGCCATCTCTTGAGCGCTGTATGCGTTTCACTTTTACCCAGAACCGACTCTTAATAATGATAGTAGTGTCATAAACACGATTACCTTAACCCACAGATATTTAAAAATACTAGATAGACGACTCCCTATAATTCCTATAATGTCGAAATTATGAAGCCTACAAAATGGCCGAAATTCTCTTATCTAAGAGGTAAATGCTTACATTTTTACAACGCCGATATGGGATATCATTGTTATTAATTTATTATTTATCATATTATATTCATATTATGAATATCAGACTTTCTAAGTTCACGATTTTTATAACTTTATAATTTTTGAAATACTATTTCCTAATGTATTTACATTGTTCAGAGTAATCATTTGGATTATTAGATTTAGAATATTCAAAATTTGTTGATTTTTAAAATAATAGTGGGTTAGTTTCTTCCTCAGAATGTGCGTTCAAAATTATTTATCAAGCTGAAACAATTTTTATTAATTTTTAACTAATAACTTACAAACATTAAATATAAAAAATATGGATTTAAAAATAATAAACCTTTGTAACAATACATTTGCACTTGACAATACTCTATTTAATTCACTTCAATGCAATAATGTTCCATTATTAGATATAGACCACATAAAATGATTTTAATTTCATTGTTAGTTAAAAAATACTTAAGTATTCGACTCCATTCTTTTGGGAAAATGTTTTCAATAGAAATTCTAAATCCTGTGCTTAAAAGGCAAAAATTAACAAAACAAATAATTTTTATGAATCAATAGTTGGTATATAATATTATATTGTTTTAATTATTTTTATAATTAATAAACTAGGTGATATAGGTACCAGTTTTATTTTGTTTTAATTTGTATTATTATTATTAACAAGTTAATATACCAGTAGTTTTGTTTCAAATATTTTTATTATTATTAACATGTTAATATACCACTTGTTTTATTTTGTTTAATTATTTTTTTGTATTATTAAAATTACCAGTTATTACCTTCAAATATCAATAAATATATTACATTTGATTGATTGTTTGAATTGCCAAAAATGTTTGATCTATACTTAAATATTAAAATATATTTACTTCATTATATCTTACTTTGAACAATGTAAATACATTAGGAAATAGTATTTCAAAAATTATAAAGTTATAAAAATCATGAACTTAGAAAGTCTGATATTCATATGATAAATAATAAATTGATAACAATGATATCCTATATCAGTGTTGTGAAAATGTAAACATTTACCTCTTAGATAAGAGAATTTCGGCCATTTTGTGGGCTTCAAAATCATTTCCAAGTCGGCTATCTAGTATTTTTATATATCTGTGCCTTAACCTTAACCGTATATCTTAAATCGTGGTTATATTATAGTACCACCGAGGTGGATAAATATAGGCAGGGCCGGATTTACGCACATTTTTGGGAGCGGCAAATTTTGTAAGAAATTGAAAAAAAAATCATATAAATATTTTATGCATTTGTATAACTGCTTAAATTTAGTGCATTAAAACCTGATAATCTGATTTGCTGTATATTATTATAAGAATACATCTACCTACCAATATTACATAGGTATGTATAATAAGATAATTATTATACTTTACTATAATTTGTATCTAATTATAAATATTATAATTAGTTCGTACCTACTTACTCGTAGTAGTTACTAGTTAGTAGAGTATAAGTGTAGAACCATATAATAATGAATATACCATTTCATAAATTTACTATAATATGACGTGTCTGTGCACTTGTGAAAAAAAAAATGTTGACGTTTTAATTCACGTTATTTAAATTTTTTAATTTGTTGTGTTGATCGTGTAGATAATATCGATAAGAATATATTATGAACCATTATAATCAAGGTCCTGATTTTTATGCAAAAATTATTGTTAAATATGCACATATTTATGCACTCAAAAATTTAAAAATATGCAAAAAAAATTCTTTATTGTGGGCTAAAAAAACTAAACATCTTAAAAAATGTACAAAATATATTATGTGAAAAAAATCACAATTTAAAAATCAGTTTAATACTTCTGCTTACAAATGTGTATAACCACTATAAACTATTATACTTGCAGTTTAATTAAATAAATAAAAAATTAATAACAGAAAATGTAATATTAATTTTGGAACGAGTACCAAAATGAAGTTACAATATGCAATTTTCAAATTGGAAATTTCTGTGATTGTCACATAGCGTAGATTCATATTTTGAAAAACTTCTTGAAAAAATCAATCTTTCCACAAAATATTGTTAGGGAACCATATTATACAAAATATGTAACAATATCATGTGTGTGCCGTGTGTAGTGTGAAGGCACTTAAAGAAGGAAATGTTCTAACCAATAATAGTTGCATACCTATAGCAAATATCGTTTATATAATTTAAACAATACCAAATTATAGGTTTTAAAAATCACTTATCCAATATATTTAAATATTTCAAAAGGTCGATTATGGCTGTGTGTATAATATAATATTGTTGTACGGTTTCGCGATCATTTACAAATGCCATTGCTATAACATGTTACATTAGTGAATGAATATTTATGTTATACCTACTTCACACATTACTTAAAAATGTTAATCATTGATTTCCAAACTTTTTTTGGTGGAAACGTCTTTTGGCGGAAACGGGAATCGTACCTTTTTTGTTTTGGGCGGAAAAGGGCTGCGGCGGAAACAGCCAATATTATTTTGGCGGAAACGGTTAACACCCATTATAGAGTCATAATACTGAATATTTTATACCTGCCATACTAGGAACTGCGAGACCTTTGTTCTATACAAAAATGTTATTTAGCACCTGCCTATTTCAAAAAAAAAATTCTGAATGTGCTCCTGCTATACGTGATGAAACAAATTCGAGTCATCTCACTGATTATAATATGAAAATAAATATAACAAACAAACAATCCAATAAAAAACGTTTAAAAAAATGAACAAAACCAATGATGTAGGTACAAGAATTTGTTTAGATTCTTCTATGCGTAGCATGGGAATTACTTTGGTGCTGATAAAACTTTATGTATCGGTCCAAAAAAAAAACTAAATGAGTACCTACCTACAGCATCCGAATTTTAATTATCATTGATCTCCATCGCATAACATATAATGGCATAATTTGATTTAAATTATCAAATAATTCGAATACGTGACTAAAATCAAATTAAAATTATTATAAATACCTAAAAATAAAATATAAACCTGATAAAAACCATCAAAATAATATTTTGAACTGCACACAAAGGGATAACGTCTTACTAACAATAGAGTTTTTGCAGCATTTGGTTTAACCGGTCAATTTCGCTTATGCGTTCGCCCTCTTTGAAATACCTACAAGTGGCCAAACCTGATTATCTCATGCCTTACTCTTCACTATTGTCCCTTTTTGTTGTGTCAAAAAACGTGTTTCGGAATATAAAACGGATTGTGATTTATTATAGTCCGGTTATTTTATTCGGTTGTATGTTTTTTATTATTCATAACAGCTAGTTCTAAAAGGATGCTGTGTGTCGACTGACCAGGACCACCTGGCCTTCCAAAAAAAAACTTGTTGGGGTACCTATACCTACCTAACTGTATAGTTATTCAACGGTTAAAAATCGTTATAACGCAGCATTCAAAACATTTATCAAATATAAAATTGAATGATCTAATAGGTAAAACATTTAATATGATATTATATACAATTAAATATTAGATATTTTTTATCGCTTATCAATATTACCTACTTCCTATATTTAAATAGTTTGAATAACTAGTTTTAGTACTTAAAGTAGTTATAGTTTTAGCAATAGAGCAACAAGTTGTTTACCACAAGAACATTATTGCCGAATAAAGATTAAGTAAAGCTTGTGATAGCTTTTTGAAAAGGGCTTCTTGTGTGGTCAAGGAGAAAACCTTTGAAATGATAAAGTTAGTACAGAAAGGCAGGTTAGGTATATCTACTCCTAAATCTCAGGGATTTACCTCCTTGTAATTATACTCGTAATTATTAAAGGACTAATATATTTTTGTGTTAAATTAAATATACATTTTTACAAAATTATATATTTAAAAAACAATAATTTTAGGTATTTAGATGCAAGAAATTAAATTGTTTACATATTTGTTTAGGCTTTAGAATCGCTGGTTATTACTTATTAGTTATTAGTTTATTTTTTTCATATAATACATGTTATAACTTCTTCAATTATTAAATTATTATAAACTTTTTTTTTTTAATTATCACTTTTTCTTTTATAAGATGTACCTATTTATTTGAAAAGTTGCAAGTAGAAATTAAGAATAAAATAATCTTTAAATTATGAATTCCAAATTTCGTACTTATGAATCATAATAGGTAGGTGCATTGTAAACATATTTAATTTATTTTAGTTTTTTTTGCAAGGGCACGAAAATGACTACACAATAATATATTATAGATATAGAGATTTTAGACAGTGTATCTTCTTATTTAATTTTAGTTTTATAGAATGTTCTGATGATTATAATATATAACTTTCAAAACTGGTATGAAACTGGATAAATGATTTATCATTAATATCAAAAAAAAATCATAATAGGGCATACCTATTTTACAATAATAACGTTATTAGCATATTTTAAGTTATTATTAAAAATTAATTTTTTATGAGCAAATATTCTTATTCCTTGGAACGTATTTTAAATTTTAATAATAGCTTTCAATTTTTACAACAAAAACATATCGTTAATACAAATACAATATTGTGTGACATTTAACGATCTTTAAGAAAATGTCTAATTTTTTTATTTATTTTACTTTTGTCTAATAATAATTAAATATGAATTATTAACTATGCTACTATTCATAATAATTGTAAACAAAATAATATAATATTATTTACTTTTATTTGAAAGTTTTTGTAACGGTGCATAATAAATGTCATAATAGCGGTGCAACGGAGGGTCATCCCGGTGGCGAAGCAATAACAAACAAGTACCCAAAAATTTGTTAAAACAATGAATACCTGCATAATATATCTTTTCTGTAATTTAATTCATTAATCTAAAACCTATAGGGAGGCTAGAAGAATGGGCTTCCGAAAACAGTCGTCTCCCCTAGACTACAACGTGCATAGAATATCAGTTCTTCATTTTATTTAAAGTAGTTATAATATACCTGGTATATATAATAAAATAATATTAGGTTACTGTATCAGTACCTACTCATACAAAATATATACAGGTTAATTAACCAAGTGTGCTGAAAGAAAAATAAAAATTACCATTTTTACAGTAATAATTGTCACTTTTGTATAATAGTTTTTGGTAATGGTTTTATATAAAATATACTTAAATATATTATATGTGACATTTAGCTTAGTTGTGATATTATACGTATTAGTTATTAATTTATTATGATGTTCAGATAGTTTTTGAAAATTATCAAACTGTAATACATTCATATTAATAACTGTATAATTGTCAAACCATTACAGCCCCCATACAGTTTCTAAACATAAATTACGATTAAGTTTTAGATACCCTTAGGTCTAAGTACATGTTTAACAACTCGAAAACTACTTGATCGAATTTCTATAACCTATATGGTTATATAACAAATTACAAGAAATCACAGTGCTTGACAGACAGCGTCGGATGGGCTCGGCTCAACGAGTTTTTGGATTCCCAACGTTTGATTACATCTATACAACTATGGTGCAATAATAATTCTATTGAACTATATTGTCTACTAATGTTTGTACTAGTTTCTCATTACAATATAAAAATAAAATTAAGACCAAACACTCATAACAGGCCCATATTTTGAGCAGTCCATAGAGATTTTCTCGGTAGGTCGCCTACAGCCCGTTCCGGGCCTGTTGACAGATTACAGTGAAAATTTTGGTTCTAGTTTGAAAAAAGAAAGTTGAAATAAAATAAAAATGTACGAGTTAGTAACCTACTTCCGTTTTTATAAAAATATCAAATGTTCATAAATCTTATCATAATAAACAAAACTATATGTATAGGTAGGTGTAAATAAGTGCTTGATTATTTGAATACATTTTGTTTTACAATTAATTAGATAAACGAGATGTAATATCATATTAAATAATATTCATTATTAAATGAATGTTCAATGTATACATAGTATTATATTTAACCTCCAAATCCTTTTTTATTTGTGAAATCGATAGCGAGTACCTATGTGTTCTATACATTATACATATATATATGTATAATTTCCGTAACTGTATAATACATATACCTACTTTTCAACCGTCATAATTATTTATTTATGAACAATTATTATTATTACTCGAGTTTCTGAGTAGGCATAGTTCTGTGAAATATTCAGGATTTCTGGAAGTATAATAATATAATACAATAATATATATAACTCTTTTGTCGGAAAAAAAGCCGACTAGAATTTAACATGAAATAAAACCAACTTCTGTTTGCATTATACACACAAAGCTAGAAACGGCGGGGGCGGCGGGGTGATGGATGCAGTTATACGGTAGTACATACAGTAAGAACGCGTACGTATTATAATATATACACAAGACGGGAAGAGTACATTAAAGTTTGCCAATTAATTAAGGGTCGGAGCACGGCGCGGCGGCGACGGGGGTGCGCGCAGGAGGCGGAGGAACGGCGAACGGCGGGGCCCCGGGTGGGGGGGGGGAGCGGGACGCGCCAAGGAAACCCACGGCGAACACAAGTGTGTGCGCCCCGTATAGTTACAAGTTGGATCGTAAATTGAAATTTACGGAAACCGGCGGCAGCGAGGGAGGAAAGCCGAAACATCTTAGACACCCAGTATCCTTTTTCTCTCTGCGGCTCGGTCTGAATGCCTTCTGCGCGTCCCGTCCCCTTCCCTTTGTGCGCCTGTACTCGACCACCCTCCGTCCCCCTTCCGCTTCACCCCGCCCGCCGACCGTGCGGCAGACTTCCATATTTTGAACCTCTACCACTCGAGGAGAATACGTCTACTGATTTTATTTTATTTTTCCTCTCTTATTATATAATACACCACACGAGGGGTTTAATGCCATAAAAACCTCTTTCCGCTTGCGTTCGTCGCGGGGTCGTAATCATTTTTTTATTTTTTTATTTTATTAAAAACCGGCCCCCTTTTCAGACGCAATAAAAAGCTGACTCTTGGCCGGGGATATAAGGGTACATAAGTATACTGAAAGCAAATATCGCGAAGAAAATGTTTTTTTAATGTAAAAACTATCTCGGTTTGGTCTTATTGCAACAGTTCAATAGGCGTCCACATAAATAAAATAATATAATTAGTTGGCTTCGAAATCGTATAAAGAATCGTATAAATCATATTAACTTCTACAGCACGTTACAGAGATTTTCGAAAGTTATTGTCTATATTATTAATCGAGTCTATGTCTCTGGTGCTTTATAAGACTAATAATAATGACCATTTTTTTTTTTTAGTTCTATTATAATAATTTAATATTACGTTTTAATTTACAAAATAAAACAAAACTAACTTAATAAAAAGCAATACGACAATAAATACATAATACTAGTAAAAGTTAATAGTTAATATATTTATAAAAAACATAATGATATTCTGATAAAATAAATATTTTTCATTATTATTAATATGATTTAAAAATTAAATTTAACAATAAGAATATATTTTTATAGAAGAAAATTGTGATACTTATACCATCACAAATATCGAAATACATTCATGTTTCAATTAGTTTGTAATAATTATAAGTTATGCAAATAAATCAACTATAGACATATTTGTGATCTACATTTTAAATCAAACAACAATACCAACCCTTTTACCTTTTACACTCATAACAGTTATAGTTATAGTCAATAAATAAGACGATAAAAGTATAATGAACAAAAACAAATATCTAAATGCTATCAACAAAGATATACGTGAATTCATTAATTGGTGGGCTTATTTTATAGTTAGTTTTGGTATTAATAAATTTGTTTAATTCATTTTTTTAAATACTAGGTTTTATTGAAATCGTACACATTTTTGTAATATTTGTTGATTTGTATTCGTTTATAAAATGTAATTATTTATATATTTTGATCTTTGTTTTATTGTTAACGTGTATTGATTTGATACTTTACAAATGTCAAAAGTTTTTTTTTTAAAGTTTAAGTGCTACCAAGTTTGTTAATTATTTTAATTTGTATTAAATTATAATATCTTGTATAATAATATTAGGTTGGAATACATTTTTATTTATTTATGGAATCTAATATTGTTCATTACTTTTTTTATTTTAACTTAAGTACCAAGTAGAATATTATCATACATTTTTAAGTTATATCAATAACTGAATCAAAGCATTTTTTTTTTTTTTAAGAAATAATGAGAATCTGAAATTAGAAGCGTTAGGCTTAAATAGCCAGCATCTGTATTAGTACCTAGTAGGTACTAGAGGTACCTATTATAATAATTATAAGTATGTTATGTCGTATGTGATTTTTTTTAAAATAAATATATGTTGTATAATTTTTAATGTATAAAATAACTCATAATTAAAAGACAGTAAAAAATTATTTGTACCAAGTGTATCGATACGTATTCTTATATTAACCTAATTCTTATCTACCAATAAATTAAATTAAACTAATATTTTGAAACGATTATTTTATCAAGCAATATTTACATCGTTTCAATGATTCAAATTTAAAAAATTTAAAATTTCTCTTGTTTATAAATACAAATTAATACATTTTAATTGTTTTAAAAGACTTTTTATACACTTATAACAAACAGTACATTTTTAGCCACTAAGGAAACCCATTCGAATTATACTATTCCAAAAATTACAATGTTAACATAAACGTAGACAGTCACAGATTACTAAAGTGTAATAAAGTTAAGTTTTCTAAATGTTTGAGTGTGGTTAGAAAATTAATTTTCATCTACCTACCTAGTAAAATGGTCGCTTAAGGTTGCGGCTTTTGTAAACTTTGACAGGAGTTCGAATAGAGTTCAGGACTTATGAGGCACAGTATTTTACCAAGTTCCAAGAATTTTCGTTATATGTTTAACATGAATACGTCATTATATAAAATACACGTATAAAATCAATTTCATACATTTTTTTACATGTGATTTAAAAAAATTTAAATCAAACAAGCTCTTGAAATTATTTGATCAAAATATTGCATTTGAATGTACTACACATAATGTGCTATACTAAAAGACAGATTAAATATAGTAATTAGTAGTAGATAGCCAGAGTAAGTATAAAACAAATTAGGTGTTTCATTTTTATATTGCCGACATAATTTTTTGTAATAAGTTTATTCTTTTTATATACGTCAATAACTAGGTACTATGAGTTAAGACAATACTGCGTTTTAAATTTTCAAGCTAAGTATTAATTTATAGTACTAATATGTCTTGTCTTTTATTTCATCAAAAAGTTTTTTTCTTAAATAACTGGTTAAAATGCACATTATTATAAAAATATCGAACCACTCAGAATTTATAAGTAAATTCGCTTTACATTTTAAACAATATTTTATATAGGTAGTGGATAAATAATGTAAACATTCGAGTGACAAAAACAAAATATGTAAGTCAGAGATAAGTTAATTTAATTTTATAAAAAAATTGTTAAAAAAATAAATCGTTATTCAACAAATAATTAATATCTAATATCATCTGATTAGCTTGATTCCTATTGAATGATAAACAATATTCTTCGAATGATTTGTGTATCTAAATGTGCTGTTGTCACATTTTGTGATAAATGACTGTATTGTTCCATACTGCAGTATCATCTATATAATTCGCAGGTATTTAATAATAAATATTTTAAAATTTGAATATCAAGATATCGGTTTGCTTATAAATTATAACGATCAGTAACAATTAAATATAATAATAAATACCATAGTTTTATATAAAAATATCGACATGGTACGACATACGTATTATAGCTAACATAGTTATTTTGAATATACTTAGAATATTGTAGTATGAATACTAATTGTCCCTCGTCCCACAAAGCTACAGGGAGAATAGAAACACTTAAAATAATTATTAATATTTTTAAAATAACAGCTTGATTACTTAGTCGTTTATTTTAATAGTCTAAATGTGTCTAGTAAATAAACGCCTGCCGAGTGATGGTTTGTTTTGAAAATTAATATTTTAAAATGCAGATGAGCAAAACCTTTTTTTGTAACCCGATGCGTCGGATATTAAAGGGTGTTTTTAGTTAATAATTGTATTATTGTTTTAGTATCGCTATATTAAGGTAGATTAAATATTCCCCGGTCCTCCGAGTACTTATGAAAATCAACCCTAATAGTAACACGTACGGCGTGTACTTAACACACGAGACAACAATTTTGTTTAGTGGTATACATTTTATAAGAACATTAATCTAAACAGTTAATTTAAATGTGTTTTATGTAGGTATAATAATATATCATAGTATAATAATAATATTGTGTTACAATTAAATAAAGCTGTTCAGAAAATGAACACTACTAAGAAATAAATAATAATATATAATAAATTATATTCGGCCTATTAATTGTTAAACATTTTAAACTAATAGTAAGTTTTAGTACCAATTTGTCTACTGAATATGAAGTTTGCCAGAATTTCAACAAATATTTATTTTTATTAAAGCTTATGGTTGAGCATTTCGTATTTTTTTTGTATCAACAGTTAATAATAAAAATAAAAAATATAGTTAATAGTAGTTTACGTGTATCTCTACCTATTGATTTAATTAAATTTACCGATGACATTTTAATAAAAACTCAATATGGAAGATATTAGTCATATTACGTTTTTTACAAATACAATGTATAGTAGTTTTTATTTTATTTTTGATACATCATGTAAATCTATAGAATAATGCATAATTAATAAACACCAATTTAAAGATCTATTTGCATTTAAATATAATAATATTGTTAAAAAACGAAGTGACACAACTTAAAAATATTAAAAAATTTAAAAGATAATACTGTAGGTAGATAATGCGACATGGTTCTGGTAAGTCAATAAGGGAAAAAAATTAAAAATGTACTTATAATTGTGAGTTATTACACTTATTAGTCTCTAATACGATGAAAATTCTGGTTCTTATAAAATAAAATATATCGACGTTATTAGACGCCCCTTCATAGCTGGCTGCTAATTGCTCAACCTTCGTGTTCATTTCTCTCGTTGGTACTTGTCTTTATTGGTAGGTAGTGAATTTTTGTTTTCAAACTATGCGCAGACACATTACAAATTAAAACGTAATACCTATCAATAAAGGGCCTTTTTGTCGTATTGCATGTTGTATATTCATCTGTACCTACTTAAATATTCAGTATACAATGTTAAACGTACCTACTACCTAATTACGCATGGCAATTAGTGTTTTAAAATGTCGTGACATTTATTTTCTTGAAATATTTCATTCAGTTGAATAAAAAAGTTGTTTATTATATCGAAAAGCTCATAGTCATCTACGTACAGCAAGAGAACATTTTTAAAAGTTGGTTTACTGCATTGAATAATAATAAATAATATTCGACGGGGGCCAATTGATAAGTGATAAGCTGTCAGCCGATAATATAATACCTTTTATACTTATAATTTATAACCATCATTAACATATTATAAATACTTAAACCTTTGTCGATAATGAGTCATTTATTTGTCGATATTTTCTGTGTGTCAATAATCAATATTTCTAATCATCTGTAATCGAACACGGTTGAAAGAAAAATTTGAAATATTTTTCGTGATTTCATTGAAATATTTCTGCAGGTAGAACGAAATTTCAAATTCAAAACCCTATAATGACGAAATTATCATAATATACTATTCCTATAAATATTACCCACGCGCTTAAATAATTGCTCATAAACAAGTGTGTATTCTTATAATTATTATTTCTAATTGCGTCATATTTAAATAAAATAATAAGAATATACATATTATAAGGTATATAGCAGTATGTTATTTCATATATATATAAGTATATAAGTATATAATAGTAACCGCGGTCACATAAAGCGGAACAAATAGTTTAATACCGTTTTCGCGGTTATACGCGTATCTGCAGACGTGTGACCGCTCGTGACCAAATGCCTGTCGAGTTTATACTGCTGCAAGGTGCAGCAGGTATACAAGGTATACACCAAATATATAATATATATATATAATATTGTGTACACCCTGCAAAGTTTTCGTAAAGTCACCGTCGTCGTCGTAGTCGACGACTCCTTCGTTCGCTGGCAATGCTCTCTGTACACACACAACAGCGCGAAGTACCTATACCCTATATATATATATGGGT
Organism: Neotoxoptera formosana; assembly: GCA_022818045.1. Lineage (NCBI taxonomy): Eukaryota > Metazoa > Arthropoda > Insecta > Hemiptera > Aphididae > Neotoxoptera > Neotoxoptera formosana. The sequence goes on along the minus strand of CM040635.1, from coordinate 23,851,845 downwards.
GAGTGTGTGTGTGTGTGTGTGTGTGTGCGTGTGTACACCGCCAGAAAGACCGCCACCAAAGCGCAGGGTGCGGCGGGGGGAGATCTTGTAATTTGCCACATAAATTAAATCTGATTTAAATTTACCGAATGCACGGACAGAGCCGCCAGAGCACTGCAAGCAGAGCGCGTGTGGGTGTGTGTGCTAGTGTGTGTGTGTGTGTGTGTGTGTGTGTGTGTGTGTGCAGCAAGCGCGCGCGTCGGGCTATACACTGCTGCAGCGCGGGCAGCGGTGGTGGAGGGCCCAGTGGCGGCGGTGGAGGCGGAAAGCGCAACGGAGGGGCCGGGGGCGGGTGGGTGGGTTTACGTAAAGTTTAAGGCGCGCCGGCAACTTTGGAGGAATCTTGTCTATTATGAAATTGTCGAAGTTGTCCGGCGACCGGCCGCGGGGCCCTTTTGACCGGCGCGCGCGCCGCCGCCGCCCCCTCGCCGCCGCGCCGACGTCCCGTCTGGTTGATTGCTCGGCATTCCCGTGTACACCGCCGCAACTTTAATTATTCGCGTTCACTTTAACGTTAACAAACTCCTTAACCCGCCGTGATACACGCACCCGCCTCGCCCCCCCCGCCCCGATGTCACCTACAGTTTAATCTTGGACATTGCCGAACTTAAGAACATCCCCTCGCTCCGCACCACCCCCACGCCGCGACCGCCGCCGCCATCGGCAGGGGTGCATCGGGAAATATAGCCTTTCCCATTTCAATAGCAATACCGCCGTCCGTGTTTATATTGTTGTATGCACATTGTATATATATATATATATATACGTGTGTATACCGATAAAACGACTCTGACATCTTTAGGTGTTCAATGAGTATTTAGGTTCACTGGAAATTAATTTACGGCTTGCGACGATGATTTAATCAATAATAATAATATTATTATTACTATGGTCAGACTGTGTATATTTAATAATAATATAATACGAGTATAATATGTGAAGCATAATAGTGAAACGGGTCAAAGTGGCGGTTTTTTAAATATACCTACGACATTTTAACCCACTTGAAACCGCATTGAACCATTTGTGTTCGAAAAAATACAAGAAAATAATAATGTATACACACGAGTCGTACCGTTGTGTGTTTTCAAATTACATGTCGCCTGGACTAAAATTCTGACATGCCAAATTTTAAGTATAAAATAGTTATTGGCGAACAAAATATTATTTTTATTTATTGTCATCGTCGTCACGGTATATAATAAATATAATATAAACTGTGTACCGTTTATGAGTTATTCGACTATTCAAGTAATATTATGATATAAAATATCAATGTAAGTAATCGTGAAAACATGTCTACCGCACATTGTTCGTGATGTATAAATACAATTAGTCGGTCGGCGACACTAAATTATTTTCTATAATACGATAAATTACGTGTTATATAACTGTTTGACATAATATAATCGGAATTTATAACAATAATTAAGTATAATATTTATGTAAATGTATAGGTATTAATGTATTATAATCTTTTCGTGCTAATTGAATCTGATTTATTTGGACAATACAATTTGTTATAATATAATAGCATGTCCCGTCTTATTTCAGAAACTCACGACTCGGATGAGTGCAACGTGTTCAACCGTGGTTTTTTGTCAAGATCAAACCTCCTAAAAAAAAATCCAAAGTAAGAAACTAATTTTAAGATAATATTATTATTTAATCATTAATATAACGTCGATAATAATTTCCCTCGTTACTGCGCTGTCTTGTATAAACAGTATAGCTTAGCCATTATAGTCATATTGTATAGTATATCTGTTATAATATCTTAAAATTTAAATCTATATAGCAGTCCAGATTTTCCAAATATTATGTCAGTTATCGGTTTCAGTGCTATTATAATATTATACCATTTCAACATTAATTCGGTTTGATATTATTAAACTGGTCATAATATTTTGCTGCTTTCATTTTTATATTGTATTTATATCTACTTTTCTGTTTAATACTATGATAAACGATAATATAATATTATACTTAACCATCCATGTGTTGTATTTTGTAATGGATGAATATCGAACGACAAACAGATACTATACACAACTATTTTATTACCTATTACAGTATTACTACTATAGTATTAATATATCATATCATATTATTTTACTTTCTGCGTTATTTATAATATGCTGCTAATATTATTTTATCTTTCGACCTTAGAACTGTTTTCAAGTTTATATAATTCTAGTGCCTCAATAGTTTTATAATCGAGTCTGAAAGCTAATAAAAAAAAAAAATAGCTTTAATCATAACATTAATATATATCGTGTAGCTTGAAAAAAAAACCCAAAGAGTACACGTGCTTGTATGCCACGCATAATATATTATATATATATAATACTTATTTTAGAATACATTAACCATATTATTAATAACTAATAAGCCATAAAAATAGAAAAATTATGTTCTAGTTTTATTAGGGACAATATAATATTGAATTATTAAGTATAAACGGTAAATAACACGTTAAATTTATTTTTAACTGATCTTCAAGCATGAAATATCTATATTTTGTTTTTTGCATTTTCATTTAAAAACTGTTTAAATCTACTTAATTAGTAAAAATATTCTTATTATATTATATATCTCATAAAATATTATAACTATTGCTTTTGAATTAAAATTTGAAAGTGTTTTTTGGGATGATATATAAATATTCTAATTTATGAAAGTATTTTAAAATTATTAAACATAACAAAACTATTATCATTTTATTAATGGATCATCAATGTTCACTAACATAATATTCGAAAATATTTATTGGTCGATTTAATGAAATTTCTGGAAATCTAATACAAATAACTGAAATGATTGTAGAATTCCGTATAGAATCTTGTTGGAATTCATTGCGTCATTATTGTAAGTACATTATTTACTAAACTATGAATAATACTAGAAGATTTAATTTAATTTTTTTCTTTATTTTTTCTCCTTAATTTACACAAAATAGTTTAAAATCGACTATTATGAATAATCTATATAATATTATACAATTTGTTCAGGATAGGTACCTAATTCATTATGCTGCGCATAACGTGTTCACTGTTCACCTACCTATCGTGTCGAATTATTTATTTTGAGGTTTGCCGTTTATAATATCGGTTATTGAATAAGACGTATTTAAGAATTCAGTTTTTTTTTACAGTTCTCGTCTCATTAAAATATTATGTGTTATATTAAAATGGGAAGTAAAATAAATTAGAAAACTTACCACCAATAGCGTTGGGTATATATGTGAATCCAGGTGTTTTAACGGTCTTGCACAACTCAAACAAAATTGTGCGACACTAATAATATTGACGGACCCTTTAGAAACAAATAATAATATAAAAGGGTGAAAAAATATTAATAGGGTTGGTGTACCAGACTATGCTTGGGGTGGGGGCAAGCTTCCATGTTTTTACCGCCGTTAGAAGAACGACGAGGGGTGGGCGATGGGTGATGGGGGGGGGGGGAATAAGTCAGTGACCAATCGATAGTCGCCGTTGGAGTTATAATCGCGACCAGAGGGGTTAGGAAAAACATATCAATCGGCAGATCCCTTCCCTTGACTAAAAGACCCATTGATGATGCAAGGAGACCCCGGCGTTCCTTAGAAGACCGCTGTTCCATGTAATCGAACAACGATTCAAAGTACACACCACAAAGAGATATCTGCTGCTGCATTATACCGGAACATATTATGATATTATTATGAGAGACTACAAAGCCAAGACAATCGGACCGTGAACACTGGCCGCCATCTTTCGACTGGTTTACTGCAGGCTAATTAAATACCGTTCTAATTTATTGTTTAAAATAAAAATCCCGACCACCGTATTTACCTACTTGAAATATTATAAGAAAACCAAACGGCGACGTCCTCGATATACGCGTAGATTGGTACATAATAACAAGCAGTTGTAGTTTTTATCTTTTTTAATCTGTAAAGTCTAAACGCGTTTAGTATTAAGAAAAACTCGTTATAGTCAACTTAAGATTGAGATTATCGAATAGTGAGTAATACAATAAGGCAACTAATTTTTATTTTGATAAAATTACTTTTAAGTAAAATGTATTTTTTTTATGTTCACGCGATTTATAGAATCATCATAAGTTATGTGATAGTTATGCATATACCTGATATACCTACTTTCTTATACTTATGTATATCGTAAATACCAGTTGGCAATAGTTTATTAATTCATGAATATTTGAATAGGTGCGCTATTAAATTGTGTATCACATTGATTACAATAAAATTTATAAATACTATAAACCTCAATACTTACTTACTGTCGACCAAATTTCCAAACACAATAATTTAACTAATCAAATTTTTAAAATTAAATAATTTATTAACAATCAATTAAAAAAATTCCATTGTTAATTTGTATTGTCTTGTTTTCTTCTAGTATATTTTACTTAACCTAATAAACGTTAAGTTAAATAACCTACATGAACGTATGTCGTATACTTATCCTTATAATCAAATAAATTGTAAATATCATGTAATCAACCGCCTCCGGTCATTTCCCAAGTTGTGAAACGTGAATAAAAACAAAAAAATACTATTAAATACCAATAAATAGCATTTATAATCAATGCGATTATTTATTATACAAATCATTTTATATTGTTACAGTTTATTTAGAATGTATAGAAATATATATCTTATCAATAAGGGTATAATAGAACAAATAATGAGTAAATTGTTATGAACTCATTTATTAAGTATTTCATATATTATAGGAGGTGACCATTTAAGTGCCATACAAATAATATTGTTTACAATTTGTTATCGTTATCGCTTTTTAAGTTTTTACTTTTTGATTGACAATATACATTTTTATTTTTTATTCCAAAGTAGAACATTGTTTGGAATGCTTCCATGCATAAAAATCAAAATGATTAAAAAAATATTTTGATTAGGAATATGAAATAAAAAACGTATGATGTGATTCGAAAAATTAAAAGCCTAATATAAACAAATAATTGCAAAAAAAATGTTTTGCAATTTCATCAAATTATGGAAAAAAATATTTAAAATATGTTTTAGACTATGAAATGATGCGTGTGGACATTTGAACGGATCGCCATAAATATCAGCCATTAACATATTTCATACGTTATTTACATGTTGTCTTATTTCTAGTGATTTATTGTTAAATAACATACCTACCTATTGCAACACTAAAAATTTCATTAAATAATAATTAAAAAAATTTAATTTATTTACTGGGAATGTATTTTTAACAACGTACTTTAGTAAGTCCTAAGGTGATTTAATACGCACTATTAATTTATCTTATTACGAATTGGTATCCAGTTTGAACTTTACACCATTTAATAATACGAACACAGCTTTTCGATAGTATCCAGCAAATCGCGTGATCTGCTGTTAACTTTAGAAATCTTCAAAGTGGTTTAATAAAGTTGTACATCAAGATTGACCCATTCACCATCACTTTGATTTATATTATACTCTATGAATTTGTTAAGTACATATTGTTACTCATTAAAATTATTTACAATCGTATTCAATAATTATTTTTGAACCCATTGTTAGTTTCTTATCCACTGCCAGAACTACTTAGTCATTTTGAAATAGTACATTTATACACAAAATATTATTTATTTTGTTATTCATGTGTTGCACTTGTTTTCATATTATATACGTGAATAATTGATATGCAAAAATAGTTGTAGATATATACTTTAATATTATTACAAGCTATTTAGATCGTATAAATTTAATATTTCATAAAGCTAATATACATTATCATTATTATATCTCAAAGTTTAATTTCATGTAGAAAAAACATTTAGTATTCGAATATTTTTTTTCACATTACATACGTACACACGTTGCTCGGCAAATTGTTACAGAAATAATATTACTGTTCATTAATTCATTTTATCCGAAGGGTTTGTGCTGTTTGTCGGTCTGTTGCAATAGTGAGTACACCTACCTATGTAGCATTCATGATAAACATGCCGAACGAATTACTACAGGCCAGTAATATACGTACTCGTGTATTAAGCAACCTTAACATCTGACGACCTACCCTATTTGCAAGTTTTGTGCTTCGTTTTGAAAACCAGCAGCGCCGTGGCGGGGGAGGTTTTTCTTTTCAAAAGATCCTTTCAGCTTTGTCTACCAATGATTTCGTATATGAATATACTTATATATATATATATATATATATACATATATACACACACATACATACATATTCTTTAGTGTCTATTTAAGGGGAGATTTTTCCCCACCCCGAAAATCCAACCCGTTTTTAATTAACTGCCTGTGCACACAGACATATGCGCTGCGAGCAGCAGTCGGTATTACGTTCATCAAAACTAAATTCCTGTCTAAGGCGCCATTATTCCTATTGAACATGTAATCCGTTTCTCGTCGGTTGTACAATATTATGTAAATGCTAATTCATTTTCGTGCATACGATATTATTTCTTTCATATACCATACGTGAAACAAATATTGATAAACGTATTAACACGACCGTAGTATGAGTTTCTTTATTCACCGAGAAAAATTAAAAAACACATTAATTATTTTACTAGGTATACAAAATTTTGAAAAAAAAATATAAAATATTTCAATTCGTACTTATTTTATTTAAATTATAAAAAATATAATTCATTCGTTATAAACGAGTTAATGTTTCCGCGACATTTGTTTGATCTTACACTGAAACAAAATTTCACATATTAAGTAGACTGGATGTGTTTTTTTTCAGTTTTAAACATAATCTGTTTAAAAAAATAATGCAACCAATGGAGGTGAGCAGCAGTTTTTATGTATATTATTATTTATTGGCACAATATTTCGATTCAAATAATACACACGTGTATATAACTTATATACCGTGCGTTAGTGTAAAGAAAACATGATTTCATTAAACAGTCACTACGATCACAGCAAATACCTACACTTTTCTCTTTAAAATAACATATAGATAGTTGGAATATATAGATAATTAAGTTTAAGACAAACGGATAACGGAAATTATTATAACGTTTAAACTATTACTTATACATTCAATAATGTCAAATACATCAAAATAATATATTATAGAAAAGTACTTACTAAAATGAATTCCATTTGTGATATTGAGCATCTTAAATGTAAATTATTAATTATTTTACTTTGTACGTTTCGTGATAGTTTACTAATGAAATAAAATAATATTAATTATTTTTGAAAAAAAAATGCATTTGTTGATGTATCGAATTGAGCTGGCGTGTAAGTTAAATGTATCCGCTAGTACGATACATCTAACGCAAAAACTATACGAACAGAGATAAAAATTTGTTTGATATGATCGATCCGATGTCGAGTAAAATATTAATCGTGCGATATGTACCGCCTAAGCTCCAGCATTGTCGACGATGACTATAATAATATAATAATATTCTATCTGCGAATGATCGTGTGCAACTGACCCGCGGATACAAGAGTGACGACGCTCCGGAACAACCGCGGGGGAACTATTATAATAATATATATTATGTCCGTCCGCGAAGGGATGCTGGTCAAACTGGACCCTAAAAAAAAAACTGGTCCACGAAAGCAGATGCTCTTTAAAAACGTTATTATTATAGTTATTCCAAAAAAACCGACGTGAATGGAAACCAGTTAAACCGGGCGGTTTCAGTTTTCGTGCGGATTTTTTTTTTTTTTTTTTTGAAACGCATTATATATAAGATAAACGGGAGAATCCCATATCGAAAGCCTCGCAGCTAGAATTTATTGGCTCGACCCTAAAATATGTGCGTGTGTCGACTACAATACAGTTTTGCACGTACCTCTTCTACCTATATACCTATATATTACGCGTACTATTTCGAAGTGTGAAATAATTTAAAAATTCATAAGCCGCTGAATCCAAACCGAATCTGATGTTAATAATATCGTCCCACACAATTTTTTAGCACTAAACGTATTATAATATTATGTTACGTCATCTTACGTCTTCTTGTCTGTGTGCAAAACAAATATGGGACCAGCCAAGCAGGCGTCGTAGGCAGCCGTGGCTATAGGTCGTCGAGCTTAGAACTTACTGTAATAATTATTGTTATTATTATTATTGTACAACAAACGATGCGACTGAGGCGGAAGTAATAATATACTATCGCGCGGTTCCCACCTCAGTCGCGATACCACACGGGGGAAAAAAGGTCTTGGAGTTTAGCGAGCAGGAGAGGGGAAGGAGTAGGTCCCGATACTTAATTATTTTAAATAACGAACAGTAATAGTCGGCCGCAAATGCCCACACCTCCCGTCATCACATTTTATTATATTTTTAAATACAACAATATGTTATTATTATATAATATTAATTATTATTTAGTGTGTGTGTATAGTGTGTAGAGTTTATATGAGTTGTATGGAAATGTGGTATGTAGGAAGGTGTATTATAAAAGTTATAAAAATTCAAAATACATAACATTACAGAATATATTTTTTTAGTTTATTATACTTATACTATCATAATATAATAGGTAACAAATTAATTGTTTTTATATTATCTATATTAATTACAATATTATATTGTAATGAACCCAAGTTTTTATTGAACAAGATTAAACTAATTTATTATCATATCTTATTATTATTATTAGCATTATATTTTTGTCTCCAAATATGTTACATTATATTATTATTATTATTTTTTTTTTTGTTAATTGTAAACATTTGATATATTATAAATTTATTTGAGATTTAGATAACTTTGGGCAGACATATGAAAAGTCTCAGTAAGGTCCAGTAGGTGATCGCTAAAAATATTTTAGTTAAAAAAAAAAATACACAACATTTTACTATGGTCATTTACTCATTACTGCACTTTAACCTCTGCTCATTGTTGTCAAATTTGTTTCTGATAATAATCTATTTCAACAGCCAAAATATACAATCTAGAAAATCGGTTTGGTAAAGTATAGTTGACTTTAGATAAGTATTTTATTCGACGCATTGCTGTAAATGTTCTTTCACAAGTTACGGAACTTGTAGGAACAGAAAGTGCCAAATGTTACGTATAAAATAAATGTTATATATACATTTGGGAAAACAGATTTTTTAACTAAATATTCGAAGTTTCTCCACTGGGAGGTTTCTCCATTCCGTGAATTATATGTCTTTTTTTTCTCTCTCATACAATTCACTTGTTGTTTTACTCATTGAACTGATTGTGTAAAAAAATATTTAAAATGAAAAAATAAAAAAATAATTTTCTACTTGGCAGCTTTTAACTCTCCTGACTGTTAATATTTCCTAATTTTCAGTTTAATTTATATTTAATAAAGATACAAAACACATTTAAACAATTATTATATATTACATTATATTATAATAGTGTTAAATAATGCATTTAAGTGATCACGTTTTAACAGCTTATAAAAATGTAATTTTATTTATAGTCCAGATTTATAAGATTATCAATAATAATTGATAAAGCCAATTTAAGGACTCAATCGCAATAACATCGCAATGAATTTGATTCTTTGAAAATTAAACATGGCACGACGATCTATACTATAGATTCTATAATATTGTTTGCACATTGCATAATATTATAGCATTGATGATTCGTGATAGAGAAAAAATATACCTATCAGTTTTTTTTCCAAGATGTTGGCATTCAAATTTTTTCTCAAATCATATTTGAACTTTGACTTACAACATGGTATGACCAAAAATTATGTCAAGGGGGCTAAATTTAGAGCTGGGGTGGCGCGCTCAGTCGTGTAATAGGTATGTAATAAGATCATGTTTACATTTTCTTACCTAATGATAAGAAAGAAAACGAGATAGGTACGTCGGAGATTTGGACACTTGTATACATATTATTATTGCTGCTTCATTCGTCTCGGCAGAAGATCGAGAAGTATAACTGAAGTACATTATATTTATCATTATTTAAAAACAATAGAACGTGTATGAAAACGATTACGCGAGCAGAATTTCCCGTAATAATTGAAAACGGTCAACATTTCATTAAAATTCGGACTAACACTGATTTCCTTTACATATTTTCTTCACTCGTATACTATACAACCGCAGTTTATTTTTGGTTTTCACGATTACCTATTTTCCATCAAATTACTGCAGGCGGGATGACACACCGCGATCAGCAGCTGTATTATTTACACGTATTATAATCGGCGTACATATATAACCATCATGCTCGCACTATCGATGGGTTTTGTTTTAATATTGTTATTATATAATATGTAGGTAGGTATACTATAATTACGTATTTTTTATACGCCTCGACATCGACATTAAAAATATAGTAAACGTAGTGATCGGTATAGATATTATTTGAAATTGGATTTCGCGTTACCCTATATGCCCACGGACAATCATAACATTTTCGTGGCATAAGTACAGGGTTTTTCATCGCCAATATTAAAACCACCCCGTCGCCACATCACCGCGTATTATATGTGTGCACTTTGTGTTATTATATTCAATACGACGTCATAATATCCTATGTCATCGGTCCGTGGCGTATTTATGATGGCGTGGAGGGTGAATAAGGGGGTTTTATCCTCCTCCATAACGAACAATAATAATAAAGTATTCCCTCGAAAAATAACGTTAATAATTCGTATAGTTATTAATATAATATGATAAAGCATTATTTTTTTTTTTTTTTACAAACGGTAAGATTAACACGTTCTTTGTTTTGTTATTATTTATCTCTTAACAACGTTAACACCGGAGAAATGGTTTCGATTTTTTTTTCACACAAACCTATACATTATGTTTGTTTTATTAATAGGTATTCTGTGATTCTCGTAACCATGTTATTTTATCGCACCTACCACACGGGTAATTGAGGACTTATAAGTTCTAATATTACGAATTTCCAAACAGGGGGAAGAACATTTCTACATTCCCGCTACAGGTTGGTATGCATTTTGTTTTTGTCATAACTTATTATAACATAGTACATAAGACTATTACATTCCCAGCTTAATTATGACAAGAAAATTACTGTTGTAGTGTTGTCTGTAATGGATATCTGTAAAAAATATTTAAAAATGCAGGTGGTACATATTATTAAACATAGGTAAATATAAAAATCATTTTTGCATCAAACACTTTCAAAATTATTATTTATTATTAATATTTTTTTCAATATTCTTAAATTATAAGGTAGCGCGATACCTACTTATTTATTATTGATAACAAATGTATGCTTGTCTATGGTAAAAAGCCTAATGAAAAATATTTTACCCAAAATAAGTAAGTTGTAAGCAGCATTATAATATTTTATAACTTATAAGTAACAATAATATAATTTAGGCAATTTTAATTATTATAAGTATAGATTTTTAATTTTTACTAGCTTAAACAGACTACAAGACTTAACTAATCCTTCGAGCCCTGCTTTCCATCACCGGAAAACTTTTTTTTACTACGATACTGATTCATTCTATACGGTATTTATACGATAATTGCCCAATATTTTCAGATAAAAACGATTCAAAAACTGTATAAATACTAAACTGTTCGAACTTTAAATCATCAAATAGGTTTCTCGCAGAGTAATTTTTTTAATATTCTTTTAGATAGGTACACGAGTATAATATTATAAATGATTTATCATTCATCGAACATCATTCATTACACCATTGAGTAAAATAATTTATTATCATATTAATTCATTTAAAATTAATTAAATATATTATATTGAAAATGTTATCTTAAAATATTTCTAAGTGGCAAGTGTACCTATCTAATTTTTAATACGTACCTAATGGGTTTGTAATAATTTATAACTAAATGTATAATTAAATGCGAATAATGTAATAACAAATAACACATTGGTATTTAAGCATTGTAAGTTATTTATAATACATTTTATTTAAGAAGTATTATTGTACGAGGTACCTATCCAATATGACGTCCTATGGTACTTTTAACTACTTTAACTAATTTAATTTTGCACAATTTATTAGTGAATACAATATTGTAAGTATATAAATATTATATATTATAATATTATTATTATTTTAGCATTCGACAAAGTAAATCATACACTATTTGTATTATAATAATTAAAAGCATTCGGATTCTAGAGCATAAAATCATTGTATTAATATTAATTGTGTTAATATAATTTTATACATTAATTGTGAGAATTTCTTTAAGCATACATAGAACAGTTATTAAAATCTTTTAAAAAGAGCGATTGCCTGTATATATATATGTATATATAATAAATAAATAAATAAATAAATATTATACATATTATATCCTACTAAGCAGTTGAGATTGCTTAATCAAAGAAATGATATTGTAAGTAATTGAGATGACTGTATATAAAAACTATAATGCATATAATTTACGAAAAAATTTAAATCTACTCGTGATTGATTTGGTTTTGACTTTTGTTACATTATTATAAGTACCTATGTGTGTAAAATGTATAGAAATTATACTAATTACTAATTAGGTTATATCGAATAAACGAATTGTGAATTTTTATAGAATTTTAAATAGGTACCTACTTAAATTAAATAAATAAATGTATGATTATATAACAATTAATCCACTATTATACATGCATACAGTACCTATATGTTTAATTAATTGAAAAGTCAGTAGCTCTAATATTCGAAATATAATACATGACGTATTCTAGTGAAGGTTTTTTAAATGGAATGTCTGACTTAAAGCGTAACTTTCACAATGGTCTAAAAAAAAAAATTTAAAATTTTTTAAGATAGCCATTTTGTAGTTTTTTTTTTTTATTATTTATAAAAGTTATTTACAATCTGTATACATAATAATACAATAAGTAAATGGGATCAAAGGATTTTTTTGACATGACGGCTTGAGGGAAGGGGGCGTCCATCGACACTACTTCCAAATTGAACCTAAAGGTTTAGATATTGGTTAGTAGATCACGTGGCCATTTACGTTTGAGACGACGGGGTGGGTTGTCCGGTAGTGTACGGGAAGATAAATTGGATATGAGGGGGTTTGTGTGGTTAGAGAAATTTTTATGAAGTTTATTGTAGTGGTAAGAAGCAATTGTTGATATTGTTGGTAAGTTGAGGTCGTGGTGAAGAGTACGGTTACTGACATACCAGGGAGCGTTAGAAAGGACACGAAGGGTTATAGATTGAAATGCTTGGAATTTGTTTAAATTTGAATTTTTAGAGGCTCCCCAAAGTTGGATGCCATATGTCATAGCTGGGCGTAGAATTTGTTTGTATATTAACAATTTGTTGTCTAAGGATATTTTGGAACGGAGTAGAGGTCTTAGTTTGTGGAGTTTGAAGTTGAGTGAGGTTCTTTTTTCCTTAATATGATTTGCCCAGGTTAGCCTTTTGTCGAGAAGGAGGCCTAGGTATTTAACGGAGTCGTTCATAGGAATTTGTTGGTTATTGAGGTGAACAGGAGGAATATTTTTAGGACTGAGGGTAAAAGTGATGTGGGTGGATTTGGTTTCGTTTATTTTAATTTTCCATAAGTTGAACCAATCTTGTAGTTGAGTAAGGTGGATTTGAAGGTTGTTTATGGCAGTGGTTACGTCAGAATTAGATGATGTTATGGCTGTGTCGTCAGCGAAAGTGGCTAGGGTGGTGTTGTTGGACTGTGGTAGGTCGGCTGTGAATATGTTGTAGAGGGTTGGGGAGAGAATACTGCCTTGGGGAACACCTGCTATTATAGGGTGAGAGGTGGAGATTTCGTCTTCGCATCTTACAGCAAAAGTTCGGTTTGATAAGAAGGATTTGAGGGTGAGGTATAGTGGGGTAGGTAAGAATTGAAGCTTGAATAGTAATCCCTCATGCCAGGCTCGGTCGAATGCCTGGGCAGTTTTGCAGTTATAAACAACAATTATAACCGTTGAGATTGTATGTAATATATTTTTTATTTGTCTTGAAACATTCTTCAATATATTCACCGCGAACTGTTTATGCACAAGTGAATTTCATATAGGCCTTTTTAACGAAATTCACGTGTTGCTGGAAATATCTCGCTGCACATTCTTAAACGTTATATTATTATCTCTAATCCCGTTGCAGAGATCACGGGTTAGGCAAAACTGACTTGTACACAATATACAGCAGTTCGTGGTGGATGTATTGAACAAATAAAAAAATATTACACACGATTTCAACGATTTGTCTGTTCTTTATTGGCTACTTGATTATAATTATTAGTTAACAGAGTGTGGAAACCACACGATTTTACAATGTATTCTGTTGTATTATTGAAAATTGAAGTGGCTACCATCCATTCAAAATTCAATGAAATTGATTTCAACATATTGTCGTGTTCTGCATAACATCACAAATAAATAACTCTACAAAATGGCTATTTTTGAATTTTGAAAAGTTATTAAGCATTTTTCGAATTTTTTTTTAGACTTTGTCAAACGGCAGGCTATTAGTCATAAAATACGTTTAAAAAAAACTGAGCTAGAATTATATTTGCATTGTATTTCGAATTAAAACTACTGACTTTCCAATTAATTAATTTACTTTACATAATAATATGTAATTATTATGATAGTATTCATATGTGATTTGTTTTTAAACAATAAGTCACCATAATATAATATAATGTTGTCAACATTAATTCAATACGTCCTATAATAATAATTATTGTGGCCCAAGGGTAGGTGTCCGGAATATTGTAAACACAACAAGTTTCTTTGATTAGTTTTTGAAGTACAGTAAACGAATCGAGCACCACGGGCATCATTCTCCGCTTGGGGTTCGTTCGAAAACTGTTCACCACGAGCGCTGTTCGCAGCGAGTTGTTTGTCGTTTATGGTTATTTGGTTTTTTTTTTTTTTTTATACAACCAGGCCGCGCTGTCGGATATGTGCGACGGCACGTTTGTCTGCTTTGCATAATATTTATTAATAATAATATAATAATATAATATAATAATATTGCAGATAGAGGAAGTTCAATTATAAATATTAGTATTTTTATCGGATAATGGGGGGGAATCTTGGGTCGCATCCTGTATTGACATCCTTCTTGGTACGCCTACCTACCATTTCCCTGGGAAATAAATGTATAATTTCATTTGACTGATTATTGGTCCGCCGAAGCCCCTTATATAATAATATTATTAAATTAGCTTTCGATTTTATTAGCTCGACGGTATTTTAATTAAAATATTCACTATTAATACGAGGAGACTATCATTTCGTGTTGGTTATTGAATTCGTTAGTATACCTACCTATAAAACATATAATATTGATTTGTATAATTATTACTATATAAATTACAAAACAGAAACTTATATGCCTACCTATTATATTGTATTATAAAAAAAATCTTTTTGCCGCAATATACAGGGGGAAAATGTTTTTTGATTTCTAGACTTACCGTCGCATCTCCATTGATTTTTTCGTAATATTTTTACATTTACTATAGACGTCATTATTTAATTTTTGAAAAATTGTCATTAATTGTTTTCCGTTTTGATTACGTTTACGAATATTGCAGTCCTGTTCTTTGTCATAATATAATACGAGCTATAATCACGATAACGACGTTATTATGACTTGCACCGTTATAAACAGTAGCTACATCTTAGATTTTGTTCGAAAAATAAAACACTGGACCCATCAATATTATATTTTATCGATTGCATCTTTCTGCGCCAAAGGTTTTCGATCGACGATTTAGGTACCTATACGTCCTACTCGGTGGAAAGTAATGAAATATCTCTTCACAATCTCATATTATTATGAAGGGAAAGTATTAGAGACGTAACCAGTGGCGTAGCCAGGATTTTTTTTCGGGGGGGGGGGGGGCTGATCAATTTTTTACTCAGCGGTGGTTTAGTAATATACAATAAATTATTTTACCTGTGTTATTTATTTAAAAAAAAACAATAAAAATAGTAATCAATTTTCTAGTAAAATGTAATTTAAGACTTTTTGATCGAATATCATATTATACCATTAAAATAATAATAAAATAATTTTTAAATTTTCTTAACTTTTCGGGAGGGGGGGGGGGCTGCAGCCCCATCAGTCCCCCCCCCTGGCTACGCCACTGGACGTAACAGATATTCTATATTACTCCTTCCGGTGAACATATAATATCGGTAGGCTATATACTATATTAATTTTTGTACGCGTTAAAGTATAACATACTTATAAACATATTTTATTCACACACTTATTTACAGTCGTGTGTGGTATTATACTATATGCATAATTATTATTGTACGATTCCCGCACGTGTACGACTTGTAATATAAAAGCGTCCACCGGTTTTATTTTGCCCCGCGTAGCTTAAAAGTAAAAGCGATGACTTTTGAAAGTATCTGAAACTTTTATGTTTAATATTGTATTAAATATCAAATATCCGAGTCGAAACCAAAAGTCTGGCAGCAAATATTAATATTAAGTACGACAGTATTTTTAAGTGTACGATATACGATATTTATAGGTTCCTATACATATTATTATTATATAGGTATTGCACAAAAAACCGTAAGCCGTAGTTACAAACTAAAACGATTCTCACTACTCGAAACGAACAGGTATAGGCAGGCAGGTACTGTCTTCGCTTATGTATAATATAACAATAAATTCAAGGCTGGGCAAGTTAATGATATTTTTTAACTCAGTTAAGTTAAGTATTTTTTTTTCAATTAAATTAAAAGTTAAGTTAATAGACAATTTTAAAACATCAATTAAGTTTAAACTAAGTTAACAAATATTATTAACTTAACTTCAATTAATAAATTAAGTTAATAAACCGAAAAAAATAATATTAATTATTATGTATGCAACCCATATTATATGACCTAAATATAAAAATTAAAACTAACGACATTTTAGTTTTAATTAATAAAAATACATACAAAGTTCTTTGTAAATACACCTTTTTTTCCTAATAATATTTTCTATATTCCATGAACTTATAAATTATATAAATATTATTTTTCTGAAAAATTTCTGAAAATTCAAAACTAATTACCTATACATTGGGAATATTCAAATAATATAAGTTAATTTTAAGTTAACGTAGATACAAACGAGTTAAGTTAAAGTTAAGTTATTTAAAACAGTGAACTAGTAAGTTAAGTTAATAAGTTAAAATTAACTTAACTTTTAACTTAACTTGTAACTTATTAACTCGTTAATGCCCAGCCTTGACAATAACATTACCTTTGTGCGGAATGTGGATTGATGCACGCGAGTTGGTCTCAAAATTAATTTTTCATAGTCTGGTCGGGATCCGGATTTACTTTGACTAGTTTTTTTACGCTCGCGCGTCATTTTTTCACGGTTATATTTTCGACACGCGTCAAATATCGTGTTTAATAATAATAATAATAATATATAATCACGTTGTTCGCATCGCATAATAATAATAACTATATTGTTCGTAACATTTAACGATAGGAACACAAATTGAACGGGATGCGATCGAAATTTTCCAATTTTACACTTTTATTATAATATATGATATATTGTTACCGACAACATATAATATGCTAAAAAAAAAATGCGTCAAAATTTCGTATGCATCCAATCGCTTTGAGTGCATTTGACGCGCATTTAAATGACCACGTCCAAAATACGACCTGATGACGGTCGACACACGCCATGATTGTGTGCATACAAGATGCATTTACAATACAGTAAACTCTCGTTATGTCGGAGCTCGAGGGGAACAGAAAAAAAGTTCGAGATATACAATTTAATTGTATAGTGGTAATTATTTTGAGAGGATTTCGATTTTGAGTTCGAGATTACGAAAAATGTGAGATATCACGACGTCGTTCGACGATTCGTAAGAATTTCCACTGTAGTACTTTCCGAAAACCGTTCAGGATCCAACTAAATAATGGAGTCGCGTACTACCCAAAATAAAACGAAACCTAGTTGGTATAATATACCACCTAGGTACCTGAAAGTGTTCTTACACATAACAATTTTTTCATAGTGCTGTACCTCACTCGCCGATTATTATTAGAAGGTATTTATTACCTATCTTTTCATTGCGGATGTTCTATAGTATATATTCAGAATCAGAAAACTCCTAGAAATTAATTATTTTCATAATACTCCTCAATATTATTATTATTTTTATATAGACGCTTTTCCACTGTCATATCTTGATTCAAAAAAATCATATAATTTATACTTAATAGTATTTATAACGTACGTATTAAGTGTTTTATAGTAGATATAAAATATTATATTATTATGGTATAGTACGGCTGCCTTACGATGGAAAATAAATTCGAATAACAATAATATTACATACTTCGTTTTGTATTAAAGTATACAAATAATTATATGCCGTCATGCGTGCTCCGTGTAGTATTCCTACAGTATAGGTATACTACGATAATATAATATTCAGTTTTGATAATATTGTATTATATAGCCAGGTGACATTATAGTATAATGTATTATTTAGATAAAATTAAATATTGTACGTAGAAAGAGTTTTCTCGTAATAACTTTTGTAGCCTTTAAAATAATTGCCACCTATCTTATACCGTTTTAATTATCAACAGACCGATAGTATGGTATTTAAGGTCTTTATTATAATACTAACATACCGGTACCTACTCTGTTTATTGTATAGTCATATTATTAGCTTAAACCGCAGAATTTTTTAAACCGGCGTTTGCGTGTGTCTGCGAGGGGATCGTGGCCTGTCCGGGGTAACAATTTGTATAATACTATTCCGAATTATTTGTAGATTTCATTATAAAACCAAAACTACATAATATCTTCCTACTATTCTTTTATTCTACTTGGATTTTTTTTCTTATGGAATTTGTAATGCATTTTTCGATTCATCCTAACCACGGTTTTGGCATACACATTGTTGTGCATAATAAATAAATATTAATATACACATTATAGGTAATCATTTTCGCATTTTCGACGTGTTTCTATCCGTCACGACTTTCGTTAATATTGTTGATTTTCATCTTTTTTATCCGGGGTGGATTTTTTTTAAGTATCATTGACCAATGACCAATGTGTATTACCTATGGTGTTGGTATTGGTATTTGGAATCATACTAACAATCAAATCATATTATATTAATATTTCGGAGGTTTTCTAGAATAGTAAAAAATGTATGACATTACTTCATGTACTATTATTTAAAGTATTTTTTCGTACTCGCGTCAAACTATAAAACGTCGTTAATGTGAAACATATTAAATTGCGTCAGGCACAATATAATAGGTACATCATTGGTATTGGCTATACATTGTAAATATTATAAACGTATAGCAAATATAGTAACTTAGGCCATTGGTATTGTATTAGTGCTTTCCTTGTGCGTCTTGTACTCAGTTTACATGAAATCGTAATATTATATACGAGCACATTGTATTAAAAAATACGGTTTCCGTTTAACCTTTTTTTTTTATATTACTGTGTAACCATTATAACTGGTAGTAAAATCAAGTGTGTGTAATATACCTATAATAATAATATTGAATATTTCGTCGACAATGATATTATATGGATACGTCGTCGTAAATGTTTTATATTCTATTCCTGCCAACCTAACCTAACGGGCCGGTTTCTCAAACAGTGCAGGGCTCATATTATTGTATAGACGTCGGACATATTTTTTAGTGCCTATAAACAATTATTATTACAATATTAGGCTATTATCGTGATGTCTGCGAACAATCTTCACTCGACACTATATATCGTACACGCAGTATGAAATATATCGCATCGCAATACGTACGAGATATTAAGACATTTTGTAATATTGTTATATTATTATTATTATACGTTGCAGTGTTGAGAAGAAGCGGACGGGCGATTGCCGAGATCGAGACGCATATAACGCACGGCGGCGTACGGGGCGGAACGACAGATACGCGCGACGGCGGCGGCGGCGGCGGCGGCGGCGCCCGTCTTCTTCAAGGGGGTGTACAGTCATATTGATTATTCTGCTAAGACGGGTGGCGCGTGGGTTAGTGCTAAGGGACAGCCACCCCCTTACGCCGCCGCTGGTTCTTCAAGATGGGGGATGGCAAAAGGCGCTTCTTGCGAGGGGTGGTCTATTCTGCAGCGTGACGCGGGCCAAGAGCCGATGGCGCAATATCGATCCACTTTCACACGCACACCCTTCATAATGTACAACACACGTACACTATTTTCGGTTCCTATATGTATATAATATTATAATATGTGATTTACGATCCGACTTGTTCGACACAACGTATTGAATTCGTGAATTCGACGGTTGAACCGGCTCTGCAGACCAACATATTGTAATCTCATATTATATTATAAGCAATGATAACGTACCTATATATTCATAACTCTTCTAGCACTTCTGCAGCGTGACAAACTATATATATATATATATATATATTATACATTTTGACCGACGTAGAAAATATCTTATACGCCATTATTCCGGGTTAGGCGTAAATTGTTATATTGTGTTCTAGTGAAATTTTAACTATTTGTTTGTTATAATACCGTGTACACTATTTTTAGTTCCTATATAACATGTAATTTACGATACGACTTGTTCGACACGACGTATCGAATTCGTGAATTCGACGGTTGAACCGCCTCTGCAGACCAACATATTGTAATCTCATTTTATATTATAAGCGATAATATTATCATACCTATACTTAACTCTTTTAATGCTTCTGCAGCACGACAAACTATATGTATTATATATTTTGACCGACGAGGAAATGTTATAGGTTCATGTTAGTCGTATTGTATGAATTATTATTATATTGTATTCTAGTGAAGTCATAACTATTTGTTTGTTATAATACCCGTGTTTTTGTTTCTGCATAGTATAATATATAATATTATGGTAATACTAAATGTATACATTTACTCGCTGTGCCTATCTCAGATGATTACCACACACGTTTTTACGATAGGAATAAATTATCGAGATTTATTATTACTATTATTATTCTCCAAGTAATTAAATATTTTTGAATGAAAAAATTATATCATAAAAAATAATTTTAAGTTATAGGTACTTATACGTATTATGTATTTAATATACTATCATTATATTTTATAGCTGTCGATCAAAACAATTATATTTTTACGAGTTTAACAACCTTTTTGTTGCTCAAATAATATAGTTTATAACTTTATTTTAAACTTATAACAATTACTATTAAGTTAGTCAATATTTTAGCATTCAATTAGATTAATATTTTCATAAATATTGAATAAAATATCAAATTGAACAATGTATGTACATCTTTCACAAATAATGCTTTGCATATAATGTACGTATTTTAATTTCAATGTGGACTTAGTTTAACAGTATGCTCTAAAAACTAACGCAAAATAAATGATAAAATATTATTATATAAGTAAAACGATGATGTACTTATTATAAATTAGAATCAAGTTTGATTAACGAAAATTGTCAAGTTGTAGAATATCGATTGATGTTAAATTTAATTAAAAATAAAAATATTTTGGAGTCATGAGATATAAATCGTTCCACACAATTTTTTTAATTATAAATTAATATGATTTGAACGGTCATACCATTGTAAATAATTATAGTTTACTTAAAAAAATGTTAAGGTTAGGTTAGGTTATATCGTAGGTATTGATAATTAATACATAAATCCGTTTGTCTACAGACCACAATATAAACATTAAAAATAAAAATTTAAAATGACATTCTCTGTTATATAATTCGTTAAATTAAATGCTATACTTTATTCGAACATAATAAGCGGAGGCCATTATCACGCGCGTGAAAAAGGGTCCACTCCTTCACCCCCGCAAAACCACCCTTACAGAATCATGAGGGATAGTCAGCAGCCATATTTTGTGCGTAGCCATAATGAAAAATGTCTTTAAGCATCCTTTCTTTTGGTTTAAAAATGCTCGTGACGAATACTTACATATCGTCATATCTGTATACAACTATATATGCTTCAATTGTAGTTTTTTGGTTTGTTTTAGGCATACTCTATAGCTAAAAACCACACATATTCGAAAAAAATATCCCGAGTTAATTACTATGTTTTGTTTACAATTAGTTATCATTTTTAATGCGTAAAGTTTTATTGTTGCATAACAACGATTATAGTTGTTTACAGTATATTTTGTTTGTTTTATTTATTATTTGTTTTACGAAAAAAATTATTACGTGGTATTCAAATATGTAGATACACAATACATTTGAAATAATAACTTCTATATATTATTCGTTAAGTTAATTTGTTTGTAAATTGTAAGTTATTATTTACGGACCTGTAATATTTAAGTATATTATAAGGTACTATAATCATAATTAATATAATATAATATTTTATATACTCTATGGTTCACGTACCTTTGTAAGATGAATACTAATTTTAAAAATGTCCAACTACATCAATTACTCAAACTCAAACTCGGTATTTATGAATACAAATAAATATAGTAATATGAATATACAAACAGTATTGAATATTGTACTATAATAATAACCTAAAGTAATAATAATATATATATATATCAAGTAATAATTTTGATTGATACGTGCTCGTGTGGGAAACAATTATTATTTATCGAAAATTCCTTACACTAGTGCCGTATTTTACTACAGGAGAAAAATCACTACAGACAAATTATTTTAGTCTAACGCTATAACCTATGATGTATATTTTGATATAACAAAATAATTCAGTAAAAAATCAAAACATAAGACAAAGGAAAAATTAAAAAAAAAATGATAATGTTTTTATTTAACATTTAGTCTAATATTATTGATGAGTTTAGTGATTATGTCTATCCGTGCTTATATGTTAGATTATATTGATACATTTAAACACATATTAGTTACATTTTAACGCATCATAGGTATTTAGAATGTCGTTATTACGTTTTCCTAAATCAGGTCATCGCTACAAGACGCGTCGCGCAGTAGATAACAAATTGTAATAAGTTTTGTATTTATTGTTACTCGCGTTCATGTCTTGAAATGTTAATAATAATAATATAATATGCAACGTAGCTAAATATACAAACAACGGTTTTGTTTATTTCATTTAGTGGCTCCCGCTCAATTAATTACGAATCGTTAATAGGTTTTCACTTCAGACTATATATAACACCTATAGGTACTAAATTAGTAAAATAAAAAACGGGGTCGGTGTAGGGTGAATACGGTAAAAAGTTGTTGTGGGATTACGTTTTTGATATATATATATTTATATATATATATATTGTATGTATGTATGTATGTATGTATGTATGTATGTATGTATATGTGTATGTATGTATATATAATATACCCTTTATTGTTTCGTGTTGCAGGTTTTATTTTTCTCCGAACGGGACGTTCTACTTGTTGATTCCGGCGGTCACCGGGGGTCAATCAAGGGTCCTGAACTGGAATATGTATAACGGGTTTGAACAGATAAAAAAAAAAGAGAAAATATACACACAGGTTCATTCGTATACAGAGTGACAAGGGATAAACGTTTGTTCCCACGACACAGCATCGCATAGTGATCCCGAGACCAGCGCGTAATAAAATTACTATACGAACCGTACACCAATGCTATTTTACCATATATAGCTGTCGTATAACACATCGTTAGTAGGTCCCCTATAGCATAATCGTCCACAGGCATTCTGCGAAAAGTAGTTGTACACGTTTGATGTGAGAAAACATAATATAATACATAGGTATATCGTTTATATTATTATATGATCGTCGTCTGTATAATTATAAACTACCTACCCGTTTCGTTTCGCGAAACATTTTATAAAACGTTTCTTATAATAATTTATACGAAATATTTCTTTTTCCCACTGAGATTCTATTTACAATCGTTCTAAAAAAAAAAAAAATAAACTTGATAAAGTAATAACTCAATTTATTACATTTTGAAAGCGTA
The DNA here is from genome assembly GCA_022818045.1 of Neotoxoptera formosana. Taxonomy (NCBI): domain Eukaryota; kingdom Metazoa; phylum Arthropoda; class Insecta; order Hemiptera; family Aphididae; genus Neotoxoptera; species Neotoxoptera formosana. Next base: position 23,827,915 of record CM040635.1, on the reverse strand, counting down.
TAAGCTATTTTTAAGTCTACGATAAATGCAGTTGTTTGCCGCACACGTGTCTTTATTTTTTTACTGATATTTTTTTTTACATCTTCGGTGGCAAAGACCATATTAATTACATTGTATTAACATATTAATTTAATACAATAGGTTAGATGTATTACAATAAAGGTAATTGCTAATTAAAAATAAAGTACAGTGGAAATATTTTCAATATAGGTTTAAATATTCCTTTTTTAGTTTTAATGAGTTATTAATTTAGTACATATTTTGTTACACTGTTTTTTTTTTTATTACAATTAGTACTCGATTAAAGTTTATAAACAATTATTTGCTCATTATTTTGATTTGATTTTAATTATTATTTATACATTTTATGGAAATATAAATATATTTTACAAAAATTATAAACGTATTATATGACATTAAACGACTCGATCTAGCAGAGAGGAATGACCGATTTTCATTAGCGATTCTCGATCGGTCAAGCAGTGATGAATAACAAAACGAGAATATTGTTGTGGATGTTTAAAATTGGAATCTTTATATTTATAAGTGCAAGTATAAAGGGAAAGAGAGTCGACAAAGCCAGAGAGAAAAGATATGATGGCGAAGACGGTTGGATAAGGTGAAAAAATTTAAAAAACGGAAGACTCCGGGAATAGCTATATTATGATAGTCATGAGGTATTCAGTTAATACTAAAATTAGGTTAAGATCTTATAAGACTTAGAAATCTGTGCTGGACACGACCGAGTTGTTTGCAAACGTCCGCAGTCTGCGGATCCCAAACGACCGAATCGAATTCAACAGTATGTATAGGTCTGACAAGTGAACAAAAAAATTGCTTTTAGTGAGTATTATCGGAGAGTTTAAACTCACCAGCAGCTTCATTCTTAATAAAAAAACCTAAAATCTTAAACGCTCTGCCGCATGTAATATTATCGTCTATCGAAATGACTACACGAGCCCGAGGCCAGAGAGACAGAGTAAATTTAACGCCACGATCGCAGACATTTCATAATGCATAAGACGTGAAAATGATTCATTAAATAATGTATTTTAAAACAATATTACTGCAGTGTTTCCACGTTTGCATTACAATAATTTATGTATTCTGCAGAGCAATATAAAATGGAAAAAAATAGCACATTTCGATTTAATATTTAAATATGTATATACGCCGAATTCTTAATAAGGAGTTAACCAAATATCTAACCGTCGCGTCTTATATTTATATACGTTTTACGTGCGTCCGGCGTATGGGCACAGGTACCGCACTATATAATATATTTTTATAATTATTATTATTATTATACGGCGTTTAAGTACGCAGTAACGATAATTCTTGCGGGCCGGACTCTATCACTGGGCCGCGGCGATTAAACAAAGTACACACTAGCAACACGCAACAGCGGCGACCGGAAGTTTGCGTGCACGATAAATAAAAACGAATACGTGTTTACGATCAACCCGGCCGCCGCCGACCCCGTCGCGCGTTATCTTGTCCGGCTATTTTCCACTGTCCATTATGATTATAATTATAATAATAATAATAATAATAATAGTAATAGTAATAATAGTAGTAATACTGTAATGGTAATAATAATAATAATAATAATTTGGTTTCATTATTTCCTGCGGTGACGTCTAGTACGGCAAAATCCCGAACACAAATATTGGTTTTCCGCGAAAGTTTCTCGGGACAGCGCGGCGACGGCAGCGGGGAGCTTATAAAGGGTTCTCAGGAATATATATCCGCCCGTAGGAACCGGCAGCAGGTTTAAAAGGATTCGCGTCCTACACACGCCGGGCCATGTGCCGCGGCCGGGAAGGACTCGGGCCGGCGGAGGTGGGCTGGTGGTGCGGGGTGCCGCGTGGAGGTGGCGGCGGGGGTGCCCGGCCGCCCGTTATTATGTGGAGTTTTGGATGCGATGATTTATGAAGACCGCGCTTATTAAAGTCGCGCGCGACGTGCGCGGCACATTACAGGGTCGGCTTAAGTCCCGTGACGCCGTTTATTAATATTTTCCAGAGAACTCTGGGCCGGGCACGGCAAATATACAAAATATATATAGTGCTGCTTTCATTAAGTTCTTGGAGACAACTGAACTATAATGGAAAATTTGCAAGAGATAATATTATATATAACGTATTATAATAACGCGGTGGTCTTATGTTCTTATGTAGGTATACGAGCATATAATATAATATGTATAATGCCGACCCGAAAATGTATTAAAAAAGTCAGTATAAGATTAAAACGATAACGGTCCAACGGGAGGGGAATGCGGGCGACACAATTTTTAGTATTTTGAAAAAACACACGGCAACGTTTTTTCCAAATATATTCAAAAACACTTAAACACTGTATCCAACAGCGCGTTTATGAAATGTTTTCTGTTGTACTAAAAATTATTTAATAATATTTGTAATTGCGTGTCTGTTATAAGATTTATAATTTTTTGATCGCTCTATGATGGACATATTCTATCATTGGTTGAATACGTAAAATATTTTATGTGATATTCTATAAAACACCTCGCCTGATTTATTGCCACATAAAATCAAAGTGATTGCAATAGCTATATAAATACTAATTTTGTTAAATTACCTACAATTGTATGGCTGATTTAATAACAGCTAATTATTAGGTTCGTGATGTTAATTTTGCTGAACAATGTTTTTACTATATTTAATATGGATTTTATATATAGTTATGGGCCTTGAAAAAAAATGTTCTTCACTGTTAAAATGTAGGTTGTTCATATGTCGTTTATTAGTGCATATAAATATGTAAAAATATTTATTTCGATATACAAATTTTAAAGCATTATTATATATTTGTAATGCAGCGTGTAAGAACAAGTCTTAATAGTGAAGTCAAATTTTTTTTTCTCAAAATTCCCATGTTCCTGTAAAAGCGATAATTAAGCAATATTGTAGTAAAAACGTGTCGGGAACATATTATTATGTATTATTATAAGTGAGGTATAGAATGAGTTTATAGTTATTTTTTAATATTTTGTCTATTATATAGCCTTATCATTGTACTAGGTAGGTACATTTCTTTAAACTTTATTGATGAATTGGGAATTCGATACCTACCGTTCTTGTTTAAAAACTACGTGTCCAGCTGCAATAATAATGCTATTTTCTATTATTTTTTTTATTTTTTTACACTAGCGAATGTAGTGAATGGACGTCCCTGGTTGGCGGTTAACCGAAGCGTGTTTAAATATTAGTTAGGTACCTACTCATATTATTTTGTTTCGGCCATCTTTCCGAAACAAATAATTACGATATTATAATTAAAATAAAATATATTTATATTACACTGTCGTGCGTACAGCGTAATGGTATTTCGATTTCTTGTAGAATATGACTTTTAATAATGTTCACCTGATCGGAGGAATGACGTAAGGATTTATATAGCCTATCTACTATATTATGAAATTTCAACGTTGAGATTAGTTTTTTGCACAAATTGCGTCAAAAGATTTTATTTTAGCCATTTTCTAAAGTTAAAAAACAGTGTTTATATAGTACCTACCTATATACAGTAAACAATCTAAAATCGGGTGATTAAAATATTTTACTACACGATGCAGGTATATTGATTATATTATTGGTAGTCAATAAACTCTGATGAATCAGCATATTTTTTTATTCTAAAATATTTGCAAAAATGTTCTAATTTATTGTTTTTGTTCTGTGTGATGGAAAAGACAAAATAAATGTTATTATCGGATATTAAACTTTTTATATTCTGACCGTTTAGTATAGTACTATTGTTACATTTTCATTGATGTTATTTTTCAGTACCTACCTAGTAAAATAGCTCAAAATTATATTACAGTACCTTTGTAGTTTTAAAATCGATTAAATTATTGAATTTTAGAGTATAATATAGTAACTAGTAATATTTGAAAAAAATATGATAAAGAAATAGTAGTTAATCGATAAAGGTGTTTACTATTTTTGTGCTAATCGAACTTTTCGAATTTCTATTCTAGTGTCAAGTTTTTGTTTATTTCTTTGTAAAAACTTGTAAGATATTCGAAAAATACTCTTAGGCTTAAAATGTTTAAATGTTACATTTTTAAAATCATTACCATTATTTCATATTATAATGCGTACATACCATTGGCATTACCGACATTTGTTCAAGTCCGCCGATACGTTTCAAATGTTTGTGCTGAAGAGCACACACAGAATTAGGTATAGGTACGTATTATTTGAACATTCCAACACTGTATTTAGTATTTGGTCTTACGCTTTAATAAGATAATTGTACGTTTTAACTAATTAAATGAAACAATTAAGTAAAAATGTTTTAAAATATTAATTAAGAGTTTGAATTAAAAATTATTAGTTCACTGAGGTTAAGTTTATAAAATGATTTGTAAAATATCATGACTGCCTATCAACCAAAACAAAATAATTAAAATGTAATTGTAGATTTTAGTAGTGCGTGGCTCGAGTCCAATTAAAATAATTAATTGCAACGAAGAACGCGCCCTTAAAATACACATCGGCGTGTATAGACCACCCCGGAGGTAATATGATACGCGTATATTATTATACTTGTATAATTATATTATTTAGTTTGCGTTTAGCGATAATTTTTTTTTTTTTAATTGAAATATTACGTACCCGTTTTGAGTTTGGAAAATATTTTTGAAAAACGTGGCAAGCCACTGCCGCAGTTGTTGCACGTCGTATGCGTACGAATTAAAAACGGCAACTGACCGTCGAATCACATAATCATATCCGTCTTGCAGATCAGATGATACTCGGCGCGTTTGCCTAGTATGTAACATATTATAATAATAATATTATAACCGGCGGAGGACGACGTGAGATGATCGTTGTAAATATATGTTTTATCGCTTTTTCCCGTGGGTCTTCCCACGGCCTTCGGCGTGTGCGGTGCGTAAGAGGTCAATGTTTGGGATTCTATATAATGTCCGGCGAGACGCCAAACCAGTTTTATGGGCACAGCATCCGTCGTCCCGCGAACGGGTTCCTCGGGGGTCACCGCGACCGCGCGACATTCAACGAGCCGTGGGTCCTGAGACTGTTTCGGGACCGGTTGATCTGGGAAAACGCATCTCTCGACATACGCTGCAACGACGTCCCTTTTTTAGGGTGTGCAAAGTTATTTTCGGATAGCGTTGTCGTTTTTTTTTTTTTTTCAATTTCATATGTACGAACGGTACCTGCAGCAAACACATCGACCGAATACAATATTTTAAATCACATTTTAGACACATATTTAAAACAAACACATTACGACGGCGTGTACCACCGTACTATTATTCGTTTGTAAATTATATCCACACTGGTTTATTATTACACGGGAGCCCGCGGAAATTTGTCAAGGGGGAAGAGCAACAGTTTCTATACGTCATATAATAACACATCAAATATAATTTGTTTTCGGCTTAACAGCATTTTTTACAATATTGTGACCTTTTTTTTTTTCGTTTAATGCGCTTTAAATTTGTTGCATAGTAGGTAATTTGTCAAAGTATACCCAATTAAAAAAAAAATTCAGTCAAGCCAGGAGGGGGGGGGGGTGAAATAGCCTTGGTTGCCCCGCTCCGGGCGCCTACGAATGCGGACAAGGTATCATTGTAACAACAATCCTTTCGTTTGCTAAATTTCGGCTCCGACAACAACACGGTCTATAACAGTAAAATAACATATTATATAGGTAGGCTATAGGTACATTTAGATAGTTTGCAGGATTCAATTATAATATAATAATTAATGTAGGTAGGTACATAAATCGTTTACCTACATAAATTTTTATTTTAATACCCGTTATTCAGCAGTGTCTTGAAATTACCCGGGCATGTTTAAAACGGCGTATGTGTGCATTTGGGATACTGCAGTACTAAGTTAAAATATAAGTATCAATTATATTTTATGAGTCTCACATATAAAACTTAATGGGCGGGTGCCTCCAAGATAATGTGCTCCCGCAGCGCCTAAGAGATATACAGCCTATTTAACCCGGGACGGCTAGTTGTCCGTAGAATCGCCTCCATATTATAACCGACAAAAGTTCTAAACGACTTACAGCCATTCGGGCTCGGCGCGAGTGTCGTATAATCTCAAATTTGTGTACGTTACCATAAAAACTGCATCCCTCTAGATAGCATCATCGAGCACACGGGACGCGGGATTAAACTTCATTTTGTCTTCAAGCATAATTAATTTTATCGGCGTGTGCACGGTTTTATACAACCCATACCCTTATATTATAGTCCAATGAAAACGCGGGCACAATGGTTTAGAAAATAATAATATGTGGAATATTGCGATGCGTTTTAAACTAACGACTTGTAGACATTATAATGTAGGAACATTTGCGCTGATGTGTCTTGATTTTTAAATTCGTTTTTGACGATTTTATTATACAGTATAGTTGCAATGATTCTGATTAAAATAAACTTTTGTCTTAATTCGAGGAAATTTATTCAAAACAAATTATAATAATTAGGTATACTTTCCAGCTTATTACACATAATATAAATATATTTTTTCATACATTATTAATTGTTTTTCTTTTCAAATAAATTACTAATATAAGTATAGATATAATTATTCTACTTTTACAGCTATCGAAATATTGTACCAACAATAGAAATATCAACTTTAGAGTATTATTCCATGTGCGTAGCATATCATGGGAAATACTGAAAATACGGAATGTAATAATATATGAAAACGATTTGTTTATTCTGAAGGTAAGTCGTTTTAATTATTTTATATGAATAAAGTATATAGTCTAACCTATTTATACACATTTAATACTTTAATATAATTTATATATGTATGTATATGTATTAGAAATTAAACTCCTATATTAAAACAGAGTTTAATTAAATTGAAGGATGTTAATATATTAATAGTATATAGTTCGACATAATATTTTAAACCCAATTATAGACAGTATATAGACACTTATACAAATACACCAATATTTACTTTGTAGGTATTGTATATTATATTATATTGATAAATTATTTATTAAAGCATTTTGCTGTAAAATTAAGAGCCTGTATCAATGTACAATGTATCAGTAAATATATTATATGTTTAGTATTTTTAATAATTACGAATATTGTCATATACTCGAATCCGGCTCACTATGGACGATTATTATATAATATTATAATAAGTTTATGCTTATCACAATAACACGTACCTAATTATATTAGATTTTTTAGAAAAATAGGTTAGAAACATATATTATATATGCATATTTTCTAGTCACCGACAAAGTTAAAATATAGCCATTTAGTTTGGTTTCAAAATTACACAGTATAGCTGGTTAGTATACCTAGTGTAATATTCTATCAGTATAGAAATTCATATAAGGTTGACCAATAGTTTTTATTTAGTTAAAGATAATTAATCATATCTAAATGAGTTAAAAAAAATAATAGACCGAGTTATACCTTTTATAAACGAAAAACAAAACAAAAAACATCGTATAATATAGAGTGGCATAATAATATTACGAACGATGATAATAAATTAATCATCTTATCGATTTTATTCGAACCAAATATAAAATGAAAACACATAAGATACCTATACTCGAAAACAATATTGGACAACCCTAGCTGTACAGGTACCTGTAGGTGTACATAATATAGTAGTTATTCGTAATCTAGCAAATATGTATTTCCCGTAACTTATCGATATGATGTAAAATAACCGCGAAAACACACATAGATACCTATGCCTTTATTGGTATTATTTATCATAGTATAATATAGGGTTGCATTGTATTTTACAAATTAATGTTTATAGGTTTTCGTCGTGACACTATTAAAATCATCCATCAACCCTTACATTATTCATATGTACCCTTGGTTTCTCGGTCGCGGTCCCGTGCGTTCAACTTAAATCGATGTCTCTATACATACACAAACCATCATTAATCTATTTCTGTGCTCGGTCCGAATGTGGCCCGCACAAACATTCCGCCGCCAAAAACCACTCGACGGGCGCCGCCGACGCATTGGCGACTACTCTCCGTCGGAGGCGGTTTACTAGCATCTATAATGTATACATTTATACGCGAGTGTAGTGCTTGTGATTCGACGGCGGCGGCGGAGGCGGCTGTAGTCCCGTCCCCTCCAAAGTGTGGTGTATATACATATATATATATATATATCTATATATAATATACCAAATAGTAAATGGAGAGGGTAGAGAGAGACTGCTACTGTGACGGCGGCGGCAGAACGGTCCCCCTGCAGCTTCCTCTCGCGTTGCTCTTTCACGTTCACACGCCCGTCTCCTCCTCCTCCTTCTCTCATCCTCATATAGCTCTTTTGGCATCCGTATCGTAATATTAACCAGCGGTGGTGGCGATGGTAGTGGCGGCGGTGGCGGTGGTGGTGTATAAGGGTTCCTACAGGACTACTGTAAATACACACACACACACACACACATTTACGCGATCAAACACACATAGAGGAGATTGGCTATCCGCATCGATATTACATATATACCTCCGACTATACTATATACATATATATGTATACGTATCTACAACTAATACTACGATATGATGACTACTACTAGTACTACATAGTTCTACAACAACAACAACTACTACTACTACTACTACTACTACTACTACTACGTCTGGGTGATATATGGGTATTAATACCGCGGGGTACGAAACGGGTATACAGACATACTGGCCGTACCCACACACACGCACACATACTGCTCTCGCGTATATTCACACAAATTGGAGTTTGCCGGACAGTGAACAATACGTGGCAATTTGTAACCACCCCGTCTCACAGCCCACCCATATGTACACATACACGTACATCGTAGATGCCCCGCCGGCACTGCAGCGCGAGTATACCGTTTATAGGGGTGGGGGTGGGTGCATCGGTTTCGTAGGTAGGTGTATGGTGTATATGGACGACGGGCAAGCCGCCGCCCCGCGAGGGAGTGCGTGTGCCGAAGTCACAATGCTTGTCACATACAACATGCGTTTTCATTACGGGCGTCTTCACTCGGACTCACTCTGCCCGCACCGCACCCGTTAATTACCTCAGCGTGTTTCTCCTGTGTTATAATAATAATTTGTGTTTGTGTACATATATTATGTATATAAATGCGCATACGACGGACGCGGTGTATAATATTTAGCTATCCTCCCGCACACACTCGTGATGCGGTGATAATATAATAATATACAATATCGTGTCTATTGGACACACGTGCCTGCAGCGCAGTGTGGGTGCCCGTGGGAGTGGGTGCACGCGGGGGCGGATACGCGCGGGGGTGGCGCATATTATTAAGTATAGTTCACGTACGCTCAGTGTACTTTTATTTTGTACGCGGAGACGACAACGCTATATTATTATTACTATTATTATTATACCGGAAAGGGCGGCCGGTCACGGGAGTGATGTTTTGCATTTAAAACTCGAAAATCAACAACAATTCTATTCAATTTTTGACACGTTTATGATCACTAATCAGTACGACGTGTGAATTGTGTTGCAAACACCGCAATATTATATTTATCGACTATATAACGTACGCGTGTACCTATATTGTATATTATAATAGTATGTGCGTATTTGTCAATAATATAGCTTGTAATAACAACAATACTATGCGATAAGAGTACAGTTCAAAATAAACGATATACCTAGGTATATATTACATTGAGAACATGTTACTAGAAAAAGTTACCTTATAGTTATATAATCTATAACCATAGAATACTAAAATTATCCATTATCGTGATAATAATGATTATTTAAATATTAAGACATTAGATCAAACACAATATAATGTTCAAAAAATGTTTGGATTGAATGTGCGTGACATTATAGTTATAGTTATAGATACTCCACCGAAATTGTTGTTATGATTTGTTGTCGTAGTTTAAGAACACGTGATAATAACGTTTCGACGATTTGTCATTTAAACAAATATTCGAAGTTGTTGTTCATAATTATAATATGTTTCACTAAAATAAAATACCTAATACAATATTGAAATGTGACCTATACAAGGCGGGGCTAGTAGTAATATCATTAAAACATTGTTATTTCGATTGATCTAGATTTTTCTTCGTCTCAACAAATCGATCGATCTGTCGTTCATATAGAACGACGGGTTTTCTATGCATACACGTTGGGCAACAATATAACCAGTGTAAGGAGTGAATCAAGTGACTGGACGAGAGGAAGATTGGCTAGAAGAAGAGGTGTGCGAATATCTCGAACAAGGGAATTCATTAACAACCCTGCCGAGACGCCTCTGGGGGTGTATCGTGTATACTATATATACGTGTATAATAATGGTCGCAACGGTGTAGTACGGTCTATATTAATAATTATTCGCAGAGGCCCGCGGTGCATGCGGAATGTGTGACAGCGACGGCGGAACGCTAAAACAGAACGAGAAAGGGACGCGCGAAGAAGCGGCGGCACAAAGAAACTGGCGCTTTCGAAACCTGCACCACTACCCCACCACCCTCTCGCACCCCTCTCCCGAAACCAAGCCCCTCCCGCATAGTCCACCGACCTAACCCCCGGGATTAGACGTATATCGGGAATTGTAGACAGGCGGTGAAGGGATCGTATAGGGATGGAGGGTGGTGGCGGGGGTGTCCCTCAAGAAAATTAAACATGGCAAACACGCGCATATACGAAATACGCCCTGAAGGGATGAGTGAGAGGTGGGTGTACATTCTCTCTATACCTTCTCGTATATATTTATATATATATGTGCAGTATAGATCCTTTTGGACCCTTACCCGACTTTGACGTTTGTGGCTGCCCCGAACACACGTCACCCTCTTCTCTTCCACCACACCTTGTACTTTACCGCCTTACTCTCTCCACCCTTACATAAAACCCCTTCTTTCTTCTTCCACCTCATCAGAAAGTTGTGACTTTGGAAACGCTCGAGAAACTTTTGATTATGCCCAAGCCATTTTGGCTTCTCCGCCCACCACCACCACTGCAGGCCGACCGCCAACCTATCCTCAGGAACATGACGTTGTAAACACATAAAATTAATTACTTCAGACCCCGAGAAATATTATCTTCGGCTAAAACGGTACGAGGGTGATAGGCGTGTGTGGTTCAGGCCACTCAATGATATTGAGGTAGCAGGAAATTGACGTATTAAACATTCAGACCGGTTTAAACCGTACTAGCCCTCAGATGGTTACTGTAAGGTTCCGGTCTTGAATTATTTATACATTATATATCCTGCACATAGTGATTTTCTCGCATCCGAGTATAATACTTCCTGACACATTTTACCTTTTTGATGATTACAATTTTTCATATTCTCGTGTAACACGACTTAGCTAAGCGCTAATTAAATATTAAAACCCCTATGACTTTTATACTAATTTAGAGAATGAAATCTAAAGCAAACATTTTATCCCTACGCATAATAAAAAATAAAAAAACGTCTAACGTACCAAATCTCGAAAGCTTGCATTGCTGTCTACAGATGAGTTCTGATAATATTAATATCATACAAGTCAAATATTTGCAACCATTTTATACCATTATAGTTATTCCAGTAAAGCATATTTTTCAAAGTATAAACTTAACCAATAAAAAATTATAATTTTTCTATTCCAAGCAAGTGTGAATGTACCTTGTTTAAAATTATATTTTATATTTTTAAAAGAGGCGTAGCGATAAATCAAAGAAATATAAAATCGCCGAGTACTTGTATCATAGTCAATCCAAGCATTGTGCACTATGTATAGTTAGTATTTGAAATAAATCATATTATATTTTATAGAATTCTTAAGTTTTTATGAAAAACTACATTAAAACTGCTAAATATGTTGAAAAGAGATGTTATTAATAACGTTTTATTGAGGAGCTTAGTTATTTAGTTAGAATAATTTTATAAATCCGACAATTTAGCATTGATTTTAAATTCAATATCACAATAAAAATGTAATACATCAACGCTGCAACCGACTTTGAATATTTCACCAGAAAGTTTTTCAGAAATTAAAAAAAAATAGTTGGTAAGTTCTATTTTTAAAAACATGGTTATTAAAGAATTTCATATATTGACGAAAATATAATAACATAATAATAATATTATATATTATATGCACACATAATATATTTAATTATACATATATTAATAAAATATAATATTAGTGATAAACAAAATATTTTAATTTTTAGATACTATACAAACTAAATTTTATATTTTTTGATTTCATTAAAATAAATATTACAATAATTTTTCTTAACAATAATTTACATTAATACACAAATGTATCTACCAAATGTACATAAACATATTTTTTCCAATTATATATTCTAATGTAGATCGTCTAATACACAGTTATAATATACAATAATACGATATGCATAAATATGTAATATATAATATATATAATTTTAAAGCTAGGAATAAAATAACACAATATCAAAGTCATGAACTAAATTATTTTAAGTATAGGACAATAAAATTACCATAATATAGGTAAAGGTTAAATATTTGTTCACTTTACTCAAGGAATACTGTTGGTTTTAAAATGTTGTATTATTTTATTTTGCTAAAATGTTTAAATGTAGACGAGAACTCAACAAGTTTCATATTTTTTTACATTCCAACATTTGTGAATTATAAATTGAATTCTGCAGGTGGTTTTTATATAGACGTACATTTTAGAATTATCTACTCAGTGGGCGCCTGAAAGGGTTAAGCTATCTTTACATTGGTATATTTTTTATTTCAATACTCAATTAGAAGCTTAATTATTTGATATTATTATATAATAAATAATAATATAATATGTATTATTTAGTTTGAATTTGGTGATGCAAATATATATTAATGAATATTGTACTTTGGTTTTCTTATACAAAAGAACAATGTTAAATTTTAGGATAGACATTTTATATTACCTATAGTAAAAGATCAAAGTATAAAAAATATTCCAAAAAAGTTTAAAGCGAGTACGATGAAATTAAAATTAGCTGTATGTGAAAATTGATCAAAATATTTAATTTTAAACTTATTGTATTAATAAACACGTACCTATTAAAAATATTTTGCATAATAAATTATTATATTAAATTATTTATAAATATTATCGTTTATTAATTAATGATGCACGAATTATAGATTTGCTTTAATGATTAGACAGATAAAATGTTATACAAGATGTATTTAACTATGCTTTGTATGACGTATTTTTTTTTTAAAATTTGTCTTATGCAATTTTTATTATTATTTAACTACTTCTCAAACAATCAATACTATGTCAAATAATAAATAATATTGTGAATTGTATTAAAATTATATTTTATTTCATACCATGTTCAGTTTTGTGTACTTCATCAAAAAATGAAATGACTTTCTTAAATCAATTTTTCATTAAACAAATCTTATGACAAATACAGACAAATGAAAAAAAATACGTAATTGAAAAATATATTTAAATATATAGTATACTTCAATAATAAAATATTTTAGAAGAATCTTCATAATTTTTATATCATTGACTAGCTGTCTCGCATAGCGTCGCACGTGCCGAAGACTAGTTTGAACTTGAGCTAAAAATCGCGTGTTTGAGCTATACCTATATAGGGGTTGAAAAAAGCTATAAACACGCTCCAAGTCTTATGAAATAATATGATATAACTTTTATTGAAAACGGCCCAGTAACTTTTGAGTCTATATTAATTACAAACAGACAGTCAGACTGAACAACATCCATTTTTATATCGTCCATAATATTTATAAAATATAATTGTATACATTTTATATTCATTAATAAAATCAGAACAATTTTTAAATATTATTTTCATTTTAACCGCTATTGATAAACACAATTTCTTTAAACATATATGTTTATAATTATTTATAGGACTTTAATTATTATATATTATAATGTATTCTAAGATTTACCATTTTTCGTTTACCGAATTAATTTGTATATATTCTTAGAATTTGCCAAGATCAATAAATTCAGATATTTATTAGCAATATTCGGTATAACCTATAAGTTTGTTCTTGACAGTAACTTATTATACATTATATTTTGATAATTCATATTATCGTTAAAACTTCGTAGAAGGTACTTATTTATTCACAAAAATGTTTTTCCATTGTGATTGTGTTTTATATACCTCACTCTAGACTCATTTAACAATTTTAACATAATTTTAAATATTATCTTTAAAATAATTCATCAGTTCATTAATATAAATAGCAAAAGAAAAATCGTAAAAATATCATAAAAAAATATTCTTTAGTTTTTAATAGTGTAACAACTTACAAGTTATGTTTATTTAGACAATTTATTTGATATAAGTACTTTTTAAATTGTTATTTATTTATTTAAATTATATTTTTAAGTGAAAAAGTAATTTTAATTAAATAAAAGAGCTATTAAGTACCTATGTTATTAATTAGAAAATAACAATTCATGTTATTCGACGACGCATGTTTCTAGTGCATACCTATATATACATACTTTGCATGTAATTAAACACAGAATTAAACAAAAATAGTACGAGACAAAATGTTAATAATTCCATTTAATCTTTTGTTTTAAGTACATGAATAGTAGCATGCTTATTTGTTGAATGTCACCGGATGGGATGCCCGGGCCGAGAAAGCTTTAAACGAATCTTTGACAATACCTATGCCCCAACATAATACAACAAAGAGATTGTACAAATCGTTATTTAACACAAAATACAGGTGCAGCGGTTTTATTTGGCTTCTAGTGTTTGTACATGTATTTATTTTAAATTTCTATTGAGGTTTTAGTATTTGAGTAGTTTTATAATTTAACATGTAGTCCCTATAATAAATAATATCCTTAAAATATAATAAATTGTTTAGTTGAATGAAACTGATAGGTATACTTATTATAATTATTTTAAGATGGTAAATGTGTAATATTTAGAATTTTTATTGTCAGTTAACATATTATTATTATAATAAAGTTTTGCTGTTGCATATAATAATATATTTATACAGTATATGGTCATTCAGTACATTTAGGTACCTAGAGTATGATTTATTCGGGGCGTTATAATATAATTATTTAATTATGATAGGTACTAATATATTTTGTCATGTTAATTTGTTGAAATATAACATATTTAATTGATTATTCCAATTATCACCTAACTGAAAAACATCCATCAGCAGTTACCTAATAAAATACGATTGTTGGGATTATGAGTGTAGAAAATCAATTGCGAAGCCATCGCATTAGCTTGAAATTACTTCCGGATTCAACATAGTGTCGACCGGGACTATAATTTCCTTGCCAAATATGAGTTCGCGTATTGCAAGTGAAATTGTCTACTGATTTTCCTATACCTACGGGATACACAGCGCATATAGGTTTTGTGATATTTACAAATGCACCCAACACATATAATATAATAGAAAATAAAAACATTATCGTTTATGCGTTCACTTTGAATATATCTAGTTTTTAACACACCCGCAGTATAATATATACGTATATATAGGTATACCTACGTCTCTACAAGTTTCAGTATTTATTTCAAAAATGTATATTTCATCTAGATTTGATCTCTGCAATAATATGCATTAGGTTCCTACAGTTAAACTACTATTAAAATTATATACGACAATCTATATTTTTGTTGAGAGTACGTCGTCTTACTCTCATGTGTTGATTCCGTCTTACACCCATATACCGTGACAGAGCAAATTTCCGTTCACCAGTTTCAATAGTGTGCTGTTAGTTTTGTTATAAGAGTGAATTGACCTATTATACAATTTAAACGAAGATTATTATCTAGGGTCTTATCGATATTATTATTTTTAAGTAAGTTATGATCATTTTAAAATGTACAGATTAAAAAATAACATATAATTTACTTAGAAATAATTATACCGATAAAAGCGTACGAGGGGCTCTGGACAATAGTCTTGCGTTTAATAAATTGTATAAAATGTCAATTCACTCTAATATCAAAACTAACATCCCACTGTATTGAAACTGGTGAAGTAAAATTTGCCATGTCGTAATAGTGTGTAAGACGGAGACAACACACGTGCGGGTACGACGCGTCTTCCTAAAAAAAAAAAAACATTAAAATACTCGTTCTTATAGAACAACACTCAAAGGTGGGCATTAACTAGTTAAAAAGTTAAAGTTAAGTTAAAAAGTTAATTTTTTTTTTAACTTTTTAACTTATCTAGTTAGTTTGTTTTATAATCAACTTATGAACTTAACTAGTTTAATTTACAATTGAAATAACTTAGCTTTTCTCAGTTGATTTAAAAAAAAACCAATAAGTTAAAAACATTTTGAAATTTTTCGTTTATACGTAAATATTACTATAATAGTAATATTTACGTATAAACGAAATATTATCTGATATTATCAGTATAAAAATAAAAATAAAACTTAAATTGGAAAGAAAATTCTAAAAATAACTTGAAAACTAAATTATCGTTTAAAGTATATAGTTATAGTTGTGTATAATATATACATGATAATATTATGCCGGTCTATACTTGTAGACAATATTCTGAATTATAGTGCGCTTGCATCGACCAGTCCCTTACGTTGTTTGTAAATCGTAATCGTACTTTATCGTAATCGTCATTCGTTTACCTACCGTGTGCGATATTTATTTAGTCCATTCGTTATATTGACATATTGTTATAATATTATATGGTAGACATTTTGTATTTCAGATTTCTTAATATTATTTATTACATTATTACTTAAAAAATAGATCAACTTTTTTTAAACTGAGTTAAGTTAATTTTTTTTTCTATATTAACTTTTAACTTATCGAGTTAAATTTATAATTTGTTAACTGTTAACTTTTAACTTATCGATCTCGTGTCCTCTTAACTTAACTTGAGTTAATTATTTTCATTAACTTGCCCACCTTTGACAACACTATTATTATTATTACTATACACGACTATTCGTTAGTCGTCGCTACACTGCAGTCGTCGTCTGCAGTTAAATTATTTAAAAATAACATATTACATACATAACACACGCGGTACCTACGATAACCTGCAGGAATAATCAGTACGTCCTGCCTATATTTTATGACACGGCAAAGGTTTGCGCGAGGGATATGGAATGTGATGGAACTGTGCACGGGATATACTTACGACCTCCTCCTCTGGCCGTCGGCCGTATGCGCGGGGCTCACCTCGTGCAGGTGGCAGAGGAGCGTTGGACCAAGAGAGGCTATATGGAGAAACCGGCCGGTCGTATAGTGTATAATAATTACATCTGACATACCTACTGTTATGTTAAACGGAAACGTTCTAATGAGCTTATGAAATATGCATTAAACAAACGTTTGAATTCGACCTAACAAATTTAATCTGTCACGTGCGTGTGTATATATATATATATGTAGGTACAGTTGTAAACACCATACATAACGCATAAAACATAATTCATTATATATTATAGGTACCTAGTTCATAGTCGGCACGACAGTATTATGATAGATCAAAATTATTATCGAGTTGTAAGTTTTAGTATTTCAAATTTTTTCACGATTTCAAATTGAATTTTAATTTCTATATAATATAATTCATATATTGTATTCAATAATAATACCGCAGAATGATAACATATCAAACAGCTTTTAAAATGCATTTTTTTTTTAACTGCATTTGGTTTTCTCAAATCGTTTAATTGAAGCGGTTTCTAAAGTGTCATAAGAAATACACAAAATGTAACGATAATGATATGATCTAGATTCCAAAAATTCCGGACAAGCAACACGGGTCATCCGGAAGTGATTATTCTTTTCCGTTCGTTCACTGTGGCATCTGCAGATCGTGGTATGCTGCTTAGTGGCTTATTGTTGCAACAAAATGCAGTTACCGAGAATTTTTATTAGAACATAGTTTTATTACGCGACGATTTAACCCAACTCTTTCAAAATTAATATGTACTACGATTAAAAATGTATATATACATGTAGTCATGCGGAAATGTGACAAAATCAGACAAAATTCTATTGTGAAAATCAAAAAAAAAATTTAGTTCGAAGTACTATAGTTTTATAATTTAAATACCAATAATATTCATTATAGATTTCCGCTATCTATAACAGCCGATCACCGTTTCACTGGATAAATTCGAGAAGGTTTGGAATAGTCGGACTGGCTTAAAAACGTTACGCTACCCTGCGCTAGTGTTGCCATTACGTTACCGACCACCGTACATATATATATTTACATCGTAGGGTACATCATCTCCGTTTGTATAATTTAATTTTCAGGCGTTATAATATATATATATGTACCTTGGTATACAAATATAATTCTCGTACACGCATTTGGCCGACCGGTTGTGTATGTTGCGCATCTTGGACCCGTTTGAGCCCCGGGAAAGAACAGGAAGGGGGATCCGGGAACAATGCATAGAAGTGAATAATAATAGAAGTAAATAATAATCATATATACAAGATACATCATATATGATACCTATATCTAGGTACTAGGAGAATGTATAACTTATAGGAATATACAGTTTTTACTCGATGGTGGAAACAAAGTATATAGACGTTCTAAACTGAATTATTTACAAAACATATTATATGTAAAGTCATATCTAATGATAATCGTGCCGAAGAAAAAGATTCATCAAAAAGGAGAGTGATAAGAACTCGATAATATTATATAAGCTCTAAGACTAAATAAGTATAATATAATAATGTATAGACATTATAGGCATTATTATTGGCGCGCCTTAAGACTCCAAGACGCGTATCGATCCGATCAATAAGAGCGTCCATCTGTCAAAACCTGCTGTGACTAACGTAAAAATATATTTTTTTATCAGAGGTTATCGTGAAATTACGTATTAAATCGTGCACCCATATATACGGTTACCCAAAAATTGTAAGACAGATGATACCTACACGCAGTAATGTTTTCGGCGCACACCAACCGAAACGGCGATAATAGCGTAATAAGTGCCTATAGTAGGTGGTTAAAATGATAATTATTAAGGAAAATCATTTGTCTAGGAGTGTCACCCCCTTACAACCCTTATGGGAGCTCTCGAATCCGGAGTAAAAAAAAAAAAAAAAAATCACGATTGCGGCGATATGAATGATAATAATATGTAGAATATTATACACTATATATACGCCTAATCTAATTTATTCCCAAAACAATATTATATTATATAATACACACATAAGAAGAACGACGACCGACCGAGGGTCGGATACGACCGAGCGCGCGCTCGTTTGTGTGTGTGAAATTTTCGCAAACTCTTCTCGCGCTCCTCTGCCGGCCGGCCGGGTCGATTAAGATAAAGGGACGGCGTGCGCGCGGTCTCCGCTCGCGGTGGACGCAGCAGCTAACGCGCGCGGATCAATACGCGCGCGGCGCTCGGTCTGCGAGCGAGTGTGCGGCGGCGGCGGCGGCGGTAGAGGCGACGACGACGACGGAGGTGGAGGTGGAGGTGGTGGCGGCGGCGGCCTGGGGATGAGCCCGTCTTAAGGGCGGCCGGTCGCGGTCTCCGCGGCGTGCGCGCGGAATATAAGAAACGGCGAGCGGAATTTTTCTTATGACGGCGCGCGACCGGGACGACCGTAGCGCGGTGGTCGGCGGGCGGGCGGTCGGCCGGCAATACCCGAGCGGAGGGCGTGGAGTAATACCGCCGCCGCCGCCGCCACGTCCACCCCCGCCTCCACCGCCGTCACCTACACCGCCGCCGAGTCGTAGCCATGGCGACCGCATCCTCTGACGGCCATGAATAATGAAGGCGAAACTATATACACTTTACTCGCGGACTAGAGTAGAGACGAGTGTGTGTGTGTGTGGAACGGCGGCCGATAAGATTCCCTCGGCGGCTGCTGCGGATGTTGCCGCCGCCGCTGCCATCCCTTCCTCCTTCTCCTTTAGCAATCGTCGACGATCCCCGGATGAGCCTCGTGTGGAATATAATATATAATATGTATACATATAATAGTCTGCAGTCCTTTACTCTAATAATATGTATATATCTTCTTTTGCTATACTACTTTGTAGCCGGGCCGCAGCTCTTCGCTTTACTATAATATTATTATAATATACTGCAGCAGGATATAGTCTCGCATCGATAACTCCAGATTCAAAAAGGAAATAAAAATATTCATTCGACTTCTGTAATATTTTCGAGTTAAATGTCTCTAACACAAGGCTTAAAAACACTTCGAGAAAAAAGTTATCGCGGGGTTTTCGAGTGTCGTCGAGGAGTCCTGCTTGATCATATCATTATACCTATTGTATAATTTACATTGTATATTATAGTATTATAGTGACGATGCCGCCGCGGATCCGAACGACATGATATTATTATAATAATATTACTCAATATATAATATTATTTTACTGGCAAGCGTTGTTCTCACGTTTTCTTATTCGCCCGATTTCCACGCCGATCGCAACGATGACGACGGTGGTCGGCCGTCTTCTGCAGCTGTTCTTCGCGCGGCACACGTCCGTCCATTATGATATTATACATATCATATTATAATAAACTACTGATCCCCTGCAATGAAATCATATTTTTGCGATTATCGCACAACCGATTGAACAAAACGCTATTAATTTCGTATTATCGATGCATGTAGCCATGAAAGAAAATAATAACATAATATAATATACCGTCGTCGTCCGTGCACTTATTGTGCAGACGTTTCTATATACGGGACGTAGTATATAGTACCATTGCTAAAGCAACTAATATGTATTTCGTTCGAGAAGATGTCTCAATTTATTTGAGAAAAATCAAAAACACGTCTCACCACGCGCACACATATACAATTTAAGATCATAACGCAATATTATTATATGCACTAAAATTTGAATTATATAATATCCGCGTCCGTTAATATAATATGGAACGATAGCGATATATGATTTTGAACGTAAATCTAAATCTAAAAGATTCTATTTCGAAATGTTATCCGTAGGTATATATATAAATATTCAACTATGGTATAATATAGGGAATTTCAAAACCATTTTAAACTTTTATAGTCGAAGACAGAGGGTCAGCCGTATATATGAAAGTATATATGAATTTGTATGAGTCCGAAACGGGCTTTTGTTGATTAACATCACCACTATATTATTATAATATGTACCCTCTTGTATATTAGAGTAATTATTACGGTTTTTCGTTATTAGTATTTATTCCAGTTTTCAATAACCATCATTATTATAATGCAGTTTTTCACCCTTGGTCTCGTGTAGATGTTTTATAATGGCAAGATCGTACCTAGAACATACCTATATCTATTATATTATAGACGGTGGTAACCAATATCTATACTAATATAAATTTATTTTAGCCCACCATACAAATTATAGTGCTGTTGGTTATGTGCGAGTCGTGCAGAGTATTTACTATTATTATTATATGTACTGCAAAATCGAATTCAACCTGTTTATTGTTTTCTCTTGCCCCGTCCGCGTACCTACACCCCGCCATTAATTGATTCGTTTAGATTATACGGTAATTATAAATGATGGTTAAAAATAAAAAACCGTTTTCCGTGTAAGGCACCTCCTGACCTACGAGTCGAAATATTATTACGAGCCACGTGAGCTTTTATATATATAATAATAATAATAATAATAATAATAAAATAAAATACGAGACCAATGGATATGTATATATATAATATGCGTATTTGTGTGAGCATTGCCCATTCATAAAACCTTACTGGTGGTGGCGGTAGAAAGGGACGACGGCGTTTTTATACATACGTTTATGTATAAGGCGGAAAAGGGTAAAAACAACTGTTGCTCTGAACTTTTTTCCCTACATGCCACCACCTCCGCCACTGCCGCCGACGTTTTATTCACGTGTTTCTGACCTTTTTCACGCGAATTCGTCGTCAAAACACCGACCGTCTATTGTTTTATTTTTGTCCACATCAGCTCGCAGTTGATTTTAGTTCGTTGTTATGTAGGTAGACAAGCGCCGCCGTTTAACTTAATAAACACATTCGAACATTATTTTTGACTATACCTATACAGCCGTATAATATAGGACCACGAATATTATTTTATTGCATGTACGATTCTTTCCTGAGAATCGGTTTTATTGTACATTTTTATTTTTTGATTAATTATATCGCGAATAAGAGTCGTTTTCAATATTCTTACAAAGATGAAATATACATTAGGTAACACCGTCGAGAAATAAACAATACAAATAAAATAGTTTTGTAATATTATAAGCACACTTGTTTATTTTTCGTTACGTTACGAATAATTGCAGATTTAAGTATAGGTAGAACGTATACCTTAACTGATATAGGTACAATTGTTTACAATATTTAAGAAACATGAAGTTCGATTAAAAATTTCTTAAAACTGCTGTCATTTATATCGAATTATTGTATTATTGATTTATGTTTGTTTAGTGAATGTGACAAGATAAATAAAATAAATAATTGTTAAACTTCATAATATTGTATGATATATTTTATTGATCTAACCAAATTAATTACCACCTATATTATATAATTGTATAATATTATTATCTGATATTGACATTTTGTAATTGATTAATAATACACAGTTATGCTTATTTTTTAAAGTACGATTTAAACCAAAACTAAAATTATAACCAACCATGTTGAATTCATAACTTAAATATTGCCTATCGATATTTAATTCTTTACACATTTTATGTTACCAATGTACTTTTAATATATTTAATTTAAATGCTTTATTTGTATAATAAACAACGTGATGTTTTGTGTAGATGAAATTTAAATAACATTACATTTGTGATCGCAAGTAAAATGTTCGTTCATAATATTTCTCATACCCTTTTAATATATTCAATTGAAATAAATTGGTTTTTATGTACAACATATATCTACTGCCCATATGTAAGTATTATGCCGTGAAATTAAAATCATTTTTTTTAAACCTATTCGTAACTATAACCATTATTAATCATCATTAATGTCGTACTACCTATCAAATATTATATACAATATATTAACATATTTAGTTATATTTATATTATATTATTTATCATTAATATTATATTAAAAAATCGTTCGTTTTTAAATGTGTGCGTAATGTTGCGAGTACCATATTATTTTCAATATTACGTTTTTCTATAGTTTCTGGGAATAACGTTAACAACCCTTTTCGTCATGTTTCTACAAATACACAATTTTATGTGATCCCTTCTCCTTTGGGTTGGGGTAGATGGCGTTGTGTTCGCAAACCCTCCGAGTACAATCATTGATGGCGTCGCAATCGCCTATTTTCTTTAAGGGATCAAATTATTACTGTCGCTAGATGGCGGTCTATCATAGGGGCAACAATGAAATAATAATATTGACCATACTATTATAATAATATCTACATGGCAAAACCTTAAAACTCAATTTTTCATAGGTACAATTATTATTACGATACTGATAATTAATATTATAATACCGTATTGTAAATTGTAAATAACAACTTGGATCGATTTTTTGGTTTTTTATTTTTGTATTAATAGTTGTCATTTGCATGAAGATTTAACACTCGAAAAACCAACCAACAAGGTCTTTGATTAATACTATAACTGGTATAAAAGTTCGTGCGTACCAGCTACAAACTTTAAATACTTTTGAAAGTTGAAATTGTTTAATGGATTATTCAGTGATTATTCTTAAATTAGATAATAATATAATAATCGTATTTATTATTAATTTAAGAGTATTTGCGCAATATCATGGCTATATCGCTATGCATTGTGATAATCTTAACCTGTACCTAGTACCTACTCAAATCTTCAATTACTAGAAACATAATATTTTTAAATAGAACCATGTAGTCGAGTAGATAAAAAAAAAAAAATTGTCCGTAGGTATTCCCGAGCGATAGAGTACCTTAAATGGTATAGTCTTTACCAGTGGCGTTCAACACTATAACAAGATTAAAAAAATATATTTAATGACAGAAAATTCTTAGAAAAAATACTTAATATACAGGGTGTCCCAGGTCTATTTGCCTAATGCAATAACTTTTACAGCAGTAACAGTGATTAGCAAGAAATAGTTTTGAATTTTAACACACTTTGAAAATTGTTTAAAAATTAACGACTTAACCAAATTAAGAGTTTTAAACGCCAAAATAGTTTTTAAATACTTATTTATGAAATAGCTATCCTGGATTATTAGAAAAATATTAAATAAAAAATTTAAATTATTTATTTTTGTTGTAAAAAAAAAAAAAAATAAAATATAAGATATACAAATTATAGCGCAGAGCTCTACAAATCATTACAAAAAAAAAAAAAACTTAAAAATATTGAATAGAAAAAAAGGTATTGCATTAGTCAAATAGACCTGGGACCTAACCTACGGGGTGTATAGGTAGGCCACTTGTTTGGTCACATTTATGATATTAAATTCAGTCACTTATTCACTTGCTTCAATAACTATACTTCCAACTCTAATGATACCTATTCCTTGGTGTATTGATGTTTTCCAATATTAACAATTAGTAAAACCAAAAAAAAGCACAATACATTTTGAGTTTTCCTAAGGGTGGGAGGGGTAAATTTATGTTTTGCTACACCTGAAAAATATGTCTTGAGCGCGCCACTGGTCTTTACGAAAACGTGTAAGGCACGGCATAAGCAAAATATCACAATATATGAACTGGTGACGGGTTCAGCTCTAATTATAAATTAATATAATACCTAAGTGCGTATAATATTTTATTGTGTAACACAGCAGTGTTGCGCGGTAAATAGATAAAAACCAAATAAGGGCTTTCGAAATAGATAGAACGAAAGACCTATATATATATACAATAGCTGCAGGCGTAGTGCAAGTGTACCTATATATAATAAAACGGCCGAATAGTTTTTTTTTTTTAAAATTCATATTTATCGAACGTAAACCGAAACGTTGCATAATATGTTTATGGAATAATTTAATAGGTACAACAATAATAACAGCAACTATATTATATACACGATTAACTCGTCGGGAAAAACGCACGTCCCGTCCATATCTCTATATAATATATTATTATAAAATGTTATTACGATATTATGCGTATATTTTAATAGTGTCTTTATTTCATCATCATATTATTTTTCTTGTGATGCCGTGTATAGTAAATGTGTCGGCTATTCATCTGCCTGTCATGCTCGCAGCTTGTAAATATATTTTATCGCCAATGTTTTTAGGCGAAATATTACATATATATACCTATATATATATATATATATATAAAAATATAATATTATATAATTATAAATATGTGTACGCGTTTTCGGTTATGTATACACACGTGAATCCGCGTATATAACACATAATATATACAATATACTATATATATGTGTATACATTATATTATGCTCGTGCCCGGGGTACCATTGCGCGATTAACAACACGACTGACCGTCGTCGTATAATAATAATATATATAAAAGCATCGCGGCAAATGGCCGGTAAAAACAAGGGTTTACGTTTAGGACGAGCGGAAACACGATATCGCGATACCCGGACGTTTTTAGCGATTCGCATATTTAATTTTACAAAACCTAGAGACGCGTATGTTTGGGGGGGGGGGGGTATTCGCGGGAATTATCGCGAAATTCCCAATTCACCGAGCTTTCCGCGGGCGAAGGTTTTTGTGTTTTTTAGCCGCAATAATATTATATAATATTGTATAGGTCGTATTAAAACGTTTTCACCGGCCGTACATAGGTATATATAATATATAGGTATCTATACGGAATATAAGCGTTATTTGTAGGTGCACATAAACATATATAGAGAGAGAGAGAGATAGCCGATGGTATATCTGGTATATGTGTGCGTCGTACGTACATATACGCTTTGTGGTATGTATCTGGTGGTACCATATTTTTTTTTATTTAAATTAATATCAAGACAATATTAATATGGCTCGACTGAGTAAAACTCGCGTGGAGGCCCTGCAGGGTTATATATCTTAGTTTGCAAAATATATTTTGAATAATATACACACATAATATGTAATAAAAAAAAAATTGCTTGATTATGATAATCATTTAAAATTCGAGTAGGTAATAAGTACCTATTATTAAATATGGTACCTACATATTATATTTAGTTCAAGTCGCGTCGTATTCATATCGGAGCCAGTGGAAAATACCCTTTGTTTGAAAAGAGGTAGTGACATATTGGCCACATCACTGTGGGCATTAAGTTAAATAGCCGAGTCCCCGGAAAATAGAATACCTACTTTTCGGCAGCCAGTTTTCATAGGCCGTTTTCTAAGGTGTAATACTACTAGCCGCGCATATATGGTGCTGACCCCGTGGTTTATGGGGCCCAATTGATTGTGTTTTTTTTTTCAGATGTGTAGTAATAGTTTTTAGACATTATAGTTGTTCTATGTTGAGGGTATTGAAATCTTCAAATAGTTTTTTTGTCGGATATTTCCAATTGTTTTTATTCGCAACCCTGATTATTGTATTTTGACATTTTTGCAGTGATAGTGGAGCATAATTATAGCACCACACAATTACACAGTATGCTGTTATAGATAAAAAATAATGTTAGATACATAGTTCTTATGTCTTTGGGTGGTATAATATCTCACGTAGGTAGTTGTTTCATTTTATATAATATTATCATCTTTATTTTCACATGCCAACACAGATTCCAACACAGATCGTCGGCATAACATATGCATATGCTTTTTAACTTAAGTATAATTTTATACAATTTAAATGAATAGTAAAAAGAACCGGAGATCGTGTTGTACCTTGTGGTACACCGAATTTTATTATTTGTTCACTAGAATTAGCACTATTTATTTTTACTTTTTTTAATATATGTTCATATTTTATTTTTTACCCACAAAGTACTTACATAATATTACGTTATGTTTATAACTTTTAATTTTGTTTGTCTAAGAAATAATAATTTTTACAATAGAAAAATAATAGAAAATTGACCTGAAAATTGATAAATTAACAGACATTATTTGATATGTTTAGTTGAGATACAGCTGCTGTACAATCGTACAGACGATTAAAATTCTATGAATATTTACACTCCTCGTGTTTCATTAACAAACAAAATTGAAATACTGAATAGATTAAGTAAATTCTTTATTAATTTAGGCGATAGAATATCTGAAAATATAAATTTTAATAATTATAAAAATTAAATTTGAATGTTCCATACAAAAAATTGTCACATCAATAGCTCAATTTTTCTATATCCTATTGAAATCTCGAATCTAATCAGTAAGATACCGGAAGATACTTCTTTTTACTAAAATGGTTTGACAAATAAAATATTTAAAGACGTAGCTAACCTCATATCTGCACCACTTGCGATTATTCTAACACCTCCAGGCTCTATTTCATTGGTATATCCTTCCAGTTATAAAAAACTACTATTATTCCACAATTTAAATTTGGTGATAATTATTATAGACCCATTGCTATAACTTTAACGGTATCAAAACTTCTCGAAAAATGTTTTAAGTCAAGGTTAAGGAATTTCTTGCATAAAAAAAATTTCTTTTCAATTAATAAATTTGATTTTTGCACAAATAAGTCAACTATTTATCCACTAATTAAGATTTCTCACTTTTCATAATATGATAACTGAGATAAAAAGTTAAAAGTCCTTGGAATAAGTCTTGACTTCAAAAAATGCTTTGCCTCAGTTGACCATTACATTTTAGTGGACAAATTAAAATATTATGACATAAAAAGAAATACCTTACATTTAATAAAATCTTTTATTTCAAATAGACTCCGACAAGTTAGAACTTAGAATAGATGGAACACTTAGTGAAGGTTATATTATTAAATATTTCTCTGGACCATAGTCCATAACTATAGTCCATAAGGTAGTTACTACCTATTGTCTTAGGTTCTATTTTATTTATAATTTATATTAATGGTTTATTAAATTTAAATCGTATCCTATGTAAATAATACAGTTATACTAATTGTTAAACACGAAAATTATAATGATTTACTCAACATTTCCAATAACTCTCTAGACTCGTTAGGATCACTGTATGTCTGTATACCTACCTATACTGTTGACTATTGAAATCGTTATTAATTGGCTGGTTAATTACTGCTTCGTTATACATAATGTACCATTATTTCTAATACCGTTCTTATCACAGTATCTTACGAGGTCATATTTTATAATTTAATCCCGTTGCCTTACAGCATTCTGAATTAATCGTTAATTTTCAGATTTGAGAAGAGCTAATTATTTTTATTGATTTTACGATTAGATTAGATACTGTTGTGTTCATAGCTATAATAATTGCCTTATAAGATAATATTACATTATATCAACTATCAAGTCATCATATAGTATACAATATTATTGTACTACAGTTACTTTTTGGACACTGCTTAAACCGTTTGCATTTAAATAAAAATGTGCACTCTGTATTATTCAAGGTGTTTTTTTTTTTGTTTTTTTTTTCTGTTGTTTTAAACCACGAAAAGTAAAATAATGACGTCCCATATACAGAAGTTAAAATGGCGGTGGAGACCTGAAGTTATTTTTTTCCCCTGGCTACTAACAATACATAATCATTTACCAGAGCGAATTCTACTACGGTATTATATTATTATCATGACGACCGTAAAATGGAAGGGCGGGTGGTCTCCGGCGGCCGAGGGGGAGGGGTCCGGCCGGGGCTGGACGAGGCCAAAGAAAAACAAACAGACGTTGATTAATCTTGCACTTGGGGTCTATACAATGTTTTGGACCGTCAAGTGCTTATAATAACGCGGGCTTTTTCTACGAAAAAATAAACTTTATACACACTGCGCACTGTAAGCCCGCCGCAGTGTATATGTGCTCGTATATATATATTTTTTTGTATTCCACCGCCCGCCACCGCCACCGCCACCGCCACCGCCACCACCCTCCATATTCGCCCCTACCCTCACTCCGTGCAGCACAAACACACACTCCCGCGTTTTCCCTTCCCCTATAATATTATAACGTATATACATACACACTGTGCGTATACGCGCGTACACATACACTCTTCTCCCCGTGACACGAACAGACTGCCGTGCCCCGGAATTAATGAAATGTCAAGCGCAAACCCCACTCCGCACCCTTCTCGCCGACGCCCCCGACCGCCAACAGTTCGTACAAAAATAATAATAACGGTTTCGCGGGCTCTTTCGCACTTCATTTGTTCAACGAGTGTACGATATATATATATACACATGCACACATAATATAGGTATAGGTAAAGGTATGTGTATGTATATGCGCGTACACTGCACATATATAATATTATATACGTACGCACGTTTATAATATACATATATATATACACCACGGTGTTCTATCGGTATATCCTGCAGGTATATTATACATTTATATCTGAATAATATATATATTATTTTATTATATATATATGTATATATTATTATTACGTACGCGGTGCACAGTTTTCGCGCGAGACCGAACGACCAAATTGTATTGATAATATTTTATATCGAATTTGAGATGATTATGATATAATAATAATATATAACCTGTCTATCGTAATATTATATATCTAATATACCTAGATGTACTTATAACTAATAAACGAGCGTGAGTGACTTCTCGACGTGTGACCATCGACGAAAGGCCCGTCTGATTCGACTGCGAATCCGTTATTATTGAGTTCGCAGAGGTGTCAGCGTACTGTTTGTTTTCTCTCCATCTCTGGCCCACTCAAAACACAAACAAAACTCTTTCATGCGTTTTTTTTTTTATGTTTTTGTGTAATCTTGGAGTGTAATAATAATTATTACCCATTAGAAAAATTATAATGAATATTATTTTCGAAGGTATGCCGCCACAATATATCGATTTGTCTAAAAATTGTCTAAAAATTGTCTAAAAACGATTTAACAGTTTATGCTTACTTTTTTTTCGAAGTCGAATACAAAGTCGAAAAATAATAAAATATGAAACCGATACCTTCATATCCTCAAAAATATTTTCCTCTATGATTTTTGTAATAATAGTGATTTGACTTTAACATTTCTCAAAAATCATAAAAAACCATTTTATCCATATCGCGTGTGGGTCTGTGAGAGAAAACAAATATTGCACAGACGTCCTCTCAATCGTCTGTGCGTTTCGAATTATATTTAGGAAACTGTGTCGTATTTTGGTCGGATGAATAATTTATTTTTTCAAAATCATTTTCCAGAGATTTATAGATTTGATAAACAACAATTAATGTCCACGCAAAGTGTATTAGCTTATCCGGTTTTCGAGAACACACGTTATAATATTATCATAAAAGGGGAAATACACGAGGAATATTCAATTTTTTTTCCTATTCAAACGGTTTAAAACATACGGGTTTACATTGTTCGATAATAATCGGTATTAGTGTTATTTTTTTTTTTATATATATAAAAGAATATTTACAATCTATGTAACAATTAACATAGTAAGTAAATTAGATGGTAATACAAATAATAAACAAATGAAAGTCGTGAGAGAAGTGGCAAACCATTAGTAGCATCGCCTATTGAAATTGTTTTTTTTTTTTTAAATAACTTGTATTTCTTGAGTTATTGTCTGTTTTGCGGTAAAATAATAACCCATTATAATATACGAGTACATATCTCATTACTAATAATACCTATTAGATAATATAAATCTTATTGAAACATTTTACTATTAATTGTATTTAGTGAGAAAAAGTATTGTTATTTGTTAAAAAGTTAAAATGAAAATTTATATGAACAAACGAATAACTATATCGTAATTATATGTAGGTATTTCAATTTTAAAGAAATAATATTGGTACGCACGAGTATCAAAATAAATAAACTGTTTGCATTTTTCTGAAAATTAGCATAAAACATATTTCATCTGGTACACAACAAATAGTTATTTATTTCAATTTAAATCTTCTGGAATAAAATACATAATATAATGTTCCAAGTTTTCTTTTGGTTTCGAATATATTATAATTATCAAAAGATTTAAAGATTTAATGTTGCTTGATGATTATCGATAGGTGAATCATTTTAATTCGTAGGTAGGTATATTCTTAAAGTTAAAAACGTATCTGTACATCATAATATGTAATAAAACAGATCAAAGTAAGGACTTCAAATAAAAAGAGTTTTTAATGACTGCAATTTTTATAATTTAATTATTGCTTGCAGCCCTTCAATAACTATACCTTATCTGTATCGTCTTTTTAATTATAACTTTGAGGTAGAAAAAAAGCAGATACTGATTTGCCGGTTATTTCATAAAAATAACCTAATTATATTCTATTGGCATTGATCATCTTTATTATATATATTTTTTTTTGAATTTTTTTTTTTAAGTACACAGTATACACAATCTGTAACATAATAATATGTTGTTTTTACGATATGCGCATGAGCGGTATGGCATACGGATTACATGTAAATGTCCGATAAAAAGAAGCCATCCACTGGTGACACTTTGTTAACTTGATATTACTTAAGTATTTATTTTTATTTTGTTGAGTCGAGATTTCTAAAATGAGTGATTTGGATGGTTATAACTTATAAGCTAGGCAAAATTGTCTGTAAAAGGTGGATTCGGTATCGGATATATATAGTGTCGTCCATGCG
Organism: Neotoxoptera formosana; assembly: GCA_022818045.1. Classification (NCBI taxonomy): domain Eukaryota; kingdom Metazoa; phylum Arthropoda; class Insecta; order Hemiptera; family Aphididae; genus Neotoxoptera; species Neotoxoptera formosana. The sequence goes on along the minus strand of CM040635.1, from coordinate 23,796,254 downwards.
TGTAGGGGTAATCGGTCAAAATATCCAAGGACAAAATATCCACGGATAAAATATCCAAACCAAAATATCCAAGGACAAAATATCCAACGGTCAAAATATCCAAATCTTGAAATGACAAATATTAATAATATACGACAATACTAAAGAATATGTATTATTAATAATTTTTTTTTTTTTTTATTAGCTATCGGTATAAACCATTATAGCTCAACAATTACAATTTTATTAATAAATTTATATTGTGATGTTTATATACATATGTACTATAATATATAACATATATAATACTAACATATAATAATAATTGTATTTTAACCTGGAAATTTCACGTACCTACCTAGCTTATCGTTTAAATTATCGACAAGATTAGTGTGGGATTATTATTTATTAGATTTTGTTATATCGTACCTATAGTAGTATTAGTATACTACATTACTATCTTTATTTAGTGTCCGGTTTTCAAACTCCGACAAATTACAGTTATCGTTACGTATAAATCTATCATAAGTCTTCATCGTCGTCAAGCGTCAACGTCTTTCGGTTTCCGTGTTAACGACTTAACGTAGTGAAGTCTAGTTTATAAATTTATTAAAAATTAATTATAAATGGAAGTAACGAGATCGAACAAAGGTGGTTTAAAAGCCATATTTGAAGGGCACATGTAATACTGTAAAATATATAGGTATCAAAAACATGTCATGGCGCTGCGTGAAATCAAATTTATTGAAATGTCCAGGAATATTAAAATCTGAATTGGACTATTCTGAACCACACGTCATCACACGTCATCTGATCACATGTGCCAGAAACACAGGGAAAATTAATGTCACAAAATGTGTGAATGAAATGCTCCAACTTGCAAAACATAACGAAAAAAAGCCAGGACAAATATTTTCAGAAGTGGTAGCAAAAGTGAACCGTGACACAAAAGCTCTGATGCCAGCCGAAGAAACCGTAAAAAGACGATTAAGGAGACAAAAATCGAAAAACAATCCAATTAATCCTAACCATCTTAATCAATTAGTTATTGAGAATGATTGGTGTTATTTGGATGACAAATTAACACGATTTTTGTTGCACGATGACGGAATTGACGAAACTGAACGGATAATTGTTTTTGCAACAGATAATTGTTTAAAATGTTTAACTGAAGCTTCTATCTGGTATATGGACGGACATTTTTCAATGGCTCCACTAATATTCCAACAACTCTACGTCATTCGTGTTAAAGTAAATAGTGTTTTTATAACAGCCCCTTTTATTTTACTTAAAAATAAAACAGAATCGAGTTACGAAGAAATGCTTAAAATCATAATACATAAATGTGCTGAAAGAAATTTGATTCCGGATCCACAAATAATTAATGTGGACTTTGAAAAAGCAGTAATCAATGCTATAAAAACTGTTATTGGAGAAGATGTACAAATCCAAGGATGCTTTTTCCCATCTCTGTCAAAGTACACACAGAAAAATACAACAGTTAGGTCTTGAACAATTGTACAGGTCAATTGAAGAGTTTGCCCATTTTTGTGGCATGTTAGACAGCCTGGCGTTTTTACCAATAAATGATATTAATACAGGTAACTAGATAATACTTAAAATATCATTGTATTAGAAAAACGGTTCTGAACGAAGACATTGTGTGTATATAAAATATAACGATATACTCTAAAAGTTTCATATACCAACAAATAATATCTTAAAATTATAACAAAAAAACCAATATCGTAATTTAATTTAGTGCAAAGTAGTATGTAGATACACTTTAACATAGTACTTTAAAAAATTAAAACATCAAATGTCTATAAATAGCTTGTTTTTTTCAAGGCTTGACCTATTTAAAAAGTGTCATGCCTGAAGAAGCTACAAATTTGGTCGAGTATTTTGAGCGCACATATATAGGGGCGTATAGAAGAGTTGGGAACGGGCAATCGGAGACACGAATAAAATTGCGAAAAACATCTCCTAATTTTCCACCATCTGTCTGGAATGTAAGAGACGCAACATTAAACAACGGAGATCGGACTAACAATACATGTGAGGGATGGAATAATCGGTTTTCAAACTTAGTAAGTACATTTTTATTATTAGGTATTAAAATTCAATTATTCAATATAATTTATTCAATATTGATTTAGGTGAATCACAAGCATCCGACAATTTGGACATGGATTACAAAGATGAGGCATGCAAATGCAGCAGACGAAACTAAAGACGCACAGCGTCAACTGGGTACCATTGGGCCAACGAAAAAAAAAAAATGAAACATAATAACATATTAAAAAATATTTGCCAAGAATATGATGATGGTAGTAGAAACATTGAACATTTTTTGAACGCTATTTCTTATTTTATTAGAAAATAAAATTGTATATTTTTTAAAACGCTTTTCTAAATTTTTAGAAAATAGTGTAGGTATAGTGATTTTTTAGATAAAATTATTTTGCGATATTATTACTATACCGTAATAATAACGTAATTTATATATTATATAATACATTTATATTTATATTATTATTATATATTATATTTTTATAATTAAATAATTTGGTATTTGAACTTTTTTATTAGTAAGTACTTAAAGTTTAATCTGCTTATTCACGGAAAAACTGATACATTTGGATATTTTGTCCATGGATATTTTGTCCTTGGATATTTTGGTTTGGATATTTTATCCGTGGATATTTTGTCCTTGGATATTTTGTCCTAGAATCGCGTGTAGGTCGGTGTGTAAGGTATGGTTGGATACGTAGAAGGCCAGAAAGATGCACCCGTTATCAGGCGGATATTTTATTATAATATACTGTAGTCACACTAATGAAGTAACAATCGTACAACTATGTTGAAACATATCATCGACCTATAATTTGTAATAAGAAATAAAAATAAGATAACAATGCGGAAATGTATAGAATAATTTTTTCAGATTTATAAACTGTTATCAAAATAATAGATCATACATGAGTCCGTATTGAAGTAAGCTTATTCACATGGCTGTCAATAAGTAGAGAATAGCGAGAGTGCAGTGTACACGATTACAGTTTTCTCAGTGAATCTTTCCAGTGTTTTCTCAGTGCTCACCCTCATTTCTCTTTGAATTTATTCAAATTCTGTTTTTCTCAAGTATAGGTGGACTTTATTTTGAAATACGTTCATTTTTATGCCATTAAAGAACTGTAGAGCAGCGTTTCTCAAAGTGTGGGTCGCGACCCACTCGTCAGGTGTCGGTCGTCAGTCAATTTTTGGTGGGTCACGAACATTTTTTTAGAATTATATAGATTCCAAGAAATTTACGTTAAATTAATATTAAATATATTATTATAGTAATATAGTACCAAAAATTACGTGGGTAATAATGATTACTAATAATTCGTCATATATTTATTTATTACGTTGGGTATTAAATCGTCGGTATCGGAAGAATTCAGCGATAAAATACGATAAAGTCGCAGCTGGACAACGATGACTATCAGTTTTTGAAAAGTGAAACAATGTGGGTCGCGAAAGAATTTTCGGGGAAAATTTGGGTCGCGGTACTAAAAAGATTGAGAAACACTGCTGTAGAGTGTTAATGCAAACTTTATTTTTTGCAAATGAGAAGGTTTCGTTTTTTTAAAGTATGAATTGTTTAGCACATTTTTTTTTTAAATTTGAGATATTATTAATATTCAAGTTTTGTTTTATATATAAAATTGAACTATTCATTTTTTGAATAATTATTAAACTTTATTTACTAAGGATAATAATCCATGGTATTAGGTTAAAGATAAGAATGATTATTCAAAAATTATAGTAATTAATATTAATACTTTTAGCATTTTTCAATTTTTTTAAAAATAATTTGAAAATAAGTAGGTTACTAGTCTAAAAATTACCTTATGTATTTAATATTTTATGTAGTCAAAACTATGGTTAAGGATCATATTTTGGTCCTTAGTACTTCAACTTAAACGATATAGAAATTACTCGTTCACATTTTTTTTTTAAATGAATAACATGAAAGTATATAAAAAAATTAATGCGCTCAAGTTTACTAAACAATTCTAAAATTACCAAGTAATAATCAAGCGAATTATTTATAAAAGGCTAAAGGATAAAATATGAGTGAACATACTTGCTGAATCGCACTATATATGTCATAGTTTTCAGTAAGATAAGTGATAACGTCAATAAAGTGACATATTTTATTGATTTGAATGATTTGAGGTTAACGAGTATATTAAACTGTGTTTTTGGTAATAATCTTATTCAATGTACATTATTATTAATCATGTATCGTTTGTGAGTAATGGTTTCTATTATTTAGACTAATAGCAGATTTCGTGACGAAAAAATCTTATTAAAATACACATTTTAGTACATTTTATGTGCCTATATAAAATATTATAAATATTTTAATATTTACTTTTTTTTTATACGTATAGCTATAAGTATAGTAAGTTTATATTATATTTTTAAAAAATACTATCGTCATGGAGTATCTCTCCACTTATTTTTAATTTGTTTACCCATCGCATTAAGGTCTATTACAATAATGGCATAGTTTTTTAATTACCTTAAAAATACGAGACTGCAGAGGATAAATTAAAAATTTAAATTACCTAAGTTTACATGCATAATACTCACGAAAAATGCGGCGAAACGGTGCTAAAAGCCCAAGTGCGGACAATGCTGATAAGGACAAAATTATTGTTGCGGCAATAACGAAAGTACCCAGACTAGGGAAAAAAGGTTTATAATCTACATTTACGTTATCTAGAAATACCAGTTGCCAGTCGGTTGTTCCTATTAACAATAAATAACACCAAGTTAATATAAGTCCAGTTTAGTTCAAAGGTTTTCAAGATTTTTTCCACCGTAGTTTTATAGTTATATCGTATAACACAATATGCATATAAGTAGTTATAGTATGTAAACCTACTGGCCACTGTATATAATATATATACTGTTAAAAGTTTCCTAATATTATTTATTGGAAAGTAAAATAGAACAATAATATATTTAACTATAGTCATACCTGAAACTATTTTAGTCACCCACGTGACCCTTATCAGGTGCTATTTGGACAACAAAATAATATTTTTAAGTATAGATTGATCATGATATTATTATTGATTGTTTAAGCTATCATAGGTGACTGCAGTTATCAATCCCGAATGATATTAATTTTTAATTTAATTTCAATTGAGTTATTTATTTAGTAACGTGTGCTATTAATAATAAATAAGTTAAAGTACACGCCTTATTTTCGAGAGTTGAGGGAGCGCATTCTCTTCGCTTTGCTAATAAAATATTTATTACAATTTACCCACTACGAAGAACACGAATGATGTAACACAATAATATGTACAGAACTTTAGGCGCATAATGATCGCGACATTGTGCATTCTGTATAATTTGTTTGCGAAATAGATAATTTAATTGACTTAATAGATAACACAAACACATTTTTTTCAGTTCCCAAGCCTTAGGTTATTGTTGTCTTACAACGTAGTGCGATAACTATATACATTTTATAATATTTTTATAAGGCAAGTTTTGGATAAATGCCGTTGTTTAAAAAAGATAATATTACTATTACTATTACTATTCACTATCGTTTAGTGCAGTGATGCGCAACCTTTTTTGATCGACGACCCCAAAAATTATTTATTTTGATATTACGACCCCCCTTCCTACCAAAATTATGTAAGTGTATAATATTGTAAAATTATTGACGACCCCCTAATAAAATTTGGCGACCCCCAGGTTGCGCACCACTGGTTTAGAGTATTTAATATAGATCATAATATCGTATAAGTAGTAGAACATCAATTTAACAAACATGGAATTATATAAATTGTATAACTCAGGTAATACGTCAGAATAAATAAAAGTAAGTAGATAATACGTAATGAATGAACGTATTATTTTTTAAACATTGGCGTAGACGATTATATATAGCACACATTATAATACATTATTTACTTTAATTTTGTGATTTTGCGGTGGAGTTAAAATGTAGGTAGGTAGGTTAGGTATAGCATCATATACTGTTTTGTACGCAATTTATCTAGTCTCGAACACTTCGTGCTTATCTAATTTATAAATATATTTTTAAGTAGAAAACCCGTATCAAAATCGTGCATTTCTCCACGCGCAATAATAGCTAATTTAAAAATGTATAGGTATCTTTTATTCTAAATAAAACTTGATTTTTATCGAAATAGCAATACAATAATTATACCGGCACACAGTACAAATAACTATTGAGTGTATCAAAATCGAAAAACATAGTTGAAATTAAATGTACCTATGTAGGTAGGTATTGATTCCCAGCCGAATATATTTGATTTTTGTTTTTACTTGATCACCTTTTATGTTTCTATCAGTAAGTTGTATAATAATATACACAAATATAGTTTTGGCAACACACTCTTGTTGGTTTAAATTTTTTTTTACTCAGAGTTAACAAAATGTTTTTGTTAAGATGTCGCTATTGTGGTTTCTAATATCACTATTGTTCTAATAGGTGTGTGACATATTAAAAAATATTATTATTTTGTATTTGTTTCTAATTTTTTTTTCTGAGCACAATGATTATTAAGTATGTATTTTAATGCCATAATTTAAAATTGTCCTTTGACTCGATAGCAATGGATGGTGATGGACGATGGTAATCCACATAATTCTACATTCTTATAGTTCTATTGTATTATATACCTGCATATTATGCATGAGATTTTTCATCGTAGGTCCATATAGCTCCTATTTTAAGTACCCAAAGACTATGTAATTACAACGTTCAACTGACATTTTCAATTGTTACGGTGCACTGACAATGTATTTTAAACTTTTGAATAGTATAAAAAAAAATTTTTTTTGGGCATAAGATAATTTTGGTTTGTGTTTTACTGTTAATTAAGTTTAATAGGTTAGCCCCCTACTCAACTGCGGTGGGGACTACTGCAATGATTTTCAACATCTGCTTTTAAATATTGCCCCTACATGTATCTCCAAAGAGATAAGTTAAGGTATATTTTTTCCACTCTTGGCTTAAACTTTTCCCTCATCAAAGGTCTCTCAGCTAATAACACAAACATAATCCTTCATATTATTATAACTTTATATTCCAAACTGCCCTCCAAATATAATAGTGCGAGTTGTATTAATCCACATTTTCAGTGTTCATAATGTACAACAATAATTGTCGAGATATGATATAAAACATGTTCAAACCTCAAAAAAAAAAGTTTTATAGGTATTTATACTCCATAAATTCATTTAAAAACTTAACTATTAATATATATATATGGTAAATATTTTAGAGATAAAATGATATTTTGACTCTGATGAACATTATAGTGGTTTTATGGTGAAACGAGTGATAGTTTCCGGTTCACCTAATATTAGCACAGAGCAGATTGAAGTAAAAAACAAACAGGTTTTCGTATGCAAATTTGATGAGGGTCAGTATAGCGGGTAAAAAAAAAAAATGAAAACGAAAAGTTCGGTACGTTAGCCGTCGGGGTACGCGATTATCATTTTATATTATTTTATTTTTTTAGAAAAAATTTAAATTTATATTTGATTCCCAGAGCTAAGTATATTTCGCAACAGAACTGAGGGTTTTTTTTTTTTTTTTACAACGGCACACAGGCACAAAGGAAACCCTACGGGGACGTGTGTAAGATGAACGAGCGTACGACTGCTATATACCCCTGGACCGCACACCGTATACGCATTATAGCTTTTTTCCTCATTTTGTTTTCACCCCATTTGCACGTATACATAAAAACAAGAGCCAACCGAGGGATCTCTTCTCCACCTCTTTCCTAAGCAATCCGACAGGGGTCTTTTCCCGCGGACGTTGCTAAGTCGGTTTTAATTAGGTTTTCTCCTCCGCCGGCGGCGTATCGATCGGGCGGGCCGCTGCAAAGACCTTTGCGCGCGTGTCTGCATATAGTTACTTTTGTATGTATTTTATATAATATATATAATGTGTGTGTATGTGTGTATGTAAACATATTAAACGCAAAGTATTTTCGTTTCAAATAATATTACATGATATTACATTATGTACGATATCAAAAAATACCAAAGACGATTCTTCTGACGCGTAAACTTATTTTTAAATAAATGGAATAGCGACTATAATATAATATATTTGAAATAAATAAAGCTCGGGCACTGACTGTGTATACAAAATTTAATTTGATTTTGATATCTATATAAAAATGATCATTCTGATTGAATAGCAAAAATATTTTTATTTAAGTAATATTCGAGAAGAGTGTCTGTATTTATTACATGTATTATCATCAATAATGTTCAGCTTAATATACGAGCTCCACAATTTTTTCGTTTGCTATGTTTGATTGAAAACAAGATCACGAAAAAACACCTATGTGCTTACCTACTATTATATACTACTTCATATTCAACGATTGCCAATTTTGTAGTTGTAAATCATTTTTGTTTCTCATATAATTATTATCAATCTGTGTGTTTTACCATTTAGCAATGATTAATTATACGCGTTTAAATATTCGATATTAATTTTTTTTACATTTTATATTTAAGAATATATTCGAATTGGTCATAAATTGTTCATACAATGTATCACGGAATGTATAATGGATATAATATGTAAAATTGTTTAGTCAAATAAAATAACATTACTATGGTTGATTTAAATTATTACAATGTTTCCACGTACCTGAAATATATATTATATATAGGTACTGCAGTAAAGTTCGAAACAATATATGTCTATGATGTACTATGACTTGATCCACGAGGTCCGTCTTCTCTTATCGTTTTCATATCAAGCTGCTCTAGAGAAACAATTCAAAATTAATTTTTACTAGGCTGCTCGCCTTATAAATAAGGACATATATATTTTAGTAAAATTTAATGAGAATATTGACGAATAGTAGGTACCTTTAAAATAATATGTAGCTACAATAAATAGGAACATAAAGCGCATATATTCATTCAAACTGAAGTTCTCAAACTGGTTAGACAATACTCGGCGATATTATTATATGTAATACAAAAGCGGTTCTTTTCTTCTGAAATTTTTCTCACACAAAAAGCATACAATGGTATTAGCAATTTAAGTAGAAATTACCTATATTTAATAAAAATATTACTTTTCTACTATGATTAGTTTAAAAAATGTACAATATTATGTATAACAAACACAAGCACGCATGTCATAATAACTATTGGTTTTATAATGACGAATTTAATATGTAATAAAAATGATATTGAATCGGAAACAATATTTTAAAGAGTAAATACTTAACGATTATAATTTAATTTTTTTCCATCTACATTTGCTCCATTACAAGCATAGTGTTTTAAATATAAATTAAACTATCTAAGTTGTGGTGAATCGTGAATTCTGATGTAAACTTTTTTTTTATTAGGTTTTGCAAGTATTTTAAATAGTTAATTAAGTAAACCATTTACTCAAAAAATTTAAAATTTAAAAAAATACGGTGCTATAGTGACTATAACTAAATTGTAATACATCTCTATACTAACTACTGGCGACTCCTACTAAAAACAACAATAATAAATATTTTGTTTTACTCTAATTGTGTAGCGTGCGGTTTTTTAACTTTAATCAAGCTTTTCATTTTATAGAAGTTTTGTGAGTGTAAGTGTATATATAATATGTTATAACGTGACTCGTGGGCAAATAATATCGGCCTTAATTACTTTTTTTAGTGCGTACAAACTATAAAATATACTATTATTAGAGTTTTGATAAGTAAATGTAATATACGAATTCATATACTTTCGAAAGTTTTCTATTTTCTATTGTATAATATAGTAACTAATAGGTCAATAAAAGTAATTTAAAAAACGAGTTTATTACATTTTATATTTAAGTATAGTTATTTTTGTTAAAAAAAAATATAATAATAACTACGACAAAGCAAAATAAGTAGAACAAAGTGTAGATATATTTATTATAGCTATAAGACTAAGCACATCTCTAAATTGATATTTTGTATTTTGGTATCTATAGTGAGGTTGTATAGTTAGCCGAGTAAACGAGTTACACTCATTTTTTAATGGCAAGTATTTAGTTTAACAAAATGTGTAGATCCTTAATGATTTAAATCAAAAGAATGTATTTATTTTCGATTCACAAAAATGAAGTACTTAAATTTGTATATAAGTTATTTAAAACATAGGTAGTTCATATTTAAAAAGCATCGTTATTAAAATTAGATTGGATTTTTCAAACTATTATTTTGCACTTCAAAACTTTTTTAATTTCTATTTATTTACAAAAGTATTTTTTTTTATATCCCACGTGCTCTCGTGATATAAATTTGTTTGTTTAGTTTTGTAAACTAAATGATAATATTTTGCTGCACAATAACATAAGCAAATACTACTTATACCTAACGATTTTTGTATTTTTTTTTTTAAATTTAGATTGACAATAAATTGTGAGCTGCTTAATATAAACAATACAATTCAAGTCCTTGACAGTAAGTTGGCACTTACACTTACACCATTTTCAAAAATAACTGCATTAATATCGATATATATAGGTATTATATGAAAAATGTATCTGTATTCGATGGGGAAAAATGTATCTATTTAAAAGTTTAGACTCTAATTTTGAGAATAGATTAAAATTAAAATTTGATTGGCGCGTTTGCTCGGTTAGCAATCCCAACTTGACCTTTACAGAAAAAAATGTAGCTCTTAAAATTGTGCGTATTAAGTATAAAATAATATTGTATTATACATATACGAATAAAAACTAAAAATTCAGTCTCCCCGCCGTTATTGTAAATAATATTAATTGGTCGCGAAATCGGTTCGTATTGTATTTATTATACACCTTGCCAACGGGATAAATCATAGCTGCCTTTAGATACATTACGTCTATGCTGCAGGTTACCGCATTTCGAGTTTACCATATGTCCATATACCAGCCATCGCTTGACTCGGTGACTGGAATATGATGTATTATTATCATTGACCTTACAGATAACATTATATTATATAGGCACAGTATATCATTGTTGTTATTATTATAATAAGTGTTCTTACCTATATCTACCCGGCCGTTTTAGTCATAAAATCTAGCGCACGAGATTTTCCGGAGTTATTTCGTATATTATATTATATTTCATCGATATTTTCGGTCTGCTGTCACGCGTATCGTGCTTGCACCGCCGCCGCATCGTCGCAGTGTTGTAGGGGCGAATTCGTTCGACAGGTTGCTATTATTTTGTACATACTTAATGAATAAATATATTATACAGACACGCCGTATACTATACAACATACTGCAGTTGCGGGCACTAATAAATGGGAAATCGGACACTCGAGAACGCCATGTCTATCCTAGACAAGTTTATGATATTAATCATTATAATATGGACAGTATTCGAAACGAACCGATATATGTATATAATATATATATATATATATGCACGAACCACGAGGGCTTAATATACACATATACATATATAGACGAAGTATACACCGTATACTTCCTATATTCTAAAGTAAATAATGTAAAGCAACGTTTATGGCTATATATAACAGCGTGCAACGTATTATATTATGTGAAGGGTCGATGCTTCTATGTTTGTGTTGTGTACCGTTCTATTAGATGAATACAATATGCCCATTGCTATTATAGTACATATTATATTATATGTATGTATACATAGGTAGTAATACTTAATATGTGCATTTTGACATAGGTCCTAAACACAAATAATACGGCGATGATATCCTATTACACGATACACGATACCGCGGTATAATAAATGATCGCACGTCGAGTACCTATATATACCTACACTCGATAGATTTTCGTAGTATTTTTTTATTTGTTTAAGGAATTTAATAATAAAATATAATATACCTACGATACCCTAACCGTTAGGTTTAGTTTAGTTATGAAAGTGGAACTAATCGAGTTATCTTCCGACGAAAATCTGTGTATAAAGTTTAATGAAATGACAAGTGATAAATTTTGGTTTTCTATAAAATCAGAATACCCAGAATATTGTCAAAAATAGCTGTATTAACACTTCTACCATTTGCATCATTTTACTTGTGTGAAACGACGTTTTCAGCTCTTACCGCAATAAAAAACAAATATAGGACAAAATTAAATGTAGAATCAGATCTAATAGAGTTGCAGTCTCCAATATAAAACCTGATATGGAATCAATAATATCAAAAGTTTAAGCTCAGGTATCCCATTAACAATGTTAACAAACAAGTGAACAGATTAACAAACAGTTGAATAACAAGTTTAATTGTGCATTTAAAAAATTTTATTTGTGTATTTTATTATTTAAATTTATTGTATATGCTTGTATTGTTTTAAAATAATGTTGTATTGTAAATTAATTACATTTTTAAGTGGAAATTAATCAAAATCGTATACCATATAAATGTTTTATCATTAATTAAATCAAATTTTGATGAATAAAATTAAACGGTGGGTCGCGATCAAAAAAAGGTTGAAAACCACTGCCCTAACTTATACCGCAGCAGTTCGTAGTTTTTTCTTTTCTAAAATACGAGTGTGAACTGAGATTTTTTGTGTAACATTGATTGAAAATAGAAAATTAATTGCCTAGAAGTATTAAGGTTATGGTTAAAAAAAAAGGTTACTCGTATGCTTCCGTATAACTTGCAATTTAGTTTTGAACGAAATACACTTCTTTGATGAAAAGTTATATAGGTAGTACGTTTTTTTCAAAGTTTATTTTGTTTGCATTTTACAGATAACAATATACGTAGGTACAGTGAACAGACTACACTTTGTACACTCGTCACGACTATGGTGGCTTATGCATAATAATTAACAGGAAATTAAAACTACAATGGACGTATAATAATAAGGTAAAACCAAAATATATTATATTTGAAACAGCGACAGTGTTAGGATTTTATTCACGTTAGGACGACATATTATATTATACGAAAAAACACGTTTCAAAAAAAAAAAAAAAAGCAAGAAAATAAATGTATATAATATATATAATAATATTATCTACTTTACCGAGATGGTAAAAATGATATGTTTATAGTGTATGTTCATGAGTCGTGAGTCAAGCGATACCTATGGCCATTACTATTATTGCTTTGCTCCTTCGGGTATCATATCTGCGGTATTATACAGGCTTAAAATTTGCAGGGAATCGTTAAATCAAAATGAGGGGTCTATAATAGTCTTAAAGCATTGGTTCTCAAACTGTGGTGCACGTACCGCCGGTGGTACGCAGAAGGCTGCATGGTGGTACGTGAAAGACCGTGCGGTACGGAAAATTAATAAATTACCATTTATTACTAATGTTAGTTAGCGGATTTAATATTATTTTTTTGTTTTGTAGGTATTTAATGTGCCTACTGTTAAATGAATGTACCTAAATCATTACTTTTATACGTTACAATTATTAAAAATGTATTGGGATTTTGAACACCTACCTAGGTTTACTATATGTTTGGTCATATGGTAAGTAGATATGCGACCGATCCACAATATACGTGAGAGGTACGCGAAAAAGTAAGTTTAAGAATCTGCGGTCTAAAGCATAATCCTGAAAATGAAAGTATTTACAATAAATACTGTAATGGGCTGGTGTAATGTAATGCCGGAGAAAAACAATTCCCGGTATTTTCCCGTATGGTCTTTTTCCCGAAATTTCATAAACCCAAAGTCCATAAACCGAAACATTTTTTTCCGAACGCCTTTTTCCCGACGCTTATTGTTCCCGTAATAAAAAACAAAAAAATTTGGACATTTTGTCAGGGCAGCTATTACGAGGAGCTCTTAATATTAAGAATCAGAAGAAGATTAAACCAATTTATTTTTACGCTAACTATAACGGGTGATAAATAAATAATTTTAATATCAACGATCGTAACTATATGTACCTCGTAACTAACGGACGGACGGACGGACATAACAGGGATATATTATTAGGTGTTCTAAACTCATGCCTAGACATCTAAAGAGTAAACTAATATCAGGTTCCTTATTGGAAAGTGCGTGTAACCGTACGCCTATTTAATAATATTATGTTAAAACAACTATATAGATTATACGGGTGTTTATAATGCATACGTTTAAATCTCGATAATGGTTGGACTTTTACCCGATTACATAATAATAATATATAGTACGTGCGGGTGCGGGCGCGTTTAATTCGGCGCGGTGGGACACGAAAAGGATTATCGTAAAACACGCATAATAATATATCATTGTGGTTGTCGAACAGGGGAAAAATGTTTACACGTTTTTTAAATCTAAATCGACGCAGTGGGTCGTTGATTCCTAATCGCCGTTTCAAGTTAAACTCTCGGAATAATATGCTGGCGGTAATATGCGTTTACCTATACCGTCTATATTATATTGTGCACGCAAACATCAAATCGAATTGTATTCGATGACGGTCGCACGTAAATACGTTATTATTATCTGTAAACAGAAAAACCAGTGACGATGGGATCGTTTTATGTCTGTCTGCATTTCGATAACTAGGCGCTATCAGCTCGAATCCCTTCAACGACGACGACGTATACACATATTATTACAGGAGCCGTCTATATTATTATAATATACAGTAAAACCCCGCTTAGACGGAACTTCGGTAAGACGGAAACCCCGGTATTACGGAAAATTTTTTTGGTCCCGTTTCAAATTTCATATAATTTTATCCCGCCAAGACGGAAACCTCGCCAAGCCGGAAATATAACATGATTTTCATGTAATAAATGTATTTTCCTATCGTCAATACCCGATAATCGATAAACGAGCGCTTATACGATAACATTAAAAACTAATAAAATTGATATGTATACCTACACTATACAACATTATTATCTGAGTTTTCCCTCCCAGTGTCCAATAGTGAGATTTTGGATTTGACTTCGAGAGCCAAGGAGTGTGTTTAACGCGACGCCTTACGAAATAAAAATCAATAACCGATTTTATTCAAAAAATATAATAATGTATTATCAATGTATACTGCAGGCTAACAATTAATATGTAATAAATATAAAATTAAGTTGAAAATATAAATTGTATGTACCTATGTATTATGTATAAACTGGTGTAAGATAAATATGTAATTTTTAATTTAATTCAATTTAATATGTTTGAACACCGTCAAGACGGAAACCCCGTTAACACGGAAAAATTTCATGGTCCCATGCGATTCCGTCTCATCGAGGTTTTACTGTATATGTTTACGGTATGGTTATTATGCGTTTATCACTGCATTCTGCAGTAGTTTTGTCGTTAAAACGTTTTAAGCTATACGAAACAACGTCAGTGCATCGTAGGTTTCACCGGAATGGAAAATCGCGCGTATAGGTACGACGACAACTTGGGCGAACAGTTGATTTTGACACACCGTCGCATTGTCCCGCGCCCCGTGCGTGCCACCTAGTCCACGACCTTTTGTCGTCGTCTGTGTATATTATACGTGTATAATTACACACACTCACACACACACACACACACACGGCCGTGTGAGTGTTTTTTTTAACATTGGTTTTTTACCAGTTGTTGCGCATAAAACATTAATTATTTTCTTAATTACAAAGGACACGAGTTTTGTGCGCGCTCTGCTTTTTGCCCGACGCGCAAGCCGAGCTTTTTGCCTGCAAGCCCTTTTGTCCGGTTCTTTAATAGGATTCTGCCCCTCGTCCTCCGTACACATACGTATATTTATATATTTATGTATATGCACACACACACACACACACACACACCCACAGACATATGAATGCGCTCGTGTTTATATAATATATATATGTATATATATATATACCCACCTATATACGTATATATATATTATACACATACGCGTGAAGGATGAAACAAAACGCACATAGGTTTTCAGCAATGAACACAATTTACATCCATGTACACACGCTGGCACTTTGGTCTGCAGACGGAAACAGACCATTAAAACTCTTATCCTTGTATCCTTGCGTACGGGACTCTGCTGCAGCGGGCTGCGTGCAGGATATAATGGCGTTGAAACCCATTTACGTTTTGCGCACGGTGCGATAGAGAATTAGAAAAAAAAAATATTACGCGTTTTACTGTACCTATATAATAGTGCATAATATTATAACAAATGTTTGAAAGTTTGAATGCGTTTTAAATTAGACGAGGTTCAACTTTACTATTACTATAGAACTATAGGTACCTACCTACTGCATTACAAAGAAAAACGATACCTATGTACATAATGATGTACAATTAATTTACTCATTGCGGGTATATGTCTCTGGTTCTACGACAAACGCATAACGATAAACCCAACTCCTCGAAATTGAAAATGTATCATATTTAAAACGAGCGGTTATATTAACATGTTATTAACAGTTAAACTCTACCTTTTACAAAAAAAAAAAAAATGTAATAAATAGGTATTTTTTTTTTTAGTTCTGCGTCGCAATCAAAACCAACATTAGTTATGCAACATGAACTTTATTTTTTTTTTGTCCTAATCCTTTTTATTGTGTCATATCATGGTTTTGTAAAAATTCGTTAAGTTAATATTTTACATATTATTATTATGTAGTAGTATAAATAGCAATCAGTGCAATTACTGCAATTTATCTAACGAGTTTAATCTACATAAAGAAATATGACGATATGTACAGTGTGATTAATTTAACACTCACAATCTTGAAAGGTATGTATGTTTATGAACATATTTATTTGCACAATTTTTGAAAAAAGTATAATATTTTAATTTTGTCGAGTTTTATTTTTTTAAATGTTAAGTGACCAAGCAAGTAAATACATTTTTAGTTTCATATTCAGTAACAGATAATAAGAGATTCTCATTCAATAATATAATATAAATATTGAAAATAAAACGATCAAAAATAGCATAAGATTGAATTTTTGAAAATGCTGTGAAGAAGTGAATATTTAAAAAAAAAAAATAATAACATTTTCAAAAGCGTTTATGAGTTTTCGAAGCAATGAGTGTTTACTGTAAAAACAATCTCTTTGCTGTGCACCAAACGCGTGTCCAGCGGGTAGGCCTGGTAGGCCCGGGCCTACCCCGATTTTGAACCCTTAAATATTCCTGAAATATATTTGTTTATTATACAAATTTTTTTTATAACCAGGCCGTCCTAAATTTAGAATCTGGACACTCCTCTGGTGTGCACTCGTATATATATAATATATAAATATAGTATGTACAGGCATATATTGCTTGAGATATAGGGGAATGTATAAAATGTGCACGATTCGTATAACGGTATAATAATATTTGTCAAGAAAAACTGCAAACACTGTACAGAGACTCGTATACATAAATATATACGCCCTTCCCCCCTGCCACACACACACAGAGTGATTAGTGCTATCGTCACGTCATATATTATACGACACGATACGATATATATATAATATATATGTAGTATCTATACCTACATAATATTATATACATACACACACACGCGCGCGATAACGCACAGCTACGATAATTAAGGGATTGTATTCCAGAGGTACACCTCTACGCGCGTACGTGTGTAGGTATATATATATATGTATAGTGTACACGTATATAATACTGTTTACACGCGGTCAGTGCGTATTATAATAATGGTCGTACTCTATGTGCGTATATATATATATATACGTATATATAACACGCGTACCTATATATATTCGCACGCGGCTATTTTATTCGTTTCAAGTGTTTCGGGGGCATTCATTAGAACACAAACTTCCGGGCACAGCGCATAAATAAAAGATGGGGAAAAAAATAGGAGCGGAGAAATTTTTAAACAGAGAAAAAAAAAGTGTATGCAAAATAAAAAAAAAAAAAAAAAAAAAAACGTCAAGAGAGTAAAACGCCAAAGGTGCGCGGGGGTGTGCGAGCACACATCTCGGGGACCCGCACACACCCAACCGCACGCGAGTTGGGTCGCACAATAGGAGAGTTTTCTGATTACTGCATTTTGAAAAAGTATATATATATATATATATATATATAAATGTACGGTGGCAAGTGTTTAGCAATGCGTGTACATGAATAATACCACACGCGGCGACGCTATTACATAATATAAATATTATAATAATATATATGCGGCGGCGGCGGCGGAGGTGGTCGGCTCGTGCGAGTGTGCGCGCGATAATATAATAATCGTATATTTTGTGTGCTGTGTGAAAATTGCGTGAGCACCGGACCGATGACCGTTGCCCAGGTTCTTCTTATGACTCGCCGCCGCCGTATAATATTATAATATTCGAAATAATTAGAATTGTAAATTACATAATCCCCGGGCCAACACCGCAGTGTCGGCGGCGGCGGCGGCGGCGTTCCTACCCCGCCGCCAGCCCGACAGTCCTATTTACATGTATATATTTATAACGTCCTCTTCCGCGCCTACCGCTCGAAAAGGGTGTACCCACCTATACTACGCGTCGTCGTGTATATAGTGTGTATTGTACCTGAACGCCGCACATAGGTAGATCCATTCAAGTGACTATATACTCGTTATTTCAAAAAGTGTTGGCTTTTTTTTTTTTTAATGATATTAGGTCATTTCAAAATTACGTTTTTTTACAATGTATTTTTTTTGTCGTTACCAGTTTTTAAGTTTTTTTTACTTTTTTAAACGACACCATACATGTTTTATTCCATATTCCGAAGTAGAATAGTATTCGGAGTATTTCAACGTGTAAAAAGTTTGAATTTCGGACAAGTAGTTCACAAGTTATGAGTATTTAAAGTTTAGATTAGCGGAGTAGTCGTGTTGTACACAACATTTTGCGGTGTGCCACGCTATACTACGCTATACTCCGCTCATCTAAACTTTAAAATATGCTTATGACTAATGAACAAGGTGCTTGTCCGAAATTTGAGCTTTATAGATTAAAATACTCCGAATAATATTCTGCTTCGGAATGTGAAATTAAAATATATGCATATGGAGTTATTCAAAAAAGTAGAACAACTTAAAACATTATAACGATAAAAACTAGTAGAAAATATAATTTTTTATCAGAAATGTTGTTTTGAATCGACATAAAGTAATGTAAAAAAACAAAATTATTTTTAAAAAGTCTATGATTTTTGAAATAATGAGTGTAGACACTCAAACGGACAACCCTGTACACAAGGTGTGCATATTATACAACATCACGATGGTGTGTTCCCCCTACATCATGTTATAATATTAAACACAAAGCGGCGGCGGCGGCGGCGGCGGCGACGACGACGACTACGACGACGACTATACGACGACGACGGGGGCGGCGGTGGAGAGAAAGACTGATGACGGGGGCGGTGGAGGACGTGGATGGAGACGCGGACGAGGTGAAGTCTCCGACCGACCCGCCGGCGCGCGGTCAGAAACGGGGGGGCTGCAGGTACAAAGCGGTTTTCGCAAAGGCGGCCGAATAAATTATAGGCCCGCGTGTCTCCGCGCGATCCGTATATATACACACGAGAGAGTTTTCTCTCTCCCCCTAAATTATACGCATACACACACACACATATATATATAATATACGTGAGTAATATAACATCGCAACGTGTACATAAAAGCACGTGATATCGCGTACTTTTCGCCTTAAAATGTGTACACCGTGTACAGGGGTGGTTTTTTAGGGGGGGGGGGGGTGGAAGGGTCCCTTCCCCATCAGAACTTCGGCGGCGAACTACATAATTATAGTCGGAAATTTAAAATTCGACGACATGAGTCGGCAATTTCAACTCAAATTTTATAGTAGATACTATATAAAGTAATAAATATATTATCTTGTCTATATGTAACTATGTATGTCTTAGTACCTAGTGGCTAGTATACATAATAATATATCCACCCGCAACCATCTCACCCGATCGGTCGAGTTTTGTTAGTGTTGTATACTATAAACTGTATACAATATACACCAGCTATACCTAGTTTTATTTATGTTATAAAAGTACCTACCTAACTGGTAACTGATGAGCAGGTTCACGATAACTGTACGAATTTCAACCAAGATTATTAAAGTCGATTACTTTACTAAAAATTAAAACCACGAATACACATGTGGTCATCAAACGCTCAACAAACTACTCTGCACCCTTCCATAATATATTGGCGGTGCACTGAACCAAAAATTATGTACTCAAACCATCTGTGTGTGTGTGGATGTGTTTACGTATATTACGTAGAACCATATAATATATTATAATGTAGGTACGCGTTAACCCAATACGCGAAAGGCTCAATGTTGTTCTAAAAATAATCCCTACGAGGATTAATTATTAGTGATGCAGAAATGGCAAGTCTTATCGAAAAAAAATCCTTATTTTTCCTTTATCGATTACTTTAACAACGTACTTACTACTAGATAAAATATTATTATGCTTCTTCACCGAGTGTATGGTTGAAATACAAACAATATGGGAGATACACTACATCAGTGGCGTTGCGAAGGGGCTAATCGAGAGACTCTGAGTTTTTTAAGAGGTGATGGGCGAGTGGGTAGATAATGGCTAATAGGTGGAATTTTAGTAGTTCCTATTCGAGTAATAACTGCGCCAGGTAATTACAAAATATGTTACAGTGAATGCCTCTATTGGGTTATTGCGGTGGTGCAGGGTAAAATAATATTAAAAAACTATAGCCTCTAAAAAAAATAGCAGGATCTCTACGCCGCTGCACTATACGTACTCTATGGATTGTGTATGTATAACTGTACGAGTATTCTTGCTTTTATTAATCTAATGTCATTCGTGAAACGAGTTTTGAACTGTCGAGGTATTTAGTAATTTGTGTATAAAAGAGTCTCGTGCGTTTTAAAATATATATTAATAGGTTTGTATATATAGGTACTGCGAGCGATTTGACCGATGTAGCTTTGGCCGACGATGTCGACGAGTAACGAATTTTTTCACCGCTGTCCATCACTCATCGACTCGAATTTATGAATATTCCGGTAAAAGGTGTCGTGTACTAGCTGCTATTATATGCTACCCATGCGCTTTTTCGGTGTAATTATATATGTATAACATTTCCAATCAATTTTTTTACAATAGTCTTGATTATATTGTGCATAATAATATAACTAAAAACTAATAATAAGCCGCTTTCGTTGATGTATTTATTGATTTATTCGTCAAGGTTTTTACTTTTTGAACGGGTGAATACCTGCAGTGTATTATTTGTGAGACTTTCCTTTTTATCAACTATTTAGTTTACAGATATTTTCAAAATTGTGGGAATCATGATTTTTAAAAGTCATCACAATAGTACCGATAATTATAATATCGTGTTATAGACTTATAGTGTTATATATAAATTATAATAGCTATAGACTATAGTATGTTATGTACCTATATAGCTTTGTTATTTCTGATATTGTTGTTATTTGTCATTCCTTTATAAAATGTTTTTTTTTCTCAATAACTACTTATAGTGTGTACCTATAGAATACCTATTGTAAAGCAATTATTTAATTACATTTTTTTACTTTTGTAGTAGAACAAATCAGAGACAATACGGTTTCTAAAATATAAATTGTTGTGTGTTAAGTATAACTGTTGAGTCTGTTATTCAGGAAGTAGTTTGAGTGAAATAGGTTGCGTATAAAATAAGTTTTATTTATTTATATACAATTTATAAACATTAAATACTGTTGAATAAATTAATAATATACTACAATAATGCTTCTACACTAAACCAGTATATCTACATTTACGATTCGATAGTTTATAGAGTAAAATGGATTATTTATATCATTTATAAAATACAAATATATTATAATATTGTATAAACTCATAATTATTATTAAAATCATATTTTATTCAAAACGGACATTGTTTTACTAAAGCGTGTATGGCGTCGTATGCTATATAATCTTTGATATATATTTTTACGCAGCAATATATAGGAACGAAAGCCAAAGTATTGTGTTTTTGTGTATCTAACTAATAAAATATCATTACTATTGAATCGTGTGACAAAATCCAAATGACAATAATAACAAACTACAATTGATTACCAACAAAGTGTTCTACGATGCGAACCGACGATGATGGTATATTAACAACTTTTTTTTCTTATTTATGTAACGCGTGATTCGCTTTAAGAATTTTATCATTTTTTCGTATCTAAATAATAAAATATCATTA
Source organism: Neotoxoptera formosana (assembly GCA_022818045.1). Lineage (NCBI taxonomy): Eukaryota > Metazoa > Arthropoda > Insecta > Hemiptera > Aphididae > Neotoxoptera > Neotoxoptera formosana. Next base: position 23,774,103 of record CM040635.1, on the reverse strand, counting down.
AATTAAACAAGCAACTAATGTTCACTACACTGTATTATACGTGCGTATTATGGGATTACTAGAAAGCGGGAGCAATAAAGCCCTGATGATTAACCACAAGTAAGCTCTGAGCGCATGTTAAATATATACCCCAACTATTGTTTATATATATAAAAAAAAATTATCCAAGAAGAAAAATGTGAAATTCCAATTTTAATTATTGTTACTGACTATATATTCTATACAGCGGAGCCACTGTAGATCACATTTTTCATTGACAACTCAAAATTATTTTCCCATGATGCTACAGATATTAGGTATACTTGAATAATATAATATTTTGTTTTTACCGCATATTGGTGTATTCAAATTCATCTTTGAAGTCGGTGCAGGTTGTTGCATACTGCTGCAGCTACTATATAAAGTGCATATAATGGCTCTATACAATTTTTCATTTAACTATTGCCGTGTGACTTTTATGTTATAACGCGTATAGCGTTTCTATATTATATCTAACGTAATATCGCATAGGTATCTATATAGGTATTATATTTACTTAAATTTCGTATAAAAAGCAAATTTTAGTTTGACGCGTGACAATATTAAAACAATCAAGCTGTCACGGCTAACATAATATACTAAATAAAGCATAATATTATTGTTTGCTGATAAACTGTATATGGGTCGTGAATATACAATCTGCAAAGCCTTGCGAATGTGGTTCCAACGTTTAAATTGCACACGCAGAATTTATAGTAAGGCGCGATTCAAATTAAATAACACTCGACCTGCTGATAACAAATCGAATCCTCTACAGCCAAATCAATTACGTACGCGTCTAAACATTTATACTCGACCAACACTTCGATTAAGCCGTAACAATGTGCAATTAATCAGTTCATATTCGTTTACTGTGTTTACCTATATATATAATATATATAGTGCATCTATTTGCACGGTTTTAAACGCAATATGCGATGGAATACAACTACGGTACGCCTAAATGTAATACATAAGATAATTAAATCTGTACGTTATATGTTTTAACTTTTGAAATCAAATATTATATTTTAGCAGTCGATTAAAAAATGAAACTTGCCCCGACTGTTGTACATGTTGTACATATAGCTAGCAGTAGTTGTCTTGAAAAATTAAAAGCAATTAATGACATTTAAAAGTTACAAATTTACTTAGCTGGAGGCATGTGTGTATTACAATTTATGATAATATTTTGCTTTTCACTATAATTATAAGCTCGCATAAATCGATATCTAAATATCTAATTATATATATAAAATTAAGCCATCAGTTAGGTTATAAGGTGTTTTAATAAGAAAATACGACGATAAGAATATTGTATTGAAATGCAATTTTATTATCGTTTTATTTCTACGCTTAAACATTATGTATATGATATATAATGTACCTTGGCAAATATATAGGTTTACTAGTGCAAAGTGTAACAAACAATATTTTTATACACTATAAAACTACAAATTATCATCATGCCACTACCTATATGGATCAATTTAGATTAAGCTTAAATATTTGTTGTTCGCATCCATGAACATCAACTGTCACGAATCGAGTACGTTAACTTTTAAAAGCTTTGGTACGTTATATAACTATTAATACTATAGTAATAAATCTTTGAGAGATTTTGGGTAGAGTAAAAAAGAAATGAATTCTACATTAATATATAGTTAATACATTTTTTTTTAGAAATTTAATCGAATGTAAACAAGTAGTATTGAAAATTTTAAACTGTCTTTAATTGAAAGGTTTCAGAAATCAAATTTTAAATTTAACTTTAATAACTATCTGTATAGATTGTTATACTTCGTAAGATACCGCATTTGTTTCATACTCAATAATATTGAGAATTTTCTGACTTTGCTAAAATTAAATTATAATATTTTTAGATATCTTAATTAAAATAAAAATATGTTTTCCCTTTTTCATGACTCTAAGATGGGATACATTATAGTATATTTTTAAGTATGATGCAATAATAATCAGTCAAATTCAAAACAATTGTTAAGTACATACTCTTTCGGGTAAGTTTGAGTGGTGACTTCGAAATAATATCATGAGCAATTTGTTTTCAAGTGAAAATTGAATATTCGACTATATAGATAACTGAGTTTTATTGAAGTTCAAAAGCTTTCAATATATTTCTGATAAAGTCAGTGCATCAAAATTGTTTAGAGATTTTTGTATCTCAATAACCCTTTTAGACAATATTATTATTATTTTATACAGATTTACAAGTTCGTTTAACTGGCCTACGCTCTGAGCTTAATACGTACCAATAGGTTAAAAAACATTATAGTTTTATCAACAGTTTAAAAAATGATTAAAGTTAAGTTTGGTTTAGTAGTATTAATATTTCATCGCAATCAAATTGTAATACTATATTTGCGACTAGATATATTTTAATTTATAATACATAATATTATAATAATCTAAATATAGTGTAGACCCAATGTTCAGTAGAATATATTTAGGTATTTGTTGAATAAATAGGTATAGCTAAACAATATGCATTATGTAATATGCATGTTAAATTACTGCAGCTTTAATTAGTGAACTTGATAATAAATAGCAGCTATGTATATATTTATACCTTTAGTAGTATTTACGTTTATGCGATTAATCAATAATATTAATTAAAATAACTTACAACATTCTACATAAAGCATACGAAAACTATAATGTACCTATTTATATGTATAGACAATATTAGACATATGAATACTCAAACTACTCTGCATTTTGTGATAATTTTTTTTTTAGTTATACTCAGTTCTTAGTCAAACTTGACTTACAATACATCTATATGAGTGCTTATATAATCTTCATGTGTTATACATATTATATGCATTTCAAAATTAAGCATTAATTCATAAAATATTATGTTTTCAAAAAAAAAAAAAACTTTATGACAAGCAGAGATAAAATAAATTGATATACCTATATCTACATATTTATTTTTTATCATAAAAAGTTAATTTTCTATACGTGGGCGATAATGATAAAAGTGTCTACCCGCGGTATTGCACTACTGCAGCAGAAAGCTTCTTCGCATCGCGATTTTAAAGCATTTGTGTCGTATTATAATTTAATGTGCAAGCACTATATAAAATAAACTCCGAATAAATTAAGACACTGTTAGTTTTTATTTTATCGAATCGAACGTATAAATAGGTACTTGGTATATAGGTACATCATACAACAAGCTTAATGCATATAAAAACCTAATTATGGATATAAAACCGGCTTCTAATAAATGCATCATTTCGTCAAATCGAATATATATATATATATATAGGTAACATAATATTACGAATAATTATATTATATCAATACTATGCCGGTGTAGTGTACCCGCTATAATACCTGTATAATATGCATAATCATAGCGGCTAAGGGTTGTATTGTATGTAATATTATTTCGTTTTAAAGATCTTTGTGCGCATAATATACATACATTATACGCGTACAGAAATAACTGGCACAGCGTCGGTCTGTCCCGCTCACAGTATGCACAATAATTCGAAGGGTCGGCCAAAACGGTTTCAAGAATGCTGCTGCTGCCTCGCGTATATATTATTATTATTATTATTATTATAATAATAATACTACGAATACGATATTATCGTACGAACACGCGGGTTCTTTTTTTTTTTCATTTTATTTTACTTCCCCCACGGTAGCCGCCGCCGCCGCCGCCGACACTCGCGCGCGTCTGGGTCGATACCGAGTGAAAATCCATAAAACGGCGGAGCTCCGAACCGCACGCCGGCCAATCTTGTCACTCGGTTCGACCCCCCCCCCCTGCACACCATCCCGCCGTGGTTATTTTTACCCCCCCCCCACTCCTCGTGTTCCGGCCCGTCCGTCCGGCGTACACAAAAATCCCCGCGGATCAAAAAGAATAATATAATATGTGTACGATAAAATACGAAAAACGAACTCGTGCAAACGTTACCGCGGTATAATATGCGTACAGGTACTCTCCAACAGGGCACGCCACCGTAATATATTATTGTGTAAAAATATAATATATTATTTTGTTATGGACACCAGTCGACATTTTTCGCCGCCGTCTTTCGTCGTTTCGAATCTGAAACAGAAATTTCGTTGGTGATAAACCTGGGTGGGTATAATATCTTATATATAAAATTCTCGTGTCACAATGTTAGTTAAAATACTCCTCCCAAACGGTTTGACCGATTTTTATGAAATTTTATATGCATATTCAGTAGGTCCGAGAATCGGCTACTATCTAAGTTTGTATGCTGTGCGATAAGTGGTTCCGGAGTTATCGCCTCTTAAGTGCACAATAACAGTAGTTCACACAGTAGTTTTTTGTATTTATTTAAATGGTTGCCAATGGTTATAGATTTTATTACTATTATATAATTAGTAGAAATCTATATATACCTATATAAAAATGAATGTCTGTCTGGCTGTCCTTTATGCATTCCCAAACCGTTTAACCGATTACGATTAAATTTGGGACAGAGATAGATTAGACCAATGGGAAGAAGATAGGATCATTTAAAAAGGTAGAGGTCTAGCCCCAAGTGGTGCTCACACGGGAATTTTGAGATTTACAATGGAAATATTTGTTTATAAATGGTTGCCATTGGTTACAATCTATTAACTTGGTTGTTTTTTTTTTTTTTTAATGTACCTAATTCTTATTTCAGTTACTTACGCATCGCATGGGGTCCGCAATCGACCGCAGGTGGATTGCCTACCTGATAATTTACTACTGCTCGCATATATTATCCACGTTTCGATGCGGTGGATTGCCTACCTAGGTGGCTTAGATGTATGTAAATCACTTGAGGTTAATCTTAACATAATACATGGGCATATGATTCAGGCAACGCTGGAAGGGACCAGCTAGGATAGGACAGCATTGCTATTATAGCTGATACTTCGTGTCACGAAGTGCACGGGATCGGCTAGTATGTATAATAATATTATATAGGTAATTTAAATACTGCAGTGTTGAGAATCCGACATTTATCCATACATAGATAAAGAAGATAATATACATATGAAAGATAATGTGCGTAAAAAAGAAATATTATATTATATTACATTATAAGTAACACTGATAAGTCATCGACGGTATAATAACTTTTAAATTATTATCATACGAATAAGGTGCGGTATCTATAAATATATTATATAGACACGCGTAGTGCGAATATAGTACAATTATTATTATTATTTTATGTTATATATTCGACACATTCACAATATATATTATATTGAACAGATTAATAGCCTCAATAGGTATATTTGTGTTGTTTGAACGCAGTAAACGTTTTAAATCGTTTGTGAAATCTATTGACGATTGTAAATGTTCAAGTCTAAGAACATAACAATTGAACCGTATTCGTAATATTGTGCATACCTATACATATGGCTATTATTTAAAATGAAAGTTTGTACCTATAATATTGTTATAACAATAGTAATTATAATGTGAGTTTTAATTTTGAATTTAAAAGTCAAATAAATATAAAGGATTATGCTAAAACGATTCCACGGTGACAACTGAAACATTTTCTTGAGGTTTAATTCTTTGAATATAAAAAATAACAGAGTATCAACCAATTTTGGAAAAAAAATAATACATCATTAATAGAAGACCTCTAAGTATAAAAATCAACTGACATTTAAAAGCAGATAAATACTGTGTAGAATATATATAGGTAATATTATCAAACTTTGAATTATTGAATTCAAAGATAATTGACAGGATAGAATAATATAGGTATACTTATAGGTATATGCTATATCCCAATTTTGAATAGATCTTACGTGATATGAACTGCCATCATTATTAAATTGTTTAAATACAATTTCTAAAAAAATAATTGAAAACAATCACGATTTTGCAATCATTTGACTCCCTTGTTTCCGTTTGTTATTTTAAACCGAGGATTCTAAGAAAAAAAGTAATTTTACATGTGCAAACATTTTCATTGTTAAATTTCTAATTTATTGTGTAGGTACAAAAAAAAGAAGTTTTAAAAGTATAATTCATATTATATTATAATATATAAGCATATTCATATTATTACTGTGATCCAAAATCTATAATAACTGTATAATCAATATGAAAATAAAACACTATATATATTCACAATCGTATCTATATACAACTACCTCTGCAGTATATGGTATAGAGGATTGAGATATATGAAAGGTCTATGGTTTGGTGCTAGGGGCTCCAAATTAATCCTATACAGCCTACAGGACATATTTAAATTACATAAGTTTATGAAAGAATACCTAAGAATAATCTGCTTAAAAAAGACGCATATTAAAAATAATACACAGGCAATTGTACATTGTACTCCATGATGTGCGTTTTGCGATTTACGATTAGTGTTAAGTCATTATGTTCATATAATTTTATATCATGTTATATATGATATTATATTATACTTTATATTTATTTATCTTTAAACTCTACGAATTGTACTACAACCAATAACATGTGTCTGAAAAGTATACTGATTTGCTGCTATGTAGCAGGCAACCTACAGCAGTTAGACAGCAGGCACTCCGATTTATACTTTTCAGATAAAAGTTGTTCTTTCTCATTATAACTATACAAACAATAATGTATATAAGGTACTACAATGTGTCATACATTAGACTGTTATTTCAATTTTTTTTTTAAATACAGGTTTTAAACAATACTACAGTATATTTTCTAAATGTAGGTACCTATCTATAAGTATCTTCTAAATTTCGTCGAAGTATATTTTGTGGTGTTTTTCGTTTTAAAATCAAAATATTCTCAAAAAGTATAAAAATTAACAAAAATATGCGAATATGTAAAAAAAAACCCACATTAAATATGCAAAAATATGCATTCACTAGAAGTCCCGGGTACTTAATACAGTTATATTATAATCTAAAATTAATTCTTGATTATAAATTTAAAAAAACTAATTAAGCAGGTATATATATATAATATATTATGCAATCAAAAGTGAAAAGGTTGCAGTATATAAGGTATATAGACATCCCTTTTAAAAGTATTTATACAAAGATAAACTAATGAGAAAGAAATATAGTTATAATATACGTGTTTAAATTTATAAGTATATATATACATATTGTTGGGGTAATGTTAAGAACTTAATTTCAAATTTCAAACACCATACCGCAGCTTCCATAATAAACTTATTTCAATACACCTGCAGCTAAAGCGTATACCTATAGTATATTATATTCTTATGTTAAAAGAATCCTTATAAAATTCTTGAAATTCTTTTTTAATAAATATACACCTATATAGGTATACGTTAGACGAAATATTTGATTATTGTCAAAACCGTCGCAATATCACATAATATTATGCCTATATATATGATATGTGTATATTGTTTAGTGGTAAATATTATCGATGAATCCATTTATGACATATATAGACACTATATTATATACTTACATTTTTACTATATGTATTATGACATATTGTAATCATATATATATATTTCAATCGTATATATATAAAATGGTCGCGGACCTATATATAGATATAATATGAAGTATCGATCAGAACGTTTTTATATAATAATATATATATACCCACTCAAATAATAAACGGGTACTGAAATAGTACATAATATGTATTGCACATAATATATATAGGTTTATGCTCGCAAATAATATTGTTCGCTATATAGTACTGCAAGGTAACATGTATAATATATGTCTCTTTTAACGCCTTTTAACAGTAAAATAAGTACGCCAACTGCGATATAATATAGGTATATAGGTACCTATACCTACTATTAAACATTCGTTATTTATCTATAAAACGTATATATATAGTTTATAAGTAGGTATACGCATTTATACATATACTGTATATTATTGTTATATTCGTACAGGACAACGAGGGTACCACGTTATAATGATAATAGTTAGGTTTATAATATATAGGTACCTAACACGCGCGCATATATAGTGCAGTGGCCGACAATGAAGAAATAAATAATACTTCATAAATATTTAATTGTAATAATTAATAATGATGAAGATGATGTACGAAATGTACGAGCTGATCTTGCGAAGAACAGTTCTCCGCGATGGATTTATCGGTTCATTATACAAAACCAACATATATTCCAATAATATAGTGGACTATAGTGCGGTTTATTACCATTAAATTTTGACTATAATTGTTTATCGTTCGCATTGTCGCACACGTGTTTTTCGTACAAATTACGATGCACGCGCGTCTTGACTTAATAACTCTCGCGAACCCCTATTTTATTTATATAGGTATTATGCGCCCCTAATTTTTTTTTTTTTTTGACATGTACCCCTTGCAGGTCAGAATCCACCCCAGGGGGACGATATAGACCGCTTTAGGAGTACATATAGTACATTATAATGATATGTATATATTAAATGGAACCTATATATTATATATTATTTTCGGTTTTCCTGCAGTCGTCTATCTGTCTATTCATACTAGTCCATCAGCTGTATTACCAATATATGTACCATTCAATATACCTAATCAGGTATACGAAAACCGCGCAAAAGAGTTAATATATAATAGTAGTAATAAATAAAATACAATATTTAAACTGTTAGCCATTAGAAAGCACGCGTCGCCGTCGCGTATCGCGTATATACGCGCACAGTGAAGTTAAACGCTGTAGTGATGGCGAGTAAAACGGCGGCGGCGGCGGCGGCGACGTTTTCGGTCTACGTGTTTTTTATGTTGCCCGCCGAGAAAGGGGTTGAAAAAAGTCGTCGGTGCCGGCGGAGAGGGTCGGAAAAATGGCCGTTCGCGTCGTCGTCGGTCGGTCAGTCGCGGGAACCGTCGCGGCCGGCCGCCGCCGCGACCGTCGCCTATTGGTCGCCGGACACGCCCCTCCCCCTGGTTCAGTTCGCTCTTCACCTCGGCCGACGACGGCGCCGCCGCTGCGATTTTGCCTTCTCGCGAAAGCCGCTTCTTCGTCGCCGCCGCCGCCGCCGCAACCCTCTATCACACTTTATTATTGTCGGGACTTTTTTCCCCTTTTCTTTTTACCGCTTTTCTGCCGTTACCGCCGCCACCGAGCATGATGCTGAGATATACAGGGTGATATCGCGGGGTGAACATTTCTTGCAACGAAACGCATTATATCTCATCAATATGACGTGTCGATTTCGGCGGTGCACTTATACACAGGGTGTTTCAAAATATATGTTATAGCATTTCTATCATATGAATATTATTCTACAAAAATTTGAGAAATGTATGATACGAAATAGTTTCTTGATTTAGAAGCTATATATATCTTAAACGATGATTTGTACATTTTATAGTTTTTTACGATGTATTAGGGGGTTTTAGGGGGTCAACTTTAGAAACTCAAATAGGAACCTATATATACTTTTTTTTGTAAAGATAATATGAAGACTTTTTTTTATACATTTTAGTGCTTTAAACAACATTAATTATTGTAAAATTCTATGCTTGGGAAATATTTAAAGTTTTTATAAATTTCTAAAATTTTTATACACTTCTAAAGTTGACCACCCAAAACCCTTTTATGTTATGTATAAATGATTCTTACAAGGGCACAACTGCAGATTTATTGGCTCTCTTATACGCCGCAAATTTTACCTCACTGCAGAATTCGTAGACATATGATATTGTATATTATTTCGTCTTATATTTTGCACGAATATATCGTAAGCTGCAGCAGTGGAGCCCAAGAAATATTTTTCAGGTGTAGCAAGACACAATATTTTACCCGCCCACCACTTCCAAAATTCAAAATGTATTGGTATTTTTTTGGTTATTATATATATAGTAATAGGCACTGTTAATATTGAGAAATATTAATATATACGATCAAGGAAGAAAGGATTAAGTATCATATATAATCAGGGTTATGGAAGGGGTTTAAGTACTTAATTTAAAAAAGTGATCAATAGTGACTATATATACCTACATATATGTATTCAATCATAAAAGTGACCTATCTGTATAGGTATTATTCCTAACAACTTTCTGTTATTAAATATTTTTCTTTGAATAATATATACTGTTCTTTATTCCTTATTATTTTCAATGTGTATCGCCCTGTCTACACCTAGCCATATAGGATTGGCCTCCGCGGCTGATTGCAGGCACCGCGATTTATAATATATAATACCTAAACACACGTATATTATATAATATACACTCATCATTATTATTACGGTGTACAGCACATATATATATATATATATATATGTACGCTATATACGTTTCTATACACGATTTTTTGCAAAAAATGCGCTTATACACGTGCGCGAACGAGTACTCAACACAAACACACGTGCGCACGCGGACACAGCAGCGCGCGCCGAGAATAGTAATTCGTAATCCCGCGCTGTCCAGAAAGGTTGATTTTATTAATTACCCATATTATATTATTGACAATGACTGTGCGACGTGCAGCGTACCTACTACGGTTTTTTACTATACTATTTAGTTTAGCCATTTTAGTTTAAGAATTGATTATTATATACAACTAGCCGACCCGTCACGGCTTCGCCCGTGATTGGTTATTTATTTTGCATTTGGAAGATGATATGTAGAATTTTTTATACAAATTTTATCGTTTAATGTGATCGGCAAGTAAATATATACAAAAAACGGTTAATGAAAACGTATTGAAATGTTTTTTTTAGCGGTATTAATGATAAATATATTTTTATTAAAAATGAATACAGATACAAAATAAATGCTAATTAATCTGTTGACAAAACAAAATTAAGAATCGGGTGATGTTGTGACATCCAAGAAAGTATTTGGTAAAACTCTGTGAAAAAAAATTGTAAAAAAGTTCAATAGCTCCGTCAGAAAATTGAAAGATTTAAATACAATACACCCCCTCCAGACAAAAAAAAAATTAAAAATCGAGCGTTGTGGTGATACTCAGGGGGGTATTTGGAATAACTCTGTGAAAAAAAATGTTAAATAGTGTCGTCACAAAACGGTACCATACAAATAAAAATCCCGCTCTCCCCCCCTCCATCAAAAAATTAAAAATAAGGCCATGTGGTGACATTGATGAAAGTATTTGGAGCAAATCTGTGAAAAAAATTGTAAAAAAGTTCAATAGCGTCGTCAGAAAATTGGAACATTTAAATACAATACACCCCCTCCCCATCCCATCCAGACAAAAAAAATTAAAAATTGATCGAAGTGATGACACTCGGGAAGATATTTGGAACATCTCAGAGAAAAAAAAATGGAAAAAAGATAAATATTGTTGTCACAAAATGGGAACATAAAAAAGTTCTGTTCTTGCGGACATCGTAGTGAGGCCCCAAAAATTAGCTTTGTTTTTTAATTTTTCAAGAATTTTCAACTTATTTTTACTATCAAAAATGGTACTAAAACCTTCAGCAGACTGTCAGATATTAGTATATAACAGTAAAAATGGTCAGCCAAATCGGTTCAGTAGTTTTCTTGGTTAGCGTGGTCGTAGAAAACTCCTTAAATTTCATATATTAGTATAGATATAGATAGATAGGTATACAATTTACACGTTTATTTTAATTAATAATAAGTTTTTTTATTAACCATCGGACTAAATTTATGCCAAAAACCTTCTCTGTGATGTCCTCTTTAATTTAAAAAAAATTGCACGACGATTGGATAAGTAGTTTCGGAGTTTACCCCGCACAAAAAAAAGCGACTTCAATTTATATAGTAGTATAGATATATATATGTAGGTATAGGTACATGTCAAAGCAGCATTACCGCAGCATAACCAGCTATAACCATATACACCACGACTATATTATAAGGATACAGAGTGAACTCACAAATCACGATGAGCCCGTTTTTCACTTTAAAATTCAAACTATACGATTTTTTTGTCATTTCCAAAGATGTACGCTAAAAGATGCGTGTTGGGAAACTACATATATCCGAACTACAATATATCCAATGAATATAAAAACATACAATGAATATATACAATGAAATCGTGCAAGGTTAAAATACTCAGTTTTTTAGATCCAAAAATTAAAATAGCCTATATTTAAAAATAGATTAACAATATCAGCATTGTTTTATAAACTATAAACAATCAGAAAAACATATAGCTATAGAATGTCCGAATTTAAAACGTAATTTAAAAATATATTATTTAATTTTCTACCTAATGAATTGCAAGTGCAAATAATAATATAATATTTATATATGAATGTAGGGAATAGTTTTTTGATACACTTTATATACTTAATATGTCATACAAAAACTTGACAATTATAACCGAATATCTAATAAGTATTAATTTTTTAAGCAGATCCTTTTCAGTTTTCTTTTTAAATTAAATTTTATATACTATTCTTTCGATGGTTTTTATGGCACTGGATATTTTAGTACAGTTTATTTTGTCTTGAAATATTTTAACAAAGACTCACTTAATAACTGTATTTTCAAATACTTATATAGATTTTCACGTCAGTTATTACGTAATACCTATTCTGTATCGATAAATACTTACTATTAGTTATTTCTCTTTTTAAAATTTAAACCACGCTTGTTTACTATTTGTTGGTAGATTATTATTATGAATATATAAATGTTAATTCGAAAAAGTCGTATTTGAGTTATTATTAGACATTTTGTAGGTACCAAGTAAAAAGTAAAATAGCAGGTTGATAATTGGCTTAGAAGAAATGACGGCTATTAAATTATTTAAAAGTTACATTGTATGATGAATATTAATCAATTGACATTTTATAATATTTTGTGAAGTTGTCTGAGTAGGTATAGTAAGTAGGTACTTCAGTACTACACCATATTTGTTATAATATAATCCATTTTATATTTTACGACAGCGAATTAGTAGTATTGATCTTTTTCTACGAACTTTTTAGTTTTTATAACGTACAAAAGTTTTTCTGCATGCAGTCTCAAATTATTTTCACGTTTAGGTATATGTATATATTATAAATGAATTGATGGTTTCATAATTCACCAGAGTTGTTATCATTCTGAGAAAGTATAATAAATAAACAAATATATTATATGTAAACTTTTGAAAACGCCGAAATATAACAAAATAAAACTCATGATTAAAAACGAAAACAAATTACCAAAGTCGTTTGTACGCTCAACTGATGAGTTAAAACAAAACTATAAATAAAAATAATAATAATATATATATATATTTCTACTAATACCACGGATTATATTAAAAGTTTCAGTTAAATTAAGTTTAATATAATCTGTGCTAATACCAAAATCGTATGTAAATTATACTGCTCAAATCGTTTTTGCAATCGTCGATTCGTTTTCATACTTAATTATTTTTTGGAAGTATGATTAAAAATACCTTATATTATAGCTTTTGTTTTAATTCATATTTCAAATTAACGTTGTAAGAAAAGTGTCAAAATATTAATCATGTATACTCACTGAATAATAATTATTTTTTTCAAAGGATCGAGTATAGTATGGGTATATATTATAATAGATAGTATAATATAATGAAGTTTCCACACATATCCGTATAATAATTGAAAATCCCGAAGCACCCTTTTTATTTGAAATTCATTTATTAGAAATAAAATATATTAAAGTGCATCCATATCATTATTTTTATAAGTGGGAATATATACATATATACCTATATGAGTTTTAAAGCTTTAATTTATTTTGAAAATACTTAAGTTAAATTAAGTAATTAAATAAATCAAGTTATATTAATAATTTGTAATTACGTTATAGTAGATGAACAACTATGAATTTCTTGTTCACTTTTATTATTCAATAAAAAAAAAAAAAATGATATTTCTACATTCTACATACAATGCTGTGAGAAAAATATAATTTTTAAGTTACAATTGAACTCAATTTAAAACGTACAAAATAAAGGCTAAACTTCAGATTTTTTGAAAACATTATTGTACGATAATTTATTATTTGTTCACTTATTTATTGAGATTTAAATTATTACTTAATATGTAATTAGTAATTACATATAATTTAGTATTTTATAATAATTGATTTCTTTATTATATACCTTAAATAAATGACAGAATGCAAATCGAATGAAAAAAATATAAAATAGCACTATACAGTACTTATACATATCAAGGGACCTATACGGAACAATATCGGACACAATATTATTCCGACCAGAAGACGTCACCTCATTTCTCAGAGTACCGAAATAGACAATATATTATTAATTACAAACAAATAGTCATTATAGTTTCTTTTTTGTTACTACCAACATGCTTGTATTTATATAATTTATTATAATATAAAATAGCATAATATGAAAAGCTACGATGATCGAATCTTATATAAAAAATAAAAATACCAGTAATTATTGAAATTTAAAAAATTAGTTTAGAATTCGAATTAATTTTATGTGTTTAAAAGTTTATTCACCCATTATTTTTTTCTAGAAACAAACAACCCATATTTACTTCATATTTTTCAGAATATTAAATACAATTTGAATGTGTATGTGTTATTATTATTACTCGTTTAACACCGAATTAAATTTATATTGTTTTTTCAATTTATTGTATAGATTTAAAAATCGAAAAATTACTATTCTGTATTATATTTCCTAAAATTGATAAATAAATGTAATGTTACAACATTATCAGATTGTTAGATTTATATTGGTACTTAATGTTTTTTTGTTTGTCTTTTATTGTTAATGCCAGATACCGTTTTGATTTGCGATAGAATAAGAGTGACAATAATAATATTATTGTAATCAGCATCGATATCATAATTGAAATTGAATGTGTCAAATGTCATCAAATTTATATAGAATTATTATATTTTATTTCATTTATTACATTCTAAGCTTATTGTTCAAGTATGTTGGAAATGGTCCAATAAAGAATTTTGAGAAAAAAATTATAATATGTACGTATCGTATGTAGGTACCTACACCATGTTTTTTGTTAAAATGTCTCATCGTATTCGTCATAAATCAGAATGGTCTAACTCTAGATAAACGCCTAACCTGGATCCAACACATACAACTGAAACAGAAAACAGTGAAATCTAAATTTCATTTCCTAATACCACTCTTGAAATCCAAACTATATCTCTATCCAACAAACTCACTATCTACAAATCAATAACTCGGCCAAGCCGTTGTTTAATAGAATTCCGGGTTCTGCAAAGCCTTCTAACACTAAAACGTTTCAAACATTTTAATGTATTTTCTTACGACAGACAATACGTCCTCTCCTTGGCATTTCACTTACAAAAACCTAAAAGTTAATACCTTCAATCAATTAGCTAATAGTCATATAACTCTTCATGTCATATTAATTTAAACTCTCATAATAATCCTTTAATCTAACGATTATCCTCCATCTCACTTCCCGGTGACGTGCAGAAAAGACTTTAAAAGACACGCAATGGCCTAGAGATCTAACAAGATAAAAAATAAAATGAATACTTAAAAAGTAGGTACTCGAGGATCGGGTGGCATTGCAGAGTGCAGCCTGGCCATAAATGCTAATCTTCTTTGTTGTCTACCATATTATTATACTTTGTAACTGAACGGTTTGTAAACATATTTAAAATAAATATAATAAAAAAAAACTCGTCATAATATTTGGTGACTTATCTATACACGCTATATGTCGATAAAAAAATAAAAGCTATAAATAACTATCGCTATACGATGATGTTTTCAATTTTTTGAGATTTCCCCGGGGGTACGTGTACATGATAATAATAAATAATAATATACACTATCAAATGATAATAACAAAACAGACGAGCAACGCGTCGTATCTACACCTATCTATAATAATATGATACATATTATCACGTGAAACATGATGTGACTTACCTGTTTATAATATAATATTACGACGATGATAGCGTGTTGCTCTTCGCCGTCTCCGTGGCCGTCACACTTCTGCAGCAGTAGCAGCAGCAGCCGTGGTTAATAGACGTCGTAGGAACGGTATCGATGAACAAAAACGGAAACAAACCGTCCCGATGGCTTATATACCGTGCAGGAGACTCGAAAATTATACAATAACCGTCGTCGTCGTCGTCGTCATATACCTTAAGGTAAATAAATATATACATGTACATACCCACGCGTTTTTATACAATACACACGGACGTTATAATATATATATATATAAGCATAATGTACCTATATATATATTATTATGGGGGGGGGGGGGTGTACCGTCCTGGCGCAATACGACGACGATCGTCTACAGTGTGCACACTACTCGTCATATAATAATAATAATATAATATATTATACAATACAACATTATGCGCATGGGCCATATAACATTATATTTTAAGTGTCTGACCGTGCGAAATATGTCTGTTGCCTTTCGGCGGGATGATGCTGCGAGGTCCTGGACCGGTTCGCCCGGTCCGCGAACGCCCCACACGACTCCCACGGTGCCGGACTCCGCATTGTCCGCGGGCGCGTACCCTCCCGCGTGTCTTCTTCCCACACACGCACTGCCGTCTCACACCCGCCCGCCGCCACACTTGCGCAAATTATAATATTAAAATCGTATTCACGCGCGGTCGGCCGGTACCTATATACACACAATGTGCATACGATTATTATGCGAGCGTATATTGTATGCGTATAGCAGCATAATATAATATTATATATAGTAGTCGGCGTCGCGGAATTCACCCCGTTCGAACACCGACCACCACCCCCTAACGACGACCGGGGGCGGCGGACCTCGTCTTTTGGCGGCGCACACTATCGTCGTTGCGGCCTCGTATACCTATATATATGGAAATTTCACGGAGATTTCGCAACAATCCAGAGGGGGACCGGTGCGGGTTCCCGGAGACCTTTTGCGTCACGTAACGGATTTCCCGCTAAAACGTTAGCACGGTATAGGGGTAGGTGGGTACCTACACACACCTACCCCCATAAAGTATATTGTCGGTTTTCGAGCGTCTGCCGGGCCCACGCGTTTAACGACTACGCGACGGTTGTTTCCACACGCATAATATAATATTGTATATAGCTGCAGGCTCATTATCATTGTAATTCGTGTTTTTTATTTAACGATATTCTCCGTCCCGGATAAAATCGGGACTTATATTATGACGGTGCCCAGCACCTATATTGACCAACAGAAAATGTATACGTTATATACTTTGAATTTATGCGCTCTTCGCGCGCCATGCAATGAGCAGTTTGTCGTTCAAAAAAAAATATACACTTTTATACTTTTAGTCGAAAATATTTTTTTTTTTTCAATTTGTCTAGAACATAATATTATAATAACTTAATATACAATTTCCTTATTATTATGAGGAAATCAATATGCTTTTGTGTTACGACTACGTCATAATCACTTTTCCCTATTCTTTATTTTTTTCCTAAATTTGTTTTGAACATACTCGTATTATATACCTATATAACTACATTTCATTTATAGACGCTCTATCGGCAATGAATACTCTCATGATCACGGGACAATGTGAAGTTTAAAGTTTTTTAATCAAAATATAACAATACTTATTCCGCACTATAGCCTTGCTTTATATACTTACATAATACTATAATGTATTTATAAAAATAGTAAAAGTCTATGATATTATATAGGTACTGGACTAATTTACCAGCAACAATAATTTGGCGATGGATTAAACTGTATAATATGAGATGTTTATTTTTCAAGAGCGATAGAGAGAGGCAATCATCTGAATCATACCATATTACCATTAATACATTTATATATATAATTTAAACGTCATCTAAAATGAGCATTATTATAATGTCAAAGTTATATTTTTGAAGAAGAAATGCATTATGCTGATTTATATATTTGTTTCACCTTTCAGACCTTAAACTAAAAAAACTTAACACATGTTATGTGCTCTTTGGCACAGACAACGATAATGTTATAATATTTTATATAATTTTAAAATAAAACTTTAATCACGAATAACTACGAATTATATAAAACAAAAATTATCAAATTCTTACTCTTAAAAAACGTTACACATATTATTATTATTATTGACGACAATAATATTATATGCGTATACAATGCGATAGTCACTAAAACTTTACTATTATATTAACCTCATATTTAAAATACATATAGCTTACATATAATTTTATTTGCATCGTTTAAAGTAATACAGTAATTTAAATTTAAAATGAAAATGAATTCAAAAATAAGTAGGTGCAATTGCAGTTGCGCATAATATGTATACCTATGAGGCTACGGCCTACGAATACATCTTAAATCATATAATACAATAAAATATGTAATACTTTTGCAAGCAGCTAAATATAATAATGTTTCATTAATAGAGTTCCAACCTTTTAAAACTAAATGTTTTAGTTATGCAATTTATGTCATATGGTATAATGAAATATATATTAAACAATTTCTTTAACGTAATATATGATGTAACAGCAAAATAAACTTAAAATAAATCACACAGATATTATGTTTATAATATTACATTTATGTAATTATAAAACTATCATAAGAATTTTGTCAACGTTTATTTTGTTCATAACTATTTGGTCGTTTCACCGCTCATAAATCCCGTTCGCGAACGGCCACTTGAGGTGTATATAGGTACTATTTTTAAAACCTGCAACACAAACATTTCAGTATAATATGTATAATAATCTGCAGATTTAATATATATAGGTAGGTACTGTAACTACGGTATAGAATATTAAAATAAATATTATAATCAGCATAAGAGACTTAGAACCAGCTGGCCATAAACATAATAACGCGTAAGGTATTCGACGCAGGCTCGGAAGAAGGGGGTTAGTCGTAACCCCCTTGCAATTTTAAGGCATATTAAATATATATATATATGTATACAACAATTAATATGAATTAAAATCATACATTGATAATTCATGTGTTAAAAATATTTTATTCTCCCCCACCCCTCGAAAATCGATCCTGAATACGTATTGCTGACAGGCGATTTCTCTATTGAATATTTGACCGAAACGATAAAAAGTATTATCAAAAACGCGCTGCTATATAATATAGAGTTTAGACGTGGCGCAAAGTTAACAAAAAAATAAAATTACCTACATTTGTGTTTTTCATTTTTTTAATAGCGCGTTCTGTTTTACGTTTTATTTCGCCCTAGACATGCTGCGTGCCATTTTTTTTTCCGGCGCGCAACAACACGTTGCAGCAGTGGTCGTATGATATATATAATACACGCGTGAGATGTTAATCGAGTAATTTACATGTAGGTACGATGAAATGATTAATATTTATCAGCACCGCAATTGCATATTATTATATATATATTATATAGGTACGGTGCGTGCTGTTCGTTTTGTAAGCCTCCTCCCTTCCTCCCATGTCCGTGTTGAACAAAAAAAAAGAATTATAAACAAAAAAAAAAACAAACGAGACACCGCGCACCGTGTAGGTATATATGCGTATTAATAATCGCCACGTGGTCTGCTGTATATACGGCGTACAAGTATAATAATATTATGTTCGACGAAAATCCGACGGGTAATTATTTATCGAGGGACTTTTGGCGGCCAAGTCCCGTTATCGCCTTGTATTACTACATATTATAGTGCGTCGTTTACTTATTATAACCCGGGTGATAATCCGCAAAATAAGTCTCGACGTCATGCGACGATTTGACGCGATGAAATCTCTAATCTTTCGTCCATAATATATAGGTACAACACAGCTAACCTATCAAGGTGAACTGGACAAAAACGATTCGTTAAAATACCGTAATACTTTTGTTGTTATATTCGCATCATAATATAGTGTTCTTCCAAATCCGTTTTTCACCATATACATATTGTTAAGAGTAATGAGTAATAATGGACACGAAACGCGTTTATCGTTTAAGAACAATTATTATTAATTAAATAATATCAAAATAATTACGATGGATTGTATCAATACGTATATGTTTGAGACAACGAATTTTCAAAGTAAATAACAATATTATTATGATGGTTCGAAAAATATTAATGGTTAAGTATACTTTTTTGAAGACAGCATACAATTTTAATTTCATAGGATAGTGGACCTACATTTGCTGTTACCTAACCCGGTTTACTCGGGCTAGAAATATTATAAGAAATAACCAATTAACTTGTCGTTCAAGGTTTTGTATTTTAAAAATTCTTAGAAAAATATTCTGTCCCGAAATATGGAGTCAAAATGTACGCTGTCATTCGAAAATGTCCAAAACTTAAAAAATAATAGCGGAAAAAAATTGTAAAAATTATAAATGTTTCGAACATTTTGATTTATAACGGCTTAAAATGATTCAAGAAAAACAATTTCTAGAAGCTGTAACTTTTTTAAGGAAAGTGAATGTTGATCTTTAAAATAAAAACTCTGTATACCGCTATCATAATATATTATTTTGTATGTATTATTCAAGCGTAATTATGTATGGTTTCTTGATTTTAAATTCGGTACGCGTAAAGATTGCATGCTATTCAAAAACAATTGTAACATCGTGTTCGATTCGTATAGTTACATTTTTTAAACTCGAGGTAATGTGGTCAGTGAGACGTGCTTACATATGAGAAATGAACAAAGTTTAGTAGTTTTTTTTTACTCTTTTGAGTTTCGAGATTTATGTCGCGGGGGAGTTCAAAAAAAAAAAAATAAACATTAAAATGTTGCCTGATAAATACGAGACACGGGGGACGAGAAGACCCGGCCAACAAAAAAAAAATACACACACACACACATATATATATGTATAATAACCCTTCTCCACTCCTCGAGCCCACCAGAATTCCACACGTAATGGCCAAAGTTGTGCAGAGTCGATTTACGTTTGGCGATGCGGTCTGAAGCCCTGCTGGGAATTAATGAATGTCGTTATCTGCCGGGTCCGTGTCTTCGATTTTTCTAAACCCCTCCAAGGCACTTCGCCGACCCTCATTGGCCCGCGGGGGTGGTACAGTCAAATAAAAAAAAAATAAAAAAAAAAGGGTACATGATTATATATGAAACCGAAAAAGGCTTCAGGGAAGCGAAAAACGCACGAGTGGAAAAAGAGACCGAAAGAGAAAGGGAGACAGATAAAAAACCCTTTTTGTTGGCTACGAAACAAAACCGACCGGGTTATCTTGAGGCACTTCTGGCAAAATTGAGTGGATCCTTTTTCCATAGGTTTTTTTTTTTTTTTTGTTTTGTTTTTCCCCGTTAATTTATATCAGAAGTACAAACCGAATTTCTGGGGACCAGTCGGTGCTGTGCTGCGGTATCGACCAAATTAAACAGAATATTATACCGTACAAAAAAAAAAAAAAATTGAAATTAAAACGAAACGGGGACGGCAATGCGAATGTAAAGAGAGAATACCGGCTGACGTGTAATTGAATTATTATTCATAGAGCATTATGCAAATCGTGGGATGCGATGCGGATGTGGAGACGAGTTTCGGGGAAAATGTGAGCTTTATACAAATGGAAGACACGAGGGGTGGCGGGGAAAACTGCTATATACGGTTATAATATAAGGGTCGTGGAAGAAAGGAAAAATCGAGAGTGGATTTTCGCTGTGCACGGTCCCGACGACGACACCGCCCCTAATGTATACACACATCATATAATATTATTATATGCATATTGCATACGATATAATTATGGCGAAACCACCCACGCACACAAAAAGTCGTACCTATATTTTTCATCGAATAATATTAATTGTATATTGTTTGTTTCAAGGCGTGAGCGACATTGAAACGAAATCGGTTATTACTTATACGCGCGTAAATATGTATCATAATTCATACTACGTAAAGTCGATTTGAATAAAACCGACGATTCAGAAGTTAAAGTCACTCATATGTGTATTTTAATAACCCAATCCTCTTAAAGTGCTACTAACTTCTTACTCACGTTACCAACGTCTATAATTCCACAACAAGAATTATAGATAAATGCCATCGTGTACAAGTGGAGAAATAAAAATTTGCCATCGCCGAAACTACGGGGATATCAGAGAGCCGACCTCGAAACGGCTCTGGACAGCTGACAACCTCCAAGAAGCATTAGGTCCCGACGCAGACAACATCAAAATATTAAATCATCTTAAAATTATCAAAATTGTACAATCTGATCTAATATATAGGTACCAATCAATTCTAATGAATTTGTTTTATATACTTCTGTCTTCCTACTTTTTTTTGTTTTTTATAATATAAAAATATAATGTTATATATAACAGTACATATACTATTTCAATTTCAATTTCATATAGTGGCTTCAATAAAAAAAAAAATTAAAAAAAATCCACCACAGTATCTTTTATTAATACGTATTGTTTCATAATTAATATTGTACTAATTGTGTACTTCAAATAATGAAAACAAATATAAGTTTTATGATTTTAAGTGACGTTTTAGGTACATAAAATAATGTAATGTAATATATTTTAGTCAGCATAAGTGCAATATCATGGAGTTAGGCTTATCAGCATTTAGCACCAGTAGGTACTTCAAATAATATTATAAAGCATACGTGTCTTATTAGGTATAAATAACATAATATTTTTAAATTTTACTGATTTTGTTATAAGAATATTAGTTAGTATATTAGTTTAAATAAATGCTTGATTAGCGTTTTAAAAAAGACTGCTGCGGGTCGTTGTTTTTGGGTCATAAAGTATTTTGAATGTGCCTATTAACAAAATATTTCATCCTCACAACATTGCCTATATCATTTATTGTCTGTTAACGACGTTGCGTTGAAGGCACATTGACGATTAATATTATAGTACGTTTTAAGGTAGCTAAGCGTGAATTGGCCCATCAAACAGTATACAACTATACAAGGCCGTATCTGTGGGGGGGGGGTTCAAACCCCCCCCCCTGAAATGTTTTCGTGTCTATATGACTTCTAGTCGCTTGTATGCTGCTACACAAGTCAAGTTTTTTTTTTTAAATATATCAATAATCTGTTCATCGTTTACAGAAGAAAAAACATGAGCTCATATTTACATTTTCCAGTATACTTAATCGCCGCACAAATCCGAGCCCTGATAAAAGCGATGATAGTACAACGTCATAGGTGCGCGTATATATATATACATGATAATACGTGTTATTATGAGTAAATGACATATTATTATTATTGACGCTGTAACACATATTATCATATTTATCCATTCGTTTTTTTGGCGATACACGTTGACAATATTAAAAGAGGAGATTGCTGCTGAACTACGCCTACTGTGAAACGTTATGTACCACCGCGTGACATAAAACCTATTCATATAATATTATTATACTGCACACAAGATATTGCTATATACCGCGTGATACCGCGTGTGGTATACTTGCGGGGCCGACCGTAACGCGTACGACGACGATACCCGGCGTACCCGTGGAAGGGGGCGGGGGGGTAGGTGCTGCACGGTAGTCGAGTTTTTCGAGTCAAAGAATAATATATATTATATGTACGGGCGCGTAACGATGTGTGTGCGGTGGCGTAAGACCAGAGGGCATATTATAATAATAAAACAACGGCGCATATATAGGTAAGCGCATAATATTATATAATACATAATACTCGTTTATCATAACATATATTATATATACGGCGCGGCGGTAAACCCGACCGAAATTACCGTTTTCGAGCTTCGACTTCGTCACATCTATAATATATATACATAAGGGTACTATACTATTACCCCCACGGCGCGCGCATGCGTATACGCTACAGCAGGGTGATTCGCCAAGAGTGCTTCAGCGGGTTAACCCCCCCCCCCTCACACGTTTTTCTTCGATCGCGCGTCTATTCGTGTTCTGATTTTTGGCATTTTTAAACCATTATTATTATATTATTTTCTGCAATTGCTTAGATTTTTTTTACGTCAGTTATGTATTTTCACCTATACAAGTAAAGTGCGATAACCTATTTTATAGTTGTGGCGATACACTTTTTTTTAATCAATGTAGATACTGCTATTGCTTTCTACAGGTAGATGATTTTTTTCCACAATGTTGACATATATATATATAAATCAAAAATAAGTTCAAACGAAATATGCATTATAATAATTATAAACATTATAACAAAATAATCAGTTACCCGATTGATTTATCATTGAAAATCAACTATTGCTGTAACAGTTCAATTTATTATCCAAAATTCAAAATTTAAAACGCCGAGGTTTAGATTCTTGATCAAAATAATTCAAGTCGAGCCTATAATATCTCGTCTACTATTCATTTCTAATAACCTTTATCACGACTAAGACACGTCTGAGGATAAACACGCTTAGTTCACAAAGTTAACTAAAACTCAGAAACCCCTATCTCCGCCGGGGGCGCACGCGGCGCATATTATTATATATTATTATTATGGACGGCATGCTCCTGAACGTCCTGCCGCAGAGCGTCCGAAAAATAAATACGTCTCGCGGTCTTCGTCGAGTTAGTGCAGAGTTCAAAATAATTACTAAGCAAACACCGCGGTAATTCGAATACACAAACTAAAGTCGTTCAAAAGGGGGATGAGAGCGATCGGTGAATCACCCTGTACATACATAATAGTACGGAGTGCGCAGCGTAACGCCCTATGGCGGCATGTCGGAGCCGCACACCCACACCCACCCACCCACCCACCCACCCACACGCACTCGGATAAAAACCCATTACAATACGCGACGGACGAAAACATTTTCCTTTTTCCCGAACGCGCACACACACACACGCGCGCGCGCGCGCGCGATATACGCGTATATGTGATTAATTAAGGGGCTCCGGAGGGGTCTGCGCTCGTTTTGGTGGAGGGGGTAGGTGGGGGGGGGCGAGGCGATGGTCGCGAAAGAATTAATCTTTGTTAGCCCAAGTCGGCGGGGGAACCCGTGTGTTTAATCTCTTGGATGAATTTAAGAACCGCACGCAGTTGAAGACCGCAAAAAAAGTTGTATTTTATTTTTGTTTTTTATTTTCGTTACGAAAAAATATGTATCGTTTATCTTTTTTTTGTCCTCCTCTGCTCCTCCACCTCCTATATACCGCCCGGACCGGCTTAATTACTTTTTTTTTTTTTGTTTTTAAAGTTGCTGGCAACGAAATATTATATATTTTCCCACTCACTCACTCACTCACTTCTCTCGCTCTCTGCTATCTCTCTCTCTCCCTGTCTCTCTCTCTGCACTCTCTTGCTCTTTCGGTCGGGTCTACGCGCTATATGGCCGCGGTCTCTGTGGACACGCATACTCTCGAAAGTGTTGCAGCACAAGTGGCGAATATATTATCAATTTTTCGAGTTACCAAACGGTGCGTATTTATTGCAGTATTGTATATATACTCGTACAATAGTATATATTATGTAGGAATAATATTATATTGCTGCGTTAGTGATTGTAAAGCGCGAACAAAGTCTAATGACAAAGTAATGTATAATATATAATATAGCCACAAATCGAAAATAAATAATAAATTCGTATCGTATAAGGATATGTGTTATATTATACTTAAATGTATAGTTATATGAGTTATATTATATTACGTGCACCGCGCAGGATAGAACGATTCGTCGCTGCTGTCATTCCGTATATTATATACCTGCAGTAAAACGCATTGGTAGTCGTAATATAATATACAATAATCGTCTGAAAACTAATAAGAGTGAATAATACAAGACGAATAAGACAATAGAAATGGGTCGAGAAAAATCAAAATATATTATATATAATTATAATATGGACATAATATGCGGGTTATTGCCAATGTTGCGCACTATACTAAATATTTTATACGTAGATAATAAAAATTATCTGACCATTTCGAAAATGTCTCAACAATTTATGTTCTTTAAAAAAAAACGACAAAAAAATATCTGAAATACCGAAACGAAACTCCTATTAAACGGCTTGGATAATAATAGTTCACTTTTGTTTTTCGTGAATAGTTCAACGACATAATAAATAGCTGGTATAGGTAATTATATGGTATATTTCAATTATAAGATAATGACATATCAGCTTGTAAAAATAGCAACATAATAATATACATAATATAGTAATATTATGTAAATGTGAGTATTTTAAGTCAAAGTTATTTCTTGTTATACAATAATATTATGGTATAGGTACAATTAATATTTCGTTTGGATTTTACTGTAGTTACTGGCTCTTTCGAGATTTTAACTTTTAATTTGTGTTTCAAAATATTTTGATGTATAAGGTGTCCCACGGAGTATTAACTTTTAAAACAATATGGAAATGGTAATTATATTTGCCTATTAAGTACATTAATTCGAGTATTCAACAGTCCATTAATTAAGCGTCCTTAATGATAAAAAAAAAAAAAATCGTTGTACCTCCATAAATATTCGACTTTTATAAAACGAAATCAGTTGTATTAAAAAACACAATTCTATGTATGTATATTGTATAATATTATGCGTATAATACTATCACAAAGGGTCATAATATAATATAATAAACCCGTAAATTAATAAACAAATAAATAAGTAAATAAATAAAATATGTGTACTGTGATTAATCATATCTATGTATTCGAATAATAATTATATCGTCTATTCGTTGATGATTCCCAAGAATTAAAACTTTTTTTCGTTTGTCCAAAATGGTACCAGTGGTACCGTACCGCGATACCACCGTTACCAAACGTTTGGGGATGGTTAACGAAACATTACCACCCGACTTGATGAAAATAAGAAAACGAATAATGAACTCGATGTTCACACTTAAGGGGCCGAAAATAAATATTTTATTGTATAATCTTCAAGTTTCTAACACAATATTGAAAAATATCGTTTGCAGTTGAGTATAGTCTTCTTCCAACATAACATCATTTATATAATTATATTAGTGTAGGAGGGGGGGGGGGCAAGCCTAAATTTGAGGGGAAACTGGGTGTTTGCATTCCGGGACTCTAAGAGGTTAGGAAGGACTCATTATTTACAATTAAAAATAATTTTGTTGTATACATATATTTCAACAATTATAATTAATGTATCATTTAAATTAATTTTATTTAATTAATAAAAATCAGTTGTTTACTCGTTGAATTCGATACAATTATATTATATGAAAATAATAGAGATTAGTAGTTTTTGATTTGACTGCATCATATTATTATTATATTTTCTGATAAAACGATTATGGCAAAACGTTTTATAACAGTAGGTGTGTATTTCAATCAGAAAAATCAAGAGCACTAAAAGTTTGATTTCTTGTTTGAATAATATTATGGACAATTTATTTTTCTGTGATATTATGACGAAGTCAAAAGTACAATTTTTTGTTTTTTAATTGTTTCGATTTCAATTTATAATTATTGAATGTGTACCTACGCGCACACAATATACCTACTCAATGACAATAATAATACAATTGAGCGTTGATGAACAAGTCAGAATACTTATATAATGGTATTAAACTTTTTTATATTGTCCTTGTTTTACAGCGATTAAATCAATTATTACATTTTTAAATAATAATATAAAATATATTTTAAAAAATATCACTGTTTTTAATGAAGTTTTACTGACATATGAGTGTTAAGTTAATTTAGTATTTAGATAAATTAGAATAGAGTTTAAAAATATGTACCACTGTAAGAAACAATACCGAGTACCTATAATAATTACGATAATATTTTAATTTGTGGTGGGAGCAATCCTGTTTTAAAAACGTTACCCGACTTTATCATAATAATAATAATAATAATATGCGTTTAAAGTGGCTTTTGTGAAATTGTGAAATTATTTCGTTGTGTTACGATTGAATTCGAAAAGAGTAATAATTATTTCACGAGCCTGCGACGACGTACCAAACGTACCACCGGTATAATCATTTTTGACACAGTTCTACGACAAGTAACAATAATCAATTTATTCTGATGCGTCTGCGTTATCTCTTAAGCCCACGGTTTTGGTTTTGCTGTAATTTGTACCTACGCGTGATCGAGATTAACGCCCGCGCAGGATTTGTTTCGGTTGACTCTGCAGGTGGTGGTGGTTGGTCGGCAGGGTTGATAACAATTCAAGTCGCATTCGTCATAATTATTATTGCCTGTCGTCAAATCGAAATATTATGACAATAATAGGTATTATAATATTTTAACATAAATTAGAAACAATAATAATATCATAATAATTTACATAGTAATAGTATCCAAGACATAATAATATTATGATAATATCGTGGTCAAGACTATAGTCATCTGATTACATTTTTTTTTTCGTCTTTCGGTTCGTGTAACTCAATATTATAATATGTTTGTGGTAAGTACGTACTTTGGAATATTATTATTTTGTTCCTGTGTTTATCATCGGTTGCCATTCCAAGTTAACAATATGTTGAGCCGACAGATCGCGGTAGCTCTGTTGTTCAACCGCACCGTAAAATGAGATTCTTTGTCAAACAATATTATCATTACGACCGACGCGACGGATTCGTTCGAACTCTCTCTGTATAGGTACTTACCAAATTTTTTAACAATATATTTTATAGGTTCGGAATAGTAGTTTATGATATTATGATAACATTCAATTGTACGACCAAGGCTCATCAATGAATACAAAATATCTTTACTAAAATTCCAATTGTACGTGATAAAAAGCTAAAATGTTGAATGTGTTGCCTATACAGTCTTCCTTTTCTTTAACAATACAAATTAATTATTTTATTTTTATTATTCATGTTTATACTTATATTATACATACTTAAGTGGTATCTAAACGAAAATATTTAAAAAATTTAAATCATCGTTTTAACGATTAATTTACTTTTGAGGGGGTCGAGTCGACGCGTTTTTAGTACTTAAACTTGGTTCACAGGAAAAACCTTCACACCACGTCTAATAGCCCGCCGGTTGTCATTTGCGCATCGCTATTGTTAATTTAGACCTTTTTTGTAAGACATTTGCGCATCGTTCGATTTTTGGGTTATATATCATTTGCGCATCAGCCGTTTAAAAGGTCTGGCATCATTTGCGCATCAATATTATTTAACAATAGCATTTTAAAAAAGGTGTACACCCAAAAGTGCTAGTTGTTTTATAACTTTGATCTTGAATGATTGAAAAACTTTGATTTCAAATATTGTACAGATATTTCTGTTTTAAAATATGTTTGACGACGCATATGATAGAGAGAAATGGAGAGATTTTGTGATGGCAGCGATGGCACTTAATGGGCCGATAAGCCGAGAATATTGAGATAATATTGTGTACGATTATCATTATATAGTTAGCAACACTGTCGAGACGTACGACTTTAACAACACGTGTTGTACGGCTCATTTCTATTTGTATTTTAACTATGACTGTAATGTACCGACAAAAGTGTTCATTTCAATATGTGTATTTGTATAATTATCATTACTACAGTTTAATTTATTTTAATTAAGTATATGGGTTTATTTATTGCATATATGATTTATGAAAATCATTACATTTTCAATCAAAAACTATTTTTTATACAATTCTATTCAGCATGTTGATGCGCATTTGATGTATAATAACTTGGTGCAGGTAAAACGGACAATGCGCAAACGATAATTAGCGCTGATGCGCAAATGATGTACGGCCCTAATAGCCATATTTCGATAATTTATTTTATTTGAAAGATAAAGACTTCAAGTCTCTCTCCAGAAAATCAGATTGGACTCCAATTATTAAAACTAAATTTTTAGAAAACGTGATATTTGTCCGAATATCACAGCATTCTTAGTATTTCGAAATATATATTTTTTTGGCGTCAATTATTTAATTACAAAAAACCATGAGTCGAATGCAACCAGAATTAAGTTTTCATCTTTCAAAAAAATTTAAAAAAAATCGAAATCCGACTATCCCGCGATATTTGATTGTTATTCCTCTAATATCATTACGATAGTTGAAATAGTTTGATTTTATTTTTACGCTCAGCGTAACCAGAAATTGGCTGCATGTTTGCCCCCTCAGTAAATATATAGTCAGTTCCGACAGCCTTAAGACATACATCTTAGATAATATTTTATTTTAATTTATAATGTAATTGTAAAACAAAGTAAATGCTTAGTTAATAATAGGTCATATTTATTTATAAACAGTATTTAAAGCAATAATTTTGAAATTAAAATAATATTTTATAAATATTAAATTCCTTGATTATGATTTCTTATTATTTGGGAAATTCAGTTCTTGCTGGTTAGTAGTTTTTAGTAAGCTACGGCCTACGAGTAGCTATAAGTAGCTATATACGATATAAGCTATAAGTCGTTTGGTTTTCAATAATATGGGTGAGGCGTAAATATTGGTTTAGAAACTCTTAACCTCCTCGAAAACGTTCTCAACGTCAAAACTAACATAGATTTCACATAATATTATGTAGAGATCAAATCATTGGACAATATAGAATTATACTATTTTTAAAACAAAACAAATAAAAATTCTTAGTAGGTATATGTAATTT
Source organism: Neotoxoptera formosana (assembly GCA_022818045.1). Lineage (NCBI taxonomy): Eukaryota > Metazoa > Arthropoda > Insecta > Hemiptera > Aphididae > Neotoxoptera > Neotoxoptera formosana. The sequence goes on along the minus strand of CM040635.1, from coordinate 23,743,666 downwards.
TATTATCATAGGTTATAGGTATTTGCTATTATCGGCGGATCAACGATTACACTAATACCAAAGTCTGGTGCATATTAAACAGATCATGTTTTAAACATTTTTAACGGTTGGTTAAAAAAAATCAATTTTAACCCCGTTACTAGTATTTACAGATAATTATTATTTATAATACTACCATTATGACGTTGTAAAAATACAATGTATCCAATAGTTGTATATACATTTTAAATAGTATTTAAAACTTCTAATTTAAATAATTATTATAAATATTCATAAAATAAAACTATGTCAAACATTATTGATGACTTCAGATCATTTCAACTATCCCTTTAATTTCCATTGTAACTCATGTAATTTCAACTTTCTTCCAATAAAAATCTCAAATACCTAACTCGCTGTGCACCAATAGTCTCTTCTTCTGAAAAGGACGCTTTGCAGTGCTTAAAAAACATGTCAATGTACCATAGTCTGTTTGGACAATTATAATATCATATATATATATAATCATCACGGGTGACTTATTAATCAAAATATTCTTAAATCGAATATTTTTATTATTCTGATCGTGTATATAATACTGCAGTGTATAATATTATCTTGAAATAATGAATAACAAAAACAATGAATAAAATGCAATTATTGAATATAAATATGCATTTTGTGTTTAGATAGGTATCTAAAAATATTAAGTCTTATCTTAATATTGTGTTATTTATTCATTTTTTAAAATCGACTCTAAGATATATCGCTCAAGTAATTAGAAATAAGATGTCACTCGTGAAAATTGTGTTAGTCAAGGTAATCACCTCGAGTATTACACCATTATTTGGAATTCGACTATGGAAGGTTCTTGTGGGATTCTTTTGAAACGAAAATATTGATATTTTTATCTCCTAAATAATAATGCCTACGTCCAATCCACCTTAGGTTAATTTTCGCCAACGACAGACGACGTGTTGTTCACTTTAAGACTAAATATTTATACACACCAAGTCGTCAATCGCTATAATACTAATATACCATGTGTTCACCAATTTAGGGAACACTGAATTTCTCGGCTGGATTATGTTGGAATAAATCGAATTTTTTTTACAAGCTTGTGGTATATAAATACACATTTTCAGATAAATTTCAAATTTTTAACCTCTTTGGTACGCGCATGCGCAATGGAACTTACTTTTTTTTTAACAGCAACCGGTATTTTTGGTACCAAATTCGGATAGACTGAATTTTTTTAAGTCATTTTGACCAATTAATCATGGCTCTAAAACCAAAATTGACTGAATGAGAGCCATTCAAATTTTAATAAATAATACATTTTTACAATTCATTATAAAATGCATAAAACCATTTAAAATAATTTATAATTGGTTACTTTTTGAATATCTTTACGTATTTTTTTTTTTTTACGTGTTATAAATAAGATAAACATAATATGGATATAAAATTATTAATCAAAATTGATTACAACAGTTATTTTATAACTACACAATTAATTAAATAAATTGTTCAAAGTTTGCTCCCTGATTGTCGACACATAATTGAAAACGTTGTAGATATCCTCTATTAGTTGCTGACATTATTTGACTTTCAGTAAGGTTATTACACGCAACCAAGATTTTATTTTTTAAATCTTCTAGGTTAACTGGTGGATCTGCGTAGACTACTGTTTTCAAATGTCCCCATAAAAAAAAAATCAAGTGGTGTAATATCTGGAGATCTTGCTGGCCATTCAATGGGTCCAAAAGTGCCAAGCCATTTTCCCTCATATACCCGATTCAAGTAATCTCGAACAATATGATATTCATCAAAAAGTAACCAATTATAAATTATTATAAATGGTTTTATGCATTTTATAATGAATTGTAAAAATGTATTATTTATTAAAATTTGAATGGCTCTCATTCAGTCAATTTTGGTTTTAGAGCCATGATTAATTGATCAAAATGACTTAAAAAAATTCAGTCTATCCGAATTTGGTATCAAAAATACCGGTTGCTATTAAAAAAAGTAAGTTCCATTGCGCATGCGCGTACCAAAGAGGTTAAAAATTTGAAATTTATCTGAAAATGTGTATTTATATACCACAAGCTTGTAAAAAAAAAATTCGATTTATTCCAACATAATCCAGCCGAGAAATTCAGTGTTCCCTAAATTGGTGAACACATGGTATATAATATACTAGCTGTCCCACCCGGCGTTTCCCGAGTCAAAGATGAAATAAGTAAGTGATATAAATTCTGATTAGGCACACGAAAAACATCGCAATGGTGGCCTGTGTCAAAGACTTGTTTTTTTTAAAATGTGTTTTAAATGTATTTATAAAAATATGTATATGTCATATTCCTAATAATTTTAATAGTTATAAGATATGTAACCACTTACCATTGACAACCCTATAAATAAACAGAGATTATTCATATATATCTCATCAAAAATAGCGCTTTCAGTTTTTTCCAGAATTTTTAGCGTATAATATGTACGTGGGAAAAACTGTTACTGTAACTGATAACTAATAATTGTAATCAATAGCAACCATTTATAACCAAAATACACATTTTCGATTTTCATCATGAATTTCAAAATCCCCGTGCGAGCACCTCTTTAAATTATACTTGAATATTGTACTTTTTTTGCGATGGGAACCTTCTCCGTGATAAAATCTTTCATCAAAAAAAAAAAAATTAAGACAATCGGTTGAGTATAGTTTCCGCCGCGAGAGAACGTTAGCATCAAAGGTTTCAATGTTCGGTTTAATATATATTAACATAATATTAACCTCGTCTATATAGTTCGTCCATTCAAAAACGAATGTCCACTCGAATACAATATAATATACGCCTATAACCAATTGTGTATATATAGGTACGCTTCGCGGACAAGTACAATAATAATATAGCACAGCGTATTAGGACTCGACATAATATTACTTATCGATAATATTATTATTATTATTGACAATAATTTGCAGTTGTTGTTGTTGCGTTTTGTGCGCATTTCTCTGACGATCAAATCAACCGCCCAATGAACCTTATCCTGCGAGCACATAATATAGTAGTTGACCACACTACCCTACACAGAAGTATCGACGTCCGTTCCGGCAAATAACAATATTATACTAAATCAAATCATTCGCACGTAAAACAATATTATACTATACGTAGAACGATATTCACTTTCACTATTATATATTCTCATAATATTTTAATTACACAAGTAGGTATATACATTGTGATATCGTGTTTGATACGATATGACGACGTGTAGGCAGTATTTAGGTATAATAGGTACTTATATTAGGTATTTTATTTGAACTAACTCAAACGCACAAACCATTTATTTAGGCGACCATTAACCCATAATCATGCTCACCCCCATTTATTGCACCGCCATATTAATAGGTACCAATAGTTTGTATTCAAATTCTGAGTTTTGGTATTTTTAAGTATAACGATTCTAATGCCGTTTGAGGAGTGCCCTGGAAACTTTTTTTTTTTTTTTTAATGAAAACCTACCTTTTTTTTACTGTAAGTTGTTGATCGGATGATTTTTTGGTAAATGCTGATATAATATGTCTAAACGTTCAAATAAGCAGATTTTGAGTTATCAAATTGTATATACTTTAAGGATAATTATAGATTAATTACAAATAGTTTTACAGTAATATGAAGTAGATGTAAGCTGGATCTAGTATATTTTACTCAGTCAATTTTTTGCCAATTATTGTAAACCGTTGATGGATTGATATTAATTACTAGTAAAATGTCCAAAACATCGTGGTCCCCCCGTGTCTTCCAAACCTATTATCGCATGTGTCAATCATCCTTACAAACTATAATTTTAAATAACTGAAAAACTATTCAATTGAATTCTGGTTAAGATACATAGCAATTTTTGAAAAAGACATCTGATCATCAATTTATATGAGATTATTCCCATACAAATTAAGATGGTTCAAGTTCAACCAAAAAATAAATTGGTAAAACAACAGAAAATTCTATAAACGGTACAAAAATCTATGTGTTTGAAAATATTGCCTGTAAGTATACCTGTTCTTAAAAAATCCAAATTTAAATGAATTCATCACTAAAATAAATAAATAGGGATGGACAGGTGAATATACGTTTTAGATATTATATTGTGTATGTTTGTGTGTAAAGTATAACTAAGGGGCGATGTGTACCTATATAATATTATTATACATCACGAAAATCGTAGTTAATTATGCAATAATTGTTGAAATAATATCAATTTCACTGTTTATATTATTATATAGGTACATATACATACAGACATACATACATACAGTTCTAGTTTTCATTTAAACAACATAATATATAAGTACAACGAGTATAGCTATGTAGGTACATGACATCCGTTTACCTATAATATATATACAGACAATATTGTTTTGTATTTTAGCAGAACGTTGAACCGTTTTTTTTTGTGTGTATTTCACTGATATTATATATAATAAAAATCAAACAACTTAATTATAAAAGTCACAATATACACGCGTCATACAAAGGTTTAATAATATATACTGTTCAAAAAATAAAATTTGCATGATAATAATATTGTGCAGATATAGAAATCCCCTACTTGTAAACATAACTTTTTTAGTGTTTTGGCAAATAAATATATGGTTGAATATATATATATATATATATATATTTATAAATATTATGATATTTGAATATTTGTTGTGTTTGTTCATGCCGAGTTCGGATTAAAAATCTGAACTTATTTTGCTGAATAAATTAAAACTTGCAACCAAATATCATTAGAGATAATATACCTATAACGGTTCACCAATTGAGGCGTATATATTGTAAGTTTAACACACTTTTTTTGTTGAAATCATTATTATTTACTTCAGACATTAATGGCAACGAGTGTAAATATTTGTTTTTATGTTTTTTTTAATAATAACGTTAAAAATGTTAAATTAAATATCATATTTTGGTTTTTTGTACAACCATACATTACCTACGTAATGTTTTCATAATACATAGGTCCACGATTTAAGCTCTTACTGTTTTTATATTTATTTTCTTATACGAATCTTAAGCAGTTAAATTATTTTTTTAAACAATAGGAAAGCAATAAAAGCAGTTGAGCCAGTATATCGCGTATACGTAAAAGGTGGTGTATACAATATTAATAAATAATATAGAAAACGATAATAAAGTACATTAAATTAACCATATTTTTAAGACTGTAAGAACAAATATAAGTGTATATACTGATCATCATAGAAAAACGTAAGTGCGTCCCTATAACATTATATTCGTCAACGTGACAAAAAAAATGTTCAGTCGTGGTTCACCGTAAAATAATGATTGGTCGTATAATATAAGATAATATATAACACGTACCTATAGGACGGTGCGCGGGTAAAAGAGAACAAGTCAATTTTGGCCATTTTTCAATGTTTACACCATCTAGAAGAAAAAAAAAACTTGTTTTGATTTCAAAAATGAAAATATTGTTGGATTATTTCTATTGTCTTATATATAATTGGCTATGTGAAAAATGAAACAAGTCATAATATATTATGGTGATCATTTATAATGCGTATATGGGTAAAAGAGAATAAGACTTATATCAATAAAAATAATAGCGCATTTTGAAATTATCCCCGCTTACCCTCGCACCGTCCCTATAATATACATATAATAATATGTGTAGACACTATACTGTATGCGGCACCTATAATTTACGATGGTGCGGTTGGAGGCGAGTGCGGCGGGTTCAGCTGTCGTGTACCCGCAACATCGCTCACCTTATGTGTTGTCGTTGTACTTTTTGAATAATGAAACCGCGTACAATAAACAATATTCGCCAAAAAAGTTAATTAGAATATTTCGCGTGTATATATATATATATATATAATATTCTGTCGGCGGCGTCGTGGCGATATATATTATTGTTGCGTATACGTATATATATATATACTGCGGAGCCAAACTATATGCACACGCGTTTTGCTGGCGCAATAATCGGCGAATACAACAACGCTTTGGGCTATTATTAAATTACATTTCAGGATTATTAATTTAATTTAGCAAAAGTTCATCTCCGTTCGCGGCGGCGGCGGTCGTGCCGATCCCTCGCCCGCGACTCAACGCGTCGTCGTCATCGCGCGTGGAGCGAAACGCTGCTCGATACACAATAATTGTCTACATTATAATATTATTAAAATATACTGCACCCCCCCCCCCTCCCGCCACGGCACCCGTCCACCACGTCTGGTCTTAAACGTTTAAACCGTACAATCGACGTGAAATTATTCATTCGTACGATGCCAACATTATTCGGCCATGGCGTACAACCGACACACACACACACACACACACACCCGCGATATCATGATACTATGTACCTACGGTAAAATAATAAACCACTTAATACTTTTTAGGACACTATTAGCTGATATTATATAAGTAGGTATTGACCGTAATGACTTTTTCGTTTTTCACAGATGATATTTTAAGAAAAGTAAAAATCAAATATTTAGACGGTGAAACTAGAAGATTTTTCCGGAGAGTCTGCGTCATAACTAAACAAATTGCAAATTTACTTTTTTTCCGTGCACCGTCTAAATTATAAACTCCGGGTCGGGTATACCGTCAGGTCATTGGCCAGTGATGTTTTTAAATGTATTTAACTTATACAATTAAAACACACAAGATTTTTTTTTAATATAATATATTGTATACGTCATATAGTTTTTTATTTTTGTATAAAAGTCATTGTTATACACACTTTATTTGTTCAAAATGTTTTCATATGTCATTCGCATCTACAATCCATGTAAATAATAATTTTTTGTAATAATAGCCAGTTCATTAATTGTAAAAATACGGCAATTTAAAAACTGTTAAAATGTATATATAAATCCATCAATATTTATAATGTATAATAATGGTCTAAGTAAAATAAATGCTAGATCCAATATTAAATATATTTTATACTTTTGCAATACAATTTTCAAAGACTATTATCCTTAGTTTAAACAGTTTAATAATTGAGAAACTACTTTTTAATATTTTGAATTAAGTACATCCAACATAAAAAAAAAAAAATATACACTGAATAATTTGTAGTAAAAATGGGGGATCTCGTTTGAAAAACAGAAGTTTGTCCTAAAGATACTCATCAAGTAGTACACAAAATCTCAAGCATCCGAACATATTTATGGTCTTAAAGTATATATATTTTAAAAATTCCGAAACTCAGAATTAATCATTATATTAAATGAAAAAACGGGGGTGAGCATGCTTGCAGGTGAATCCCCCTGTATATAGGCATAATATAGAACGAGCAAATATTTTGCGACGGAGATCCGATTAACGATAAATAATTGAATCGTTTTCGAGGTTTAGTCTCGTCGTTGTTTATGATGGCCGCGCGCACGCGCTCTTTGAAAACGAGATGTTTCCGGCTGTCAATAACGTAACATCACAAACACGCGTGTTTCATGTCTGTAAATATTATACAGCACGCCGGCGGCGCGTATCATCTAGAAGATTTGACAAATCAAACAACGTTTTTTTTCTTTTTCTTATACTTTTATTTTGACTAAAAACGTACAAATAAGTAAAATATCGCAATGAGAAGTTGTGATGAGTGTGCGCAATATTGCAGCGTACTATATTATGGGACGCTGGTGATCCTGCACTGATAGTATATAACTTCTGCATAATCGTTTATCAAAATAACGATTAAAAAGATCAATACTGTCAAATCCTCCAGATAGGACACGTGATCTTAAGCTTATGTGTGACGCATATCGCAGCTACGAGACGCTACAGCACCCGCGTGCTTGAAATTTAGCTTATACACCACACCAGTAATTGTTATACAATTTGTTCAAATTTGTAACCACAATTTCAAAATGTGTACACCCTCCCATCGCTCGTTAAACCCCTGCTAATCACTGTGCGGGTGCCAGCATCGGTTTGACACTAAGCGATTGGAGGGTGTACAGATTTATTTAGGAATTGTGGTTACAAATTTGTGCGAATTGCGTAGGTATAACGATTACTGGCGTGGTTTTTAAGTTAAAATTCAAATATGCTGGTGCCGCCAGCGTATCTTGCACATCGCGCGTATATCATATTATATCATACGTATATGTAAACGCAGTTCGCTGCAGTGGCGTTAAACAGGTACAAAGTTTAGATAAAAAAAAAAAAAAATTGCGATCGTTCGTATTGTACGGCGTCGTTGGTTATACTATATATTGTATTTTCACCAGACAGAATGTTATAAGGAGATGATAATATATTTTGGAAACACGCGTCATCGTTTTCGAATGCTAACACGGCCGTATTGTCCTTCGCGAACACAGAGATTGTGTCGAGATGATGGACGCCGCCGTGACGATCGACAAAAATAGAATAATGTATTATATGTATTGTGCGTCGAAGACTCGTCGAGAAAGTTGTATTATTTTTTTTATATCGTATCCAAATGTCAAGAGACGTTTCCGTTTCGATCCGTCGTATTTTTTTATTTTTTTTTTTTTTTTACGCACGATAATAGTATTGCGACCCAACTGCATTATTATTGCAATAGTCTCGTGTACAACACTTGCGCGCGAGATAAACAGATAATTCATATTTTACCGGCCGGCGAGGTAGGCACTGCTGTAATTATAATATACTGTTCAAAAAACCATTGTTCATAAACTCGCAAAATATCGTTATCCGCGAACAGTTTTAATAATTATCGCTCGCGCGCGATATCACGTGACGCACAATAAAATAATTACCGTGACTGACTATATTATAGTATATACACGCTGCTGCAGCTGTTTTGCAGTGTAACATATTATTATTATTATTATTATTATTATTATATATGATAGTATATTATAATATACAATTATATTGAACTTTATTAATTATAAGTCAAACGTATTATATTCGATATGGTACTTACTGAATACATTGTACACCGCATTAAAGTTATTTCGATACCGAGCCAAAAAATAAATACACATACACACACATAGTGTTGTATGTATAAATTGTTCGGATTGTTTTTAATTAAAAAAAAAGGATTCTCAGTAATTTTCCAACTCTCGGCCGCTAAAACTTTCCGGCATTTTTATTTGATTAAATATTTAAAAATCGGATTTCACACTGATTTCACGGACCACTTATTGGACACGGGGAAATGATTGTTTTGTTCTTTTATACGTCCACGTCACAATGCCTAACGCTAACATTTAGTTAATTACAATGCTTTGAATTGTTTGCTCCGTACACACTTTATGCACGTGCATTACGTGACAAATAAAATACACGCTTATGTATATTATAATATATATGATATAACGAGAAAGGAAAAAGTGTATTTTTCTGTTTCAATAAATTTAACTATTTGTTTACTTTTAATAAAAGAAATTAGTGTTGTATTATAATACGTCATAGTAAGCGCTAACTTTATATTTTTCAGTATCTTGATCAGCGCGTACACGCATGACGATATCGGTATTTATCGGTTCATAATTATTTAGGTTTATACATATTTTTAATATTTTTTTTTTTTTTTTTATTATTTTAAAGATAAACCCTCGGCATCAGGGCCATTGGTCAGTATAAAAAATTATTACAAAATGTTATGTATTAGGAGGCTAAGAAAAAAGAATACCATATTTAGTATATATTATACAATGAAAGGTAGATCAAATTAGTTTGAACAGTACAGTTTGTTGAAGGAAGGCGATTATGTCGGAGACTGGCAAGTTGGGTCCAAGGCATTCAAATAGGTCTTCCGATAATATTGGTTGTGGTCCCTTGCGTCGCGGTATGTGTTACACTCAGTCATGATATTGTGTTGAATTGTTAGGTCGACACCGCAGGACTGGCATATGGGGGGGGGGGTCCTCTCGTGTCATCAGGAATCCGTGGGTAAATCTATAGTGTGTCCCATTCTGAGTCTGTCGATGATGGTTTCTATTTTTCGGTTTTTATGTTTATTCGGCCAATGTTGGGTTGATTGCTTTATTTCATTTTTAATATTAAACTGCTCCTCAATCCTTATAGGTACAGCCATTATTTGTTCCTATATATTATGATTCTTGCTATCGAAAGGTACTTCTGTCCCAGGTAGTTATCATCATCAGAGGTTCATCGGTGAATATGTTTTCGTTATAACTGTCTTGACAAATATCCTGAATTTACCTACATCACGAACATATCTCGCTCTACCCTATATACGTATAATAATACTGGTATATCTTATATCACGCTAAATATACATATTACATTATATTATTATAGTAGCATACAATTTGCATTCGAAATACTGCTGTCCACTGTTCGAATGATTTATAATTAACAAGCCAAATGCAAAAACTTGTGTCTTGTCACTGTATGACGTAGGTATAGTTTACGTTCATATTATACTATTGATTATTAGAGAATACTACAGTGATTTTAGTCCGACATTCAAATACTATATTGAGAACTTATGCAAACTGTGTCATACGAGTGAAACTATATATACAAGAAATAGCACTTAGTATTGATAATGAAGTAAGCGGAGGCAATGTATAATATATCTATGCATATATAACACGCATAGGGTAGTTGACCCCCCATCAATATATTTTTTTGTTCATCTATATTTTTGAAATTTAATCTTAGAAAATTATTTTTGAATTGGAGTGACGCTCCTATTATTTATTAAATTTGTATGTGTGCGTGTAGGTATTTTCATATTCAAGTATTTTTTGGTTAACCCAAACTCAATATATTAGAGTTTCCTCCACCAATACTAGATCAACCGAGTCCTTTCACATCCCAACTTTCCTTTCAAACTTTTTATCTAATGATCCTTTGGTTAGAGATATGCGCAGTTTAAACAATAATAAAGTTGATATGTGGCCTTAAATTTTGTATTTATCAAATGTGTTTATTTTTCCTATTGTAATTATTATTATTATTATCATATCTTTTTTAATATATTGTTATCATTATCACTTATGTATATTATTCTTATCATTTACGTTAATTTATGTAATATCTTTAATGCTATGTGTAAAAAGCCGATTGGCGTTTATATCAATAAATAAATAAATAAATATAAAAACTGAATTTCGGGTTTTAGTTTCTGAACAATTATAGTCTGCACAGTTAATCTATATATAAATACATATAGGAAAATGAAATTACTACATTCATTAAGTGTTTAAAATGTGAATAGTAGGTAGATTTAAAAGTGTATTCATAAGATAGGTGGTCATAACGGATCACCACGGTGTCTTGAGACGTGTAGTGTACTGTGTGCATAATATAATATAGTATAATATCTATATTATACAAATTTACATACTAAGAAAATCAATTTCCACGAGAAATGGGACAAAATGTTTGTACTTTACTATTGTACACGGATCAAATCTAATGTACCTATAATATGCTATATCTTATAATATACATAATATATTGAAATTTAGACCGATTTCATGTATAGGTAATAACTATATGTAAAGTTTAAAATCATAAAACACCGTATGAAACCAATAAATTTAAGCTTTTCAATACGGTCCTTATTTCTTGTATAGCACAATAAAGTATAGTTTTGATACTAATATTAAAATGCACTATTGTTTAACCTCCGCCAAACATATAATAATATTATTATTGTTATTATGTTCGAGAATTATTTTATTCGAAATTCTTTATTGCGCAAGCCGGGTGAAACAATAAAAAATATATTTTATATACGCGGTGCGGTATAGGATTTCAACTCTCGAAAGTGTGCTTATATTACAATATTATATGCACACATACAGCACATATATATGTAAAGCTGCATACAACTTTAAAACAATCATAGTCCACGCATTATAACGTTATCGAGGATAATATTATACATACGTGTATATGAGCACGCGAAAGTGTGTGTGAAAACAAAAGGTTTTACCGAATTGTGTGAACTCGTATAACAGAATTGATCTATATATATATATATATATATACAATAGGACCACGACCCGGGTATAAACAACGAGCGCGGAATAACCGGCGCTAAGTATACGATGATTCTGGTAAAAATATACGCACGAGCGCACACGGCACACACTATACGGCGGTCATGTCAGTCTCTCGCGAGCGCGCGCGCGTGTGAGTGTGTGTGTGCTTGCGTTTTTATTTTTATATTTTAAGTATTCATTGAAAACAGCTTTGGTTTGCTCTGAGAGTGTGTATATACACGAGCATATATAATATATATATTATATATACATGTGTGTGTGTGTGTGTGTGTGTGTGATGTATATATACTACACGCGCGCGTTACCATAAACAATACGATTCAACCCCTAGAAACGCATTGCGACTCGACAACATATATACACGCACGCACACAATATATATATATGTTATAACTATTATTATTATTATTATTATTATATTATATTATGTACTTCCCGAGTATATACTATATGCGCGTATAGAGTAGCCGGTTTTATTGCGGTCGGATTTTATTTTCAGTTTTTTTTTATTTTTATTTTTTTTCTAAAAAAAATTTAGTCCACCGCCCATCAACCGCCGCTCTATACCGCCGCCGCCTATACAACAGTTGTCGCCGCAGCGTTCGCACCGTTCGCGGTCACAACAAAGATTTATAATAATATCGTTAAAACCCGCTCGAAATCGCCATATATACCGCCGTCCGTACACGCGTTAGCACACAGCCTACCCGCGCATAATATATACCTACACGCATTATAATTATTATTACATACGTGTATAGGTATGCACATTATACGTGCGTGCGTGCGTGCGTGCGTGCGAGAGAGTATTCCGGCCCCGCGCGAAAAGGCTGCGGAGGGTAAAAAGTTGAGAGAAACATTTTCCCTTTATATACAATTTTTTTTCTCCGCGTGCGAACGGTGTATGGTGTGCGCGCGTGTGTGTGTGAGCGCGCGAGTTACAGAGAGGTTTTTATTTTTATTTTTTTTTTTTTTGCAGACGGGTCGAATACTGGCAGCGTCACTAATCCAACAGAAAGTTTTCCCCTATTAAAAAACTCGGACCGGAGAAGGTATATATTGTGCGCGCCGCAGTCTGCCACCCCGCGCAGGAGGTGGATGGTGAGTATGGAAAAAATTACAGAGAAAAATCCTAGGGGCGCGGCGGCGGCGGCGGCCGAGGAGGGGAGGTAAAATGAAAAAAAAAAAGGGATCGGTCGACGGCTATGGTAGCGGGCGGGGACCGCTTGGGCGTGGCCGGTCTGGGGTATACTGCACACACACAAACACACACCGACACTGCACAGGCGAGCTCGAAAATGCGCGTACACATTCGCACGCGCGCGCGGAAGCATATATATATATTATGTACGCGTACGTGGAAAAAAAGACCCCGGGAAAAGTGTCGGGAAAAGGTTGAAAAACGAGTTGCCATGTTTCCCTCTCTCGGGGATTCTGAGAGAGGCGTCCCTCTTGTGAGGGTCTAATTACAAAGCCCCCGGACGCTGGTCACGAAATACTAATTACTCGGGACGAGAGCGTTGGGGAAAATATTATATATATATATATATATATCCGCATATTATTATAATATATATATATATATATATATTATAATAATATGTGTATATATATTATAATAATATGTATATTATATATATATATATATATACCGGCCTTCTGTATATACGGAACAAACTTGGACTGCGTTGTGTGGAATTTAAAATAAAAAAAAAAAAAAATCTAAAAACGACAACGGCAATAAAGCGAGTGGTTGGGAGGTTTTTTTTCCAAAGGGTTTTCTTTTTATTACGCGTATCATTTTTCATGGCGCGCATGAAAAATGATAAGTAATTTTTTCGGTCCGGGCCAGCGAGTCATCTATATATATTATAAAATATAAAGTTCAAAAACTACAAACACGATTTGAGGGTTTTTCGTATATTATATCAGTATTATTATAAAAATATATTATGGGTAGGTAGGTACACGACCTACCGTGTATATAATATTATATTCGAGAAAAGGGTTATATTGGACTAATAATGCGTCGTCGTTATGTGTACACGCCAAGCCATCGACTGCAGTGTCGCGGCGGATCGTGCTGCAGGTTTTTGCCATGAATTACGATTATTTGCTGTGAGAATATTGGCGAAGGGTGCAGGCATCCCCCAGTTAAATAATTACGACGTTTATATAACGAACAATAATAATAACTTACTCCGTTTTCTTACCGCCCATTAATAATATGCGCATATCGGTATTGGCGATCGTGTTTAACCCACCGCTATATTTTTATTCCAAAAAGTGTATGTTTCAATTTCGTCTCGGTTGTTTACTCTTACAGGCTGCAGTGTGTGTTCTTATATGCAATTTCGGGTTTTGCGGCGTAGTGACGTCCACCTAGAGTCCAGTGGTTCCCAACCGCGGGGTAATAATTATTTAGATACTGCACGGCGGAATATAACAGTGATGATCCCCATTGATTATGAGAAAAACAACCTTAAATTGCTCAATAAAAATAATTATAGACCAATAGTATTTAATATAAAAATATTTATAAAATCGTATTTAAAAATATAAAAATAATATTATTAATTATAAAGTTGATGACCTATATTTTATTTTTAAAATAATACAAAAAAAAAAAAAAATAAGCAATTTATTGTATAATATATATATAGTTATTTTTTATAATATTTATTTGCACGGCTCACTAAAAAAAAAATATCGTCTAAACTCTAATTTAAGAAGGGAAGACGGCGTTTCATACGTATATCATTGGTATTATAATATAATTATTAATAAACTAATTATATTTCACGACGGAAACCCGTTCTGCTGAATCTTATTAAATTCTGATATCGGTTTTGGCGGCTACTTATACTTACTAGATGACGAGAGCGCGCACTGGGAACTCCAAAGAAGTCCTATAAGATCGCTGTCACCCGACCGCGATATATGATCGACCGAATCGACCGCGGTCCATTATAATATAATCGGTGCATCCGAATTGCATACCAAAGAAATAAACATAAATTGGAACGTCCGAATTACATGCCACGTCTCAAGGCCGTAGCCAGCAAAAGATTTTTTTTTTTTTTGGGGGGGGGGGTATAAATATTTTTTTGACTAGCACACTTTAAAACGTTAATAAGCTCGGGAAAAAATATCGGCGGGGGGCCCGTCTGAACAATAAACCCCCCTGGCCTTGCCACATCTTATGTACTTATGTGCATGACTTAATTTTTTTTTAAACTTTTCTAATTTTACATTACAACGACCCACTCGACACCTACTGTACAGCAAAGCGGAACTCACTTGACGACCTTTTCTCATTTTTCAAAAAAATGAAAAATAAATCACTCAAAATGCTTATTTATTCATGAAAAATATACTAAGTTTATCTTTATTTATTCATAATTTCAACTACTTTTTAAATATTATTTGTTACGTTTTTTTTTTTTTTAATGTAATAATAATAAAAGATATAAAAGTATTTCAATTTAAAAACATATCAGTTGTAATAACCATAATACTATCATAGAACGTTCATCTTATATACGTTCGCGTCTTTTAAAAAATTAGAAAAGTCTAAAAAAAAATTTAAGTCATGCATATAAGTATATTATGATAAATAAACTTGTACACGGCATGCAATTCGGACTTTATTTTTTTTTGACATGCGAATGCAGATAATATAATATTATGTTTGCGGCAGGTACATGCCGCGAGCTGGTCGTGGTGACGTATGTATTGTATTTTTAGTTAATATTATTACTGAGCATAATCTGATGTTGAAAAACTAGAGAATACAATTGTACGTAAGTATCATCATCATTTTTACAAACAATTTACAGTAAATCTAGTATAGGAAATCACTTTTCCCACCATTAAGCATTTACATAGTTTGTAGTTTTGAAAATTAAAATTAAAAGTAAATGTAGGTATATAGGTATTTATAGCATCGAAGTTATGTTATATTAAATTAATTTCAATACTTGATAATCTAAATCTTTCCCTTATATAAGCTGATTAAAAAAAACTAAAATACTTCAAAGGTGTACCTATTATAACGGTTATAATATACTTATATAAGTCCGTAGTGTAGACAGGATTTGATTTCGGAGGGGGATGCGATAATAATAATTTTTCCGAAATCACATACAACTGATATAAAATGGAGAGAGAATTTTTGTAGTAATACATACGATGGAATACATTTCGGGGGGGGGGTGGACCCTTATGAGCACTGTGCCACTGATAATATAGAATATTATTTCTAGTCATATCGATGTTTAAAGTTAAATGTCATAAGGAGACGTTAGGGTACCATACCAATACGACTATAGACTACAGTGTTTTATTGATTTATTTAGAACATTAAACTATGTACAACATGGAAATAGGTCACAGTAAGGCAATAAATTTAATTTTTCTGTTCACTAAACGCATTAGAGGTAGGTACATAACTTAAAATTCAATAACGACGAACAAGTTTATTTTATTCGCGTGTTAATTTTGTTTTAAATTACATGCCAACATATTATTAAACAATGTTAAACAACAATAATTTTATTAATTATTATGGGCAGTATATTCATTATTCAGGTTAAACTAATAAACATGAAAACTCGTTTTGAAATTTTTTGTGATTGACTTATTTTGTTTAATGTATAATATATATTATACTGTAGGTATGACGTATATTAGCATATTAATAAGATAATTACCTATTACTGAAGCGTCGTTATTAATTCATGCTAGTCTATAGTGTACTAATAATTATGGCTATGCGGTTGATCAATAATTTATATGAAAACTTCAGGTGATAGTTCCCATTCAATATTTATTTTTTTTAAGTTCTATAAATCAAACTGTTCTTTATTCATAAACTGTTAATAAAAAATACCATTCTACATATTATAATAATTGTAGTTTTATTTCGTATTCTAATAACCTAATTGCCTTTTTTTATTCCGTTATTTATACATGTTACAACTTAAAACAAAAAACGTACTTTAAAAGAACACTACGCAGTTAAAATGTTAAACTGTTCGTTTAAACACAAAATTATAATAATATTATGTATATTATACATAAATATTACAGTTGTCATCATATATTTTTACAAATATTTAATTATTATGTAGGTATTGTGTACAAAAATAATAATATAGATAAGTTTGGTAAACATAATAATGTAATCTAACAAGCAAAACAATAGTAAATTCATTTGCGTTTCAGACAAGTGTGGATGTTTAATGAACGCGTATTGAACGATACACAAATTGAATTCATATATTCAGGTACATAATGTATGCGTTTACATAAAGTGTATTTAAAATAGAAATAAAATATTTAGTTTGTGTCAGCACTGTTATTGTGCACTTTTGAAACAAATTATGACGCTGACACGCTGTACGTAGGTAATATTTAACACTCTTGGGTATCAAAGATTTCATCAGCTTTATATTTTATATTATGCCTTTTGGCTTTTGGTACAGCGAAAAAGCTCCCTCAATCCCCTACTTCATTAACACATCAATGATTTCACGCGTAAAAAAAGATACCCGTTCATATTGTCGAGTCAGGTCTTTTCATCGTGTTTTACTGCATTTGATAAACATTTTAATGAAGTGATAAAATAGCCGCTTGTGGGAGATAGAACTTTAAAACATAATTTTGTGCAGCTTAATTAGTTAAATAAATAAAAAAATATCTGTAAGTATATATATATATAATATATAGGTATATACTTTTATTTTCAACCACGTCGGCTGCAAAAATTATAACAATATATACATATTTTGCATTTAGTTTAACATTCATTTGTTCTACATGACTTATCGCGTTATATTATAATAGTCACGTAATTTAAAAAAAAAATAATAGAAGTATACAAAATGTGTTGTGTAATAATAATCAATCGACATTAGCAAAAAAAGTACCTGTTAAATTAATATTTTAAATATCATCAAAGGCTAAATAATAATAATTTAACTATATTTAAATTCAGATTTAAAAAAAAAGTGACAACTCGTAATAATGGTATAAATATAGTTAGATATACATGTTTATATCCTATACAACATACATAGAATTTTGTAAATTTTTAAAGGTCCTGAAAACCTTCTTGAGATTTAAATTAAATTATTTAATGGTGTTTAATCATAAAATAAATAAATAATTACAGTAATTTATATTGGTATCACAAGTTTTAATAGATTATACTTATTCTTTACTGTATGTGTTATAATAATATTGGGAATCCCAAGTCATGAATACGTGTAATACAAAATTTAAATTATTATATCTCAACTACCTACCTATAATACCTACTATAGGTATATCTTAAATATTTTGGAAATCTTGACATAAAAAATATTTTTATTATATGTTTAAAATAATATATAAAATAGTTCCATAAATATTATGTTATGTTTAGACGTTTAGTACATGTAGTTTTTTATGCCCTTCACGCATATCATATAAATAAAATGTACTTACGTTTAATTTTTTTTTATTACTATATGTTTACAGTATGGTAAGTTTTAATTATCCCTATGCAATAAATACGTGTATCTATTTAGTTAAGTCTTTGCGATTCCCTTTAGTCTCACAGTTTAAACTAAAAACATTTATCGATATAAT
Source organism: Neotoxoptera formosana (assembly GCA_022818045.1). Lineage (NCBI taxonomy): Eukaryota > Metazoa > Arthropoda > Insecta > Hemiptera > Aphididae > Neotoxoptera > Neotoxoptera formosana. The sequence goes on along the minus strand of CM040635.1, from coordinate 23,725,020 downwards.
CTTTATTGATAATTTATTTATTTTTATAAAAATTGAAAAACATTTTACCAACCCCGATATGTACCATATATTATAGTAAATATTTCTGCGCTGGGAATCATTTTTCGAATGCGATAGATTCGACCATTTGACTAAAATGTACCTACTGGTTTAGGTATACAGTTAACAGTTAAGTATTTATTTATTAGACATAATACAGAGGTACATATATAAAGTTTAATTGAGATGGCCAGTTTTATTGCTTTATCATTGAGTTTTTATTTAACGATAATATACCAACTTCCTATAGGTATACTATACAAAAGTCATACTATTATAATATTATGTCTCGATTGTAAGATCAAGTTATCATATAGGATTCCGGAAAACAGTAATGTATTTAAAATATTTTAAACGTAAATAGTATATATTATATAGTATTTAGTAATGTCTCAGCTCCGTATCGTTTTCCAAGCAATGATTATTAACATTGGATTCAAATTGACCGCATCCATTACAGTGACCTATTATACTCGGTGGACAATGACACAAGGTTCACTGGAAACCTGCTGTACACGTAGTACTATTATAAATTATAATAATAATTATAATTTATAATACATCAGATGAGCGACTTCCCCAGTTTGTTTAATGCCGATTTAATAGTTTCTTTTTCTTTATTTAATCGTACGGTTTAATTTTAGATAATTTCATATCAGCGTTTATCATTAACCTTAATCCTAATACAACTTTCCCATTTTAAAACTATGTATACTATAATATAGTTACAGTAAGCACATATAATGTGTGGAAATATATCGTATATAATCTGTGTAAAATAATATGATTGTATATGACTATTTTTTAAAGTTGATTGATATTATAGTCTTAGTTTATAACGCACAATTGTGAAAGTCTACAAAATGAAGAACAGTTAAATGTTTAATGTTACATTATATTTATAAATATATTTTAAAATAATTTATTTATTATATACATATACAGTGGTCAATTATCGACAATTTAAGCGCTTTTTCCCTTTTTATTCTCTTGGGATGTTGTTCAGCCGATTAATATATTACTAATGGACTCGGCTGGTTGAGTATTTGCATTTAGCATACCCTAGCCGATTTGTAGTAGGTATACAAAATCCTCAGTAGCGATGAAAGCCAGTTTGTTTTTTTAAAATGAAATTAGGTTTTATAATTATTTAAAGGTTTTTTCGTTAAATGTGTATGTAAATTCAATATAGAGCTTATATACAAAACATCTCAATCTGATGCTGTTTTTATATGAAAATACCTATGTCATACTTATTTAATTTTAGTTAAATATTCTACCACCTTATAGCCACTAAAATATATTCGTTGAAACTTGTAACTAGAAATAACTGCAATAAAATATTTATTGTATTGCATTTACTAATTTAGCTTAATATCACAAAAAAAAAATAAAAACTCAAAATAGGTAGTGTCACTAATGGGTGCCTTCTTCCCCCAAAAGTTTCACATGTAATTATTACTCTCTTACATTTGCTTATTGTTCTGATCAATAATAGATTGTAAATATCTTATAAAAAAAAAAGAAAAGGAAATTCTATTGAATTTGATGAAATGCTTAACAATTTGAAATAAATACGTTTGATAACAAGATTCTTCTCAAAATTCAAATAGTTTATACGAATCGTCGGTTTCCCCGTGACTGGTGTACTGGTGCCTGGTGGACTTACACCAATAATCAAAAGAGCATGTAATTTGTGTATAGAGTTTTCCGACGACTGGTGTATTTGTCAAGTATATACTTTTGTATTTCGTCTGTTCCTTTAATCCTTTGGCAATATTTGACTTGTGTCACATTTACCGACAATCATCGGGATGGACACGTGCAGGCTGCGGTGGCCAATAATATTGGACCGGTCCGATTGCATCACCATAACTACATTCACCAGTACCAAATTTTGACCGAGTACACCAGTCGTGGGAACTAATTTATTATGTCAAACATATTAGTTCATTCATCAATATTGTTTGTGTGCGCTCTTTGAGTGATTAAATTAAATAAAATCAACAAAACACAAAAAAACATAATTTAAAATTAAAAAGCCTCGTATGTTATCGTTTTATATTGTATTCTGCATTTGTATTGCCTTCAACCATTCCAGAATATATAAAGTATTTTGCTCTTGAACTATTTATTTACCGAATTACTTGCGTTCTATAAGTTATAAACGGTTTGATTTTTTTTTTAAGGTTTTAATTTGATTAAATATATTATTTTTACTCGAATAAATAATTAATTTGAGGATGATGTATTTTATTTTTGATTAATTGGAATTCGTAACGTTTAAAATATTTTTAATAATAGTTGTACTGTCAGTAAAGTTTTTTTTCTTATTCGTTTTGTGTAAAGTATGATTCACTAAATGCTGTAGGCACTCATGTATTAAATATCAAATAAAACTTCGATTCAATAATATAATTGGTACTGTAGTGGTTATAATGAATTTTTACTCATGTTCTCTTTTGAAAGTAAATCATTTTTCTTTTTAACCAAAATATTCACGCACAATTTTTTAAATAACTATAATACTTTTACGATTAAAAACAAAAAAATATAAATCATTTATTCATATTTTGAATTTAAGGGAATGTAATAATATATAATTTTAATCGTTGAATTATAGTCATGTATAATGTAGGTAGATATATTTTATTAGTATATATTAGGTCCCTCTTAGTCATAAACTCAAACAAATGCAGTGTACCTATGTATGATGATTTAAAGAAGATTATAATATTAAGTTGTTGGATAGTTTTCTTACAATTAACGAAGACGTATCTTAAATTTATTTATTCAATTTTTTTTAAACTCCTACAAAGATGAAAATAATATTTTTGTGTTACTATTGTGAGTTTGTACATATTAAAGTTCAATGTAATAAGTAATAACTAATAATTAGTAGCTTTAGATATATAAGTAATTACTACTTATTATACAACGACGTGTATATGTAACATGTTTTCATTATTATTTGTTATTACTTATTATACCTATACTAATAGGTATTCCCTATTCATTGTTTACTTAAAAATATGGCACTGTCAGTGGAGTACACACACGGGGAGGTTGTTTGGGTATTCAAACAGCCCTTGGTATTTTTTTACTAAAAATATAAAAATTAAAAAATATTTTGATTTACATACATAATATAATATATAACCTAATATATATTATATATTATATGATTGTTTAATGTAACTTCCAATGAATATATCTGTGTACGCCACTGAGCGCACTGTATTATTTTTTATTAGACAAATAAACTCAACAATATTAGGTACAGTTTTTTACATTTATAATATGTATATCTTAATGTATAATATGTTACTATTATGACTATTGACTAGTCATTGTTCAAGTGGTTTAGAAAGCAGATATTCTGCCTACAAGATTAAAACATTTTAATAATATCGGGTTAGATTGTTATACTATATTGCGAGAAGCAGATTGTCCTGAATATAATCTATCGTGTATGCAATATTACCTATGTGACTTCGTATATAATTATTGATACATATTATTTAAAAACTATTTATATTGTATCTATATCAATGTTGTTTATCAAAATTCTTATAAATACAAACATAAATATTAAAATATAACTCAAAATTATTATTTAAAACATATTAAGGATAATACGAACATACGTTTCATTAGAGACAATTATATAAATGATACAATTAATTGTTCGGTATTAATCACTAATAATTAAAACTGAATACATATCTTATAAACTAAATAATCAAAAAAAAAATACAATACTAAATAATATTAGGTAATAATATTAAATATTATTATTATTATTTAAAACCATGATCGTTTTCGTAACAATTAAACAAAGGGAATTTAACTAATTTGTGTTGTTACTCGCCCTACAATCCTACATGATACATTATAGTTCATTTTGAGATCTTTAAGTGAGTTGCAATTAAACATGATTACCTTATACTCGTATATTATTAAAAACTTATTATTTTAAATACATAAAATTGTAAATACGATTGGTGTTTTATTATTGAGTATTTTCGTTCGTCAAACTAAAACGTATAGGGCTTGTCATATTAAAATATAGCGTATTGAAGTTGACTGGAGATTTCATGAATACATCGGATACTCGCGCTGAGCCATAATTTCTATCCGTAGATTTTGCATCTGTACAATGCACATATGTATGATGTATATATATATATCATATGTATGTATATATGCATAATACGTAGAATGACCCTCTTAAATCCACGAGGCCGTTTTTGAACGATTTTAGCATATTTTTAAGGGCTCTCGATCCAGCGTGCGCGCGTAAACGTGATGGGTATATTTTCATTTTGCTGCTGGCCAGATAATATAATCCAGGGTGTTTGGAGTACGGGAAACGGTAAGCATGCACACATTTATGTATTTATGTACATATATACAGAGAGAGAGAGAGAGAGAGAGAGAGAGAGAGAGAGAGAAGAGAGAGAAAAAGATAGAGAACGATATGCGAGCGTGTATAATGTATATATATATGCATATACCTTCGTAATGTAGGGAAATGCGACGGACGCAGACATTATCATAATCGCAATTATTATCAAGCGCAATGAAAACACACACACGCGCATACGTATAATATATACAATACACATACTATAATATACAGAATGTATATATATATATATATATATATGTATGTGTGTGTGTGTGTGTGTATATTTAAAAATACTCTCTAAGGACCAAATGTGCATAAAATATTATTACAATCCACGACCCGGCTGTGTAGTGATATTATATAATATAAGACTTGGGGAATTTCACCGTACACGCGCGCACTATACGCGGCTACATATTATACATGTATATTATGAGCACACACACACACGCCGGCGAGGTCGGCGGGGTGGCATCATACTTCTTCGCTGCCAGGAAAACTTTTTTTTTTCGCAAGCGTTTTCCGCGAGTCTGCGCAGACGGCTCCCGCGCGCAGCCCGCGTTATCGACTAAAAGATGGCGGACACCGCGGCGGCTTTACCCTAAAAACTACCCTTGTGTTGTTAAGGGACAGGGGCGTAATGCCACCACACTCCTACCTTTCACTCCTCTCCCCGCCATGCACGTCCGACCGAGGTCCCTCTCCAAAGGATCGCTAAACTAAGGGCTTTTTTTTCCTACCCTTTTTCGTTTCGTTTTCGTTTTTTTTTTCGGTCCAGTCCAAAGCGATTTATTTTTGCCCGGACCAGAAGATAACGCCGTAATGTTTGCACAGTCGACCCTGCCCCGTTAGCAGAAAAAAAGGGTCCACTCCTCCCTACTCGCCACTTGTGCGCAAGAATTTCAACCCGGCAGTCATTAACGTAACGCTACAGTAAGCAGGATTTTTTAATATGCGATTTTTTTTTCTGCCCCGAGCGGTTTTTTTTCAGCTCACTTCCGTTTAATTTATTGCGAGAAACCCCGGGTAAAAGCTCGTCGGTCCCGGCAGAATTATTGTCCAACAAAAACGTCCTGCCGTTTCTTTATGCGTCTCTAATTCAACTCGCGGCCAAACTAGGCGAGACACATTATTCAACCGGAAAAACCTCCGAGCCACCGCCCGTTATTTATTCCTCTCAGAAATCCGGAATAAGCTGCACAATATAACGAAACACGTCGAAAAACCCCCATTATAAATAATTACGTTTTTGGCCTGCTGCAGCAGCATATCAATTCATCCCTCCGTCTATATACAATATTTATTATTTATATATATATATATATATATACGTATAAGATTAACGACATCCTGGAATTAATTTTGTTTGGTCTCAACCGTTGCTTTCTGCTGCAGATGTATATTATAATTCCAATTTTTAAGATCGGCTTGGATAGAAATACATGGTTATATAGTGCAATATTATAGTGTATTTTAACGTGCAATTGGTACATCCCATATTATATAAAAATAACTTAACCAATGCCTATATATGGTGGTGAATCGTAAGGTGTATATTATATTTTTATAAATAAATGATGCTCTATTATTTGGTATAATATTGACCATATAATAATTTATGACAGTTAAAAAATCAAGATTTATACGAAAATTTGTTTATATTTTATGAATGCATATAGATATAAATTATTAACGAAATTTAAAATCAAAAGTATGATATATAGTATTTATATTTGTACATAGTATAAGATTTCACACTAACATAACGATTAACGATAATATGTTAACGCCATTAATTCACTTTTAAGGTTTTTTCATTTTATATAGTATAATATGTAGGTACCTATATATAGGTTATTAATTATTATATTTTGTTTTGCATAACGGATATATTTTATCATCATCCCGTCTGTCCTAAAATTATTCGATACGGCGGATCACGGTACTTGTTTGTTCTAAATAATGCTTAATGAATATTCCACGCGATGTTCCTGTATGTTTTTGGAATAATAAATCACCCATATTTTATCAATGATTGAGCCATAGTAATTTAGTACTTTAAAAAAAAAATATGTAATAACCGTTTAACGTTTTATCATACCTTCTACATAATACTTTTAATATTGGATTACTAAAAACAAGTTGTTGATTTACAATATATCACGAACGGCGCATAATAAAATCTATTATAGATATTGTGTTATTGCTTTCATGTTTTATATACATTCAAATTAATCGAAACATATTTCCATAATTAAAATTCTATTAAGTAGTTAAATAAAAATTGTAAAACTTACTGCAATATATTGCTTTTTTTCAATAATAATTGTGGATGAACGTTCTTTAGATATTCCTTTGTGTGCAATTGAATAGATATAATTCCTGAAAACAAAATTATGTGCTTAGTAATAAAACTTTTTCCAATTCAACAAATTATTTATAAATATATATAAGATATAAGAACATACAATACACAAGGACACACTGCATATATTTTATTTAAAGAATAAAACAAGTATTGATATTTAAATATTCCTATTATAGTGATTGTAATATGTAATATTCACAATTCATAACTACTATGTTTGAGGCAATAATTTAGTAGTATACGCATTCATTAATAAACGGATAATAGTAGTTCTATACATTAAACATAGTTATTATTGATAGCTTTTTAGGCAATATAATAGTAAACTCTCTTTTGGAACAAAGTAATAAAATATAGGTAATCGTGCAAATACAATAGTATTAGTCAGTTCCAACGTTTTTTAAGGTCATTTTAAATGAGTTTGTATAATACTCGCATGCAAATACATATATATATTGTACCTACAAGCTGTTCTCAATTTGTTTTTTATTACTCGTATTACAGATGAGTCGTGTACCACTGAACAATTCAATATATATATTTTATCACTAAAATACAGAGGATATTATAATTATAAGATAAGTAGTGAACAACTTCCTCAAATTTAAAAAAAATCTATTAATTTTTATGAAAAAAAAAAAAAATGGTCATTATTCGTTGTATTGATTATATAATAAATTAAAAATAAATAGGTATAACATATAGATTGATTACATTTTCCATTATAAGTCGGATCATTTAATAATAAGGATGGTGTATGCTGAATGCTCGAAACAAGGAAGCAGAATTTGTGGCTGATTGTAAATACTTATTTTCAATACAAGCGTAAATTTGGATGAATATGTATATTATTTTGATGTTCAGAAATTATTTTTTTACCATCGGCATATTCTATTTTTAAGTTTTTTCATCAAATCGAAGGAAAAGAAAATGTCCGTCTAAAGTGTAGCCGTGTCTGCCGCTTACCACCTCGGAATCTCTGTGCACCGGTAACCGGGTAAGTGTGCGCGTACTTCGGTTTCAGGACCGCCGCCGCATTGAGCTATTGAACTATAAACGTATAGTTGTGCTGTGGTACTGCGGCCGACGAGGACCACGTGAAAACAATATAACGAAAACGTAATATTTAATATCGGGTTTCTGCACTCGAACGACGACGGCGTAAACGAGAGGAGACACCGTCGCAAAGGTGCGCATTGTCGAAAACCGGACTCCGCGAGGTCCGAGAGGGTACGAACCGGACGACCCGCGCACACGATAATAATATTACAATAAATACGTACGCGTGTTGTGCGCATATAGCGACCCGCCGCCCGGGCCACGAGTCAGAGGTGAACGCGTGCCGTCCCGCCAACTGGTTTCGGCCGGACAACCCTCCCGGAATCGGCCGCGGGACTTGACCACGTAAATAATAATATAGGTAGGTGATTCGGGTCGTATTGTTGTTTCTTGTAATCGGTTTTTGGAGGGGGAAAACGATCAGAGCATAATGTTATATTGTACTTTATTATCATATTAAATCTTCTATGTTTTATGTATTCGGTCATTTTTATATGACTTTAAAAAGGACTGCATATTATTACAATAGGCGTTCAAACAGATTTAAAGTTTTATTCTGAAATAATATTGACGATTTCGAAAATGTTATAATTTATATCATCCGCTTTACTCGATTCATTCGACACTTAGTTCGAAATGTATACCTCTACTCACTATAATTATATGATATATAATGTATATTTCACTCACCTCTGCGGTTGTAAGACGGAATAATGCTGCTGCGTGTGCCGATAAAACTATTTTGGCGCCACTCTCGCTACGACTCGTCGGTCGTGTGACGGGCGCATACCGCGGTGCTATACGCGACAAAAATATTAACGACGACGGTATTGAGTGCGTTTTGTTTCGTCGAGAAAGGAAATCCGCGGAGACGACGACGAAAGTGCAGACGAGTGCGTTGTCGACGTCGTCGCGTAGGCGAATGAAACGACGACGACTTCGACGATTACAACGAAATACTGAATTACAAGCGAGCAATAGAGCAGTCGAGCGGTCAGCAAAGGCACACAGCGTGGCGCGTGTAGTATATAGGTTCACAGGGTCTCCGGTTTTGTTTCTTTTAATTTATGCGCCCACAGGTATTGTTGTGTGCGGGCAAAAGACGCGCGGACCAGTTGCGGGGGAGACTCGGCGGCGGTGGAGGCGGCACGGAGATGAGCTGGTATAATATACGCTTCTTCCCACGGAGAGCCGGTTGTCGTAATACCATGGCCGTATAAAATATAAAATATATTGTGGGTGTGGGTACGCTCGCATATTATAACCGGCGTGGGAGTGCGTGTAGGTGAGAGCCGGCTGAATAGAACACTCGTGTGTGTGTGTGTGTGTGTGCTGCAATGCGTGCATTTATAAATGTATAATATTATAATATAGGTATATAGGTATTATGTGAGTGTGTATAAAATTATATTTCGAAGGGGTCGGGGGCGGTGAGAACGTCGCCGAGACGCCTAGCACAGACTCCTTTTGTTGCGACTCTCTCCGTACGATGTTATTACGTATTTTATTATTATTATTATTATTATTATTATTATTATTGCTATTGTGTACGCCGTGTTATTATTGCCACTCTACCTGCAGCGTTATGATGAGCTGATGCAGGGGGAGAGTTCGCACAAAATTGCAACGGTCAAAACGTGCAGACTATATTTATTGTTACTATAGCAATTATTCAGCCCCGCATAATAACTATATACATTTAACTGGATACATTCGTCTAGATAAATTATTACGAAATCGGTACCTATATATCAAATAACTGCAGTCGTCTTAGATATAAATCATATAGCCATCCGCTGTGTAATATATAGTTGAATGTAGATGATAATTTAAACTATATAACATTCGCGAACAATTGATTTTAACTAAACTACCTATTATTAATATTAATATTTTCTATGTTAGAAGAAAAATATATATGTTTTAAGAATAAGATGTAAAAAAAACCATCAAATTTCTATCTGAATATTTATTTCATTTTTTCATTATATCCATCTATATCTAGATGAAAATAATTATTTGAACACAAAACTAACTATCATACATATTGTGTATAATATGCTATTATATTATATATACTATGTTATAAATTAAAATACGAGTACCTATTGCAAAAAATGCAGTTTCTAAACCTCAGAATCACGACCCCGTTTGAGATCGTGACAAATTTTAATTGGGTCGCTGGCTTACATTTTAACTATAGTTCTAAACATGGTTTAATATTGTTTGAGTTTTTTTGTGATATAATACCATATATTTTTTTTTATGGTAGTATTATTACTATACAATACAATCAACATTTTACTTTATCACGATCAAGAATTTATATAGCATATTATAATAATATACCTAATCATTTTATTAGACTATTAGAGCATCGAGGTCATAATTTTATAATGCCTTTATAAATGTTTGTATTTGATGGAGGAATATTTTAATATTCGATACACTATTTGTTGGAATTCGTTTTATAACACACGAGGGCGATGAATTTAATAATAACTCTCGTAATGAAAATTTGTAATTAACATATTATTTAGGTTCACTTGTTCACTCAAAGGTCGATAGATGCTGTATTTCTGTTACGGGTCGTCATCTGCAGTATTGACTTTACAATAAACAGTTTACGAACAAACGATGATGTTATAATAATAATATGTACCTATAATAAGTACATGTAATTCTAATATAGTCTGTTATCAAGTAATATTAAGTGTTTAAGTTAACTTTAATTATAATAAAAATATTTTATATTATGTATATATTTAATAATATTATTAATAAAATCTGAGTTTTTAAATCATAATTTGCATACTTATTTTCTTTAAACAAAAAATATTTGTTTAAATTTCAAATTTTATTTTTTTTTTAAACTGTAAGTATCCGATAATCTGTTTTTTATATACATAAGTGATGTACACAGCTATTCCTGTATACTTTCTGCTAGTGTTACCACGTGTTTTTTTTTTTAATAAATTACATTTTAGCTACCAATTAAAATAAATGTATTCACTAATTTTAGTTGAACGTGTTAAATTAATGAATGCGCATTTGCTCGTTATTTTCTAACGCAACTGAAAAATATTAACAAATATAAAAACATTCGTTGCTACAATTTGATATCATATTTTTTTAAAGTCGTATTCAGGATGATTTGTGTCTGTTTGTAAAGTTACACATATACATATATTATACACATATTAATTGATTACTTCCGATATATTTTCGTTTCTTATATTCACTGTCTTCTCGTTTTCAGTTGAAACCGTTCCTCATTAAATATATATATATATGCTAAATTATGCAGTGCCATTTAAACACTCAAACGTTATGTGACACTTTTATCCAGTATGAGCGTAGAATATTGTGCATTAGACACAAAATCGTCATCAATACGCTCGTAGTTCAATCGGATTTAAAAAAGAGTTATAACTTTATAAGATATAAACAAACCGTTTGGATAATAACATATCCTGCTATAGAACATAATATTATGCATCATATATTTTCAAATTAACCCCCTTTTTTTCTTCTCGATTTTTAATAACACCTAGGTAACGCAATTATACGCACAGCGCGCATTTACAACTGGTCTATACCACTACTACAGCTGCAACACACTATATAAGCCCGCCAATTTATTGTAGGTTTGCAGCAGGTATTTGATTTTAAATTGACTTCTTGATTGAGTTTCAACTACGCTTTCCTATATACTGATATACATAATAATGTGCACGTATATACTGTACGTCTGTACCTATACGCATAATCCACCCACCCACCCACATACACATAATATATTATGTGTATATATAAAACGTCGGCTCGCTGCCCTACAATTTGCGCGCTTTTGAATCGACGAGCCATGTATAATTAGTACGCGCGTGTACACTACAACTACAGCGTATATACCTGCCTATATGTACCGAACACCCACACCCCCTCCCCCACCGGCACGGCCATCAACACCTACCATTCGCGGTATACACAATGTATAGTGCGGTTGTACGGACTTGGATTAGAAGTATATATGTTTAATAACGTGAAGCAACCTAGCTAGAGCTAATAGGTCATATACTTCAACGTATAGGTGTGTGTGTGTGTGTGTGTGGTATTTACGTGTACTGTGTGAGAGGGTGTTATATATACATAATACCCATCACGACTTTAGAACAAAGTGCCTACGGGTTGTATTCAAGTGGGCAGCTCACGGCGCGGCGAGTACATAGGTAAAATTTGTGTATTATGATATAATTTTCCTCAAAATGTTTATCGTCGATACGCACCACACGCGAATTGCCCCATATAATAATTTATATATTCATAATATGTTTACTACAGAAAGTACTTGTACTTGTAGTTTCGTAATCATATAAGTATATATTTAATATAGCCTCAAATCTATCATTTCTACATAAACAAAAGTTTATGTAGAAATGATAGATCAAAAGGACGGCTCTATAGACGCCCTCACTATGTATTCTTTCCAATGTCGACTGTAAAGTGCCACGGCGGCATTCCCCGCTCCGTCCTTATACTGTATATGTATAGGTATTAGCTGATGGTATACCTTCTCAGTTCCGAATTGTCCCACAAACTTCGGTCGTAACTCGTAATAATCTTATCCGTCGTGTGATATGCACATGGCTAATACGACAACCAACATTTTTCTCACATAACCTATATATTTTATTATTATTATTGTTATTGTTATCAATATACTCCGGTGAAAATGTAAATATATTCAATGAATTCATATAAATGTTATTGGGTCCTGCACGTAACGTTTGAAACATTTTTTTTAAAATACTGTTTTGAAATTACTTTAAATTATATAAAAGAAATATGTTCTGCAAAAACGTTAGTGTTTTCTAAAAATATATAGAATGTCTTAATATAGGTTAAATAGATCACCCCGTAAATTGAACGCGTTCAAGCCTTTTATAACTTTCCCCACGTAAGCTGTAATATGTGAAATTTGTTTTGGGCAAGACTATTACTTTCGACGAAAATCAAATTTTATTTTTTCATTCAAATTCATTATGATTTAGAATTTTTTTTATATATTTATATGTATATAATGTATTACACGAACGAACAAAATAAAAATACCGTGTTCTTTTCCACCTCGGTATTCGACCACCGCTCCCCACGCCGCCCCCTAACCTATAACCCGAGACTGGTGATTTATTTATTTTTTTATACTATGTGTATTGATGACGTGGTAGTTATTAAAACTGCAGAGTAATATTTCCGCACTCGATGGACCCGGAAGGTTTTTGCAGACAATTATTATTAAACGCGCGCTCTCGCACATATATTATAATAAATATATACATATACGCATATGTGCGTCGTATACGATTTTTTTCGAGTTCATTTACACAAGTCGCAGTTTATGTATACACACACACACACACACACACACACACACCGTGCAATGTGCCGCTGTTACTGCAGCGCGAATTACCATATTTCCACACACACACACACGCACTTAACATTTTTGCAGCACATACTGCACGTAGGCTTATGTTGCACACTCGCGTATATATATATATATATAGATAAAGTGGCGCAGGTACATAAGGGGCGACGGTAAAGGGAAAAAAAGAGGTGAATTCGACTCTACGGTCGTGATGTCGTCTGGTATATAATATTATAATAGTAGGTAGGTATAGTGGTGCTACAGCAGGCGCACATACATTATTATAATCGTGTAGAATTTTTAATGGCAAATATCTTTATATATACCCGGAGACCCCGAGACTCTGTATATAATATATATATGTATATATTATTATGCATATATGTACCTATATATTATAATAGGTATGTGCTGTAGACGGTTGCGGCGACGGTGGTGGATGTATATATATTTATATGTATAATAATTATGTAGGAAACAATTGGCTTGTAGAGCGCAAGCGAAAAAGGCGTCAATAAAAAAATAAAAGTAGGGGAAAAATTCTGCTGCTGCCGCCGCGCTGATGTTGACGCGTATAGGTAAGGACGTGGTGCGCGGGGGCGGCGGTGGTTGTGGCGACGGCGGCGGCGGCGGCGGCGGAGAGGCGGACTAGTCGCCGCCGCCGCCGCCGCCGTGTATTATATTATAGTGTGCGTTCGCGCGTTTTTGTGCGTGCGTGCGTGCGTGAGTCGGTCGGCCATTTTGCTCGACGAAAGGCTCGCGTGTGTGTACTGCGCGGCGGCGGCGGCGGCCAACAACAGCGGCGGCAGCAGCCATTGCCCCCGAAGGACCGTCGACGTCGGCGGCGGTGACGTATAGACGATGGGTGGGCGATGCGGGGGTAAAAAAAAATACAGAGAGAACGAGTGAGTGTGTGTGAGTGAGAGAGAGAGAGAGAGAGAGAGAGAGAAAAAATTACTCGATGATGGGGACATATCGACACTTAAACGTATGCCGTTTGCCGTCGCATAAATGATGGATTAAATACGGCGGTGGCGGTGGCTGTGGCTGTGGCGGCGACCGGATATTCAATTTCAAATCCCTAAAAAGTTTTTTTTTTTTTATTATTATTATTATTTTTTTTTTTTAACACCCTGTCACCACCGTCGATCCTCCCCTCTCTCATCAACCGCCCGACGCGACGAATATCATATAATTTACTGTACCGTATAATGTTATATTCGTATATATATATTATTATTATTATTTTAAAATTTTTACACCACCGCCGCCGCTGCGCCGGCGACAAAACTGCGGCTCGCGATCGTTTTGCACACCGTATGTCGTATAGTACATAATATAATATGTATAGGTAGGTGTACATGTACACCGCAGATATACTATATATACTATGTACTCTTGCTTAAAATATACCTACACTTAAGTATAATAGGTATCATATATATATATATAGGTACGTTTGATTATTGTAGAAGTAGCAGGTGTTAAATTTAAATGATTTTAAAGTGGAACATAAATCTATATGAATGTATGTATGTATGTATGTGCCTATAAACTAACCATATGATGTATATAACGTTATATAACGTTAAATCGTTTTTTGTACCCTTTTTGCTGATTGAAGGCATCTTGAAAGAGCTAATTCAAAGTTTTTGCTCTTTGCCAGTTATATATTATGAAGGTATATTTAAAATTCCTTGCACCACATGATTATGTCCTGTAAGCTTCTTATATACTTATGACTATCCATCTTCTTTGGTTGTGAGTATATAGGAGCGACTGCGGAATAATACCATAACGATACCTATTGACGGATTGTTGACTGGTAAAATTGAGTGATCTGCAGCTGCAGCCTTTATATCTCACATATATATTTTGAGATACCTTAGAGTTCGTCCCAGTCCATTGCTCTTTTTTTATACTATAGTATTGGTAAGGGCCAAAAAGCCTCTAAGACCGGCGTGCCGAACTTCAACGCCGATCATATCACTAAAATGTTTAATGTATTTTATTGAACTTAATATAGTAAGTAAATATTAAGTGTTGTATAATATTTATATATTACCATATATGTTATATTAAAAATCAAATTAATATAATGGTAATTCATTTAAAAACCAATCGTTCGTTATATTTTATAATATAATTTTATATCTATTGAATATATTATCTTCCAGTATATTATTTCTATAATATCGTGTCTTGTCAAAATATATACATTATACATAGGTATATGTTTTTTTGTTAATTATAAATATATTGCACAATCTATAAATGTTAAATTTTAACATCAGGCGATGTGTTAAGTA
Source organism: Neotoxoptera formosana (assembly GCA_022818045.1). Classification (NCBI taxonomy): domain Eukaryota; kingdom Metazoa; phylum Arthropoda; class Insecta; order Hemiptera; family Aphididae; genus Neotoxoptera; species Neotoxoptera formosana. The sequence continues at coordinate 23,709,406 of CM040635.1, read as the reverse complement.
AGTATGGTTAATTACACTACACTTGTGTGAAAAAACCATCCATTGATGGAACTCCATATGTGGCATGAGCGTTTGTCAAAGTATATATAAGATTGAAACTCGTGTACTGTAAATGCAGTAGATAATTTATATTGTTATTGTATTTGTGTACACCTAAAATAGACACAATATATTATATGTATTCATTGGACGACGATATAGTCAACATTGAAAACATTTACACATAAATGTTTATTACATAGAGCGATTCATTAAGTGTATATGATGGTGTCGAGGAATTTTTAATTACACAGCCACAATGTTTCGAACATGCTGCAGGTATACTCGCTTATTATATATAAGCGACTGTTTACTGTAAATATATTTAAGAGATGCCGTCAAAAACAAAAATAATATCCATATACGATTCCCAGCGACCTGCACGCGAAACGAAAATGTTGTGTAAGACGATAGTTGATTGGCCTGTAGTCATATCACTCTTATCACACTATATACTTTTGAAAAATGTTAATATCATAATATATTATATTCAGTTCCCCGCCGGGCACTATAATAATTCGTTATTTTTTTGGCTTCTGCAGCATATATAATAATTGTATAAGCAATTGTTACCACCGTCCATCACCGAACAATACATTGTAACTTACTTATAGTATCACGACTGGCCATTTTATTTTATTTTTAAACTTGTGTTTTATTTAAAAAAAGGTCGTTTTTGAAACTGGGTTTCGCATTTTTTTTCGACTCCTCTTTTGAACTCCCAGCAGTACAGTTTGGATGGTAAAAAAAAAAAAAGTTGCCTACTACAACAACTACGCAGATCAGTACACCGTTTCCAAAGTTAGTATAATATTTTACCTTTGAAACAATGGCGCGTTCACATTTAATTTTTTAAATAATTATTATTCACTTTTCTGTATACGCGAGCATGGAGTATGATAGTTTCTCTTTTGTTTAATTATTTCATTCTCGGACTAGGATTTATATCATGAGTTATGATAAAAAAAACAACAAAATAAAACACTAGTTTTTGTTTCGAGCCTTTGTACAGTTTTAAGTTGCATATTATTTTCTGGGAAATACTCACGCGTATTGTGAGAATTGCGTTTGGGCGTGAACTCTGATAATTCATATAGAATAACATTAATTTATAAGAGTAAACTAGAACAACACTAGCCAAAGTATGTACTGTTCGTATGACCTACATTACTTAATATACCTAATATATATGTTTGTAATTATTAGTAGCCACTATTAGGCTATTGAAATTATTGTTGCATTAAAAAATATTATGATTTATTTTTAAATCGTGATTATATAAGATATATGTACCTATTATATTTCACTTCAACAAAATTAAAATTTTATTTTTATAGGAGAACTAGCTGTCTCGCCCAGCGCTGCCCGCTTCAAAGATTTGTTTTTTATAAATATATATATTTTTTTAATGTATTTGCAATATTTCTATTAATAAAAATATAAAATGTAACCAATTTAAATAAACCAAATAAGTATTTTTTTTTTTTTCATGAACCGGAAACTAAATTAAAGCGTTGCTACCCTTCATCTACCTATAATATAGGTATTATATTATGGTGGTTGAAAAAATAAACTATTAACACCCTAAAAATCTCATGGAAACTATTGATATAACTTTTGTTGAAAATGGTCCAATATTTTTTGAGTCTATAACTAACAAACAGACCGATTGACAAACAACCATTTTTATATAATCTATTGATTATATTTTAATTCCTAGTTTGATAAATACTTATATTTTATGTAGTTATATATAGTTATAGACTATATAAAGTAATAATTTAAAGTAACCAAAATTTACAAAAATATTTCTACTCTGTTTTAATTAAGTATAATATCACAGTATCACGTTTATCTTATATAGTTAGTAAACCGTTTATTAATCGGTAGAGAACGATTCGTATTTAATATTATAGGTACCTATACATAAAATACCTTATTAGTATGTAGAACTACAATCCATGTATAAAATGTATACGATATTATAATGTGTTTATATATTTGTATACATACAAATGTATTAATATCATTTAATTGGAAAATATACACTATTTGTTTTTTGGATGGACGTTTTTTTTTTTGTTAGTTGTACCAGTTATATTTAACTATTTTTTTTTTTTTGCTACAATTTTAAGTACCTACCTATGCAATTTTTATTAAATGGAAAAAAAATGTATTTGATTTTTGATTTTAAGAAAAGCAAGCTAAAGTACTAAACCGTTTAGGTATTGAAATATTTTGCTATGGGAAACAGTGCTTAGTAAATGTTATAAATCAATCACCCTTTTTTAATTGTCATTAGCTATAACTCGTTGTTAATATACATATTTTTTAATCAAATTAGTTCTCCATTAATCTCCTAATTACTCGTGACATTTGTCAAGTACACATTTTCATAGAGTGAATTCAAATTTTAATTGAGGTATACATATATTATATGCATACGTACATATTTGTTTAGATAAATCTATGATTTGATCGTAAATATTTATGAATTATTTTTTATAATTTCATCTGTTATTTAAAACATCAGAAGTATATAAAATCAGAAATACATCATAAAGTCATGGTAGAAATTAGAAAAAAAAATTGTATTATTGAGTATTCCTGCACAGTTTACGCCGTTTTTAAAATCCAATCGCAATTTATTTGCTGTCGCGTATGATTTAAACTAACAATAAAATATGAATTCAATTAGGTAATTATTTCATATTATTTACAGTTCTACTTTTTACATTTAATTTATTACATTTTTTGTTTTTTTTTTTTAATCGTAAGACCTTATAAGCTAGGTATTTTAATTGTTATTATAATTATATTAAATATAAACAAATTTTGTTTAGTCGTATTGTATGTGTTCGATAGCTAAATATAATGTTTATATTTACAACAATTCAGTGTCTACTATTCTGTGGATAAAACGATACAAACCATTCCTTGGTTTATTTGTCATTATAGGTAAATTATTATTTTTCATCTATACATGGCTGGTAGCAGGATAGGTACCTATATTAAAATAGTTAATACTAAAAAAAAAAACCTCCCATTTTTACATTGAATATCGATAACTCTCATTTTGGAATAAATTTATCGAATAAGTACGATAACAATTTATTTTATGATCACTTATTAATTCTCTATTGTTGCACATTAATCTCGATAATACTGTATTATACTATAATATAATATATATATGCATACTGTAGTGGCTCTTGTGCAATAAAGTACGGTCGCTCTATAAACGGAAAAAATAACGTTTTATCCGTGATTCTTTTTAGAGCTCTGTAAAAAAAAAAAAAATAAAACACTCTTTGCTTGAAAAAAAGTGCTATTAATATATATGTATATATTATATAATATTATAGTCTCGTCTATACCAAACACGCATATTAATATAGACATTATTATATATAGGTACATTCGATATCAACTATCAGTGTGGTCATACATAGGAATAGGGTACCTATATACATTTCAAACGAAATAATAATATTGTATACACCGACCAATGACATACATATTACTAACTATACATATATATATATCGTATATATATGTGTGTGTGTGAATAGTGAATATAGGTGCGTAATGGTATGTATATATGTGTTTTGCGTATATGACAGGTACTACCTATTCTTTCTTTTTTTCATTATTATAAATGCACTATTTGTTTAAAACCCGTATACCATAATATACCCGGAATCGCAGTCGGTCATTATTTCGTAGCCAACAAACATATATAATAATCTACCCACACATATTATTTTATTCATCATCGGCGCATAGCTGGCGATAATATTTCTCAAGACTGATAATAATATCTCGTGAAATTTATGTTGTTGAACGACTTTTGAAATTGTTTTAAATAATTAAACTTTTGACCTTCTCTACGAATTCGTGGATACTGAAATGATCAAAGTGTAAAATCGCGTGTAAAGACGTATAATATAATATTATGTATGTTTATATAGTGACTTGACGGCAGAGGGAAAGGTAACTGCTCGTCGGCAGCGCACTTTTGCAGTGTCGCTGAATATTCTGAACCAGTTCCTTTGAAATCTGTTTGGAGGCTATATTGATTATAAAATATAGGCCAGGTTAGTTCAGGATCTGAGTGATCGGTGAGTGCAAGTATGGTCGTTTAACGATGAATGTGCGTATATAGGTGGTACCTATTTGTACAGGAAGTTATTGGTTAAATGTACTTGCAGGGTGCTGCTGTTGTTTGACATATTAAGCAATATTATAATAATATTATTATGGATCGGAAATCCTCTATAAGGTTAGGGTTAGCAAAGTAAGAAAGCTTTGATGATGAGACTCACACCCTTATGACACGTGTACCGTATTGTGTTCCTTCCGTCTGGGACGACTGACATTGTAGTATACGTATATGACGGATATGCACGTATGTATCACAACTACCCCATTATCTGCGTTTTACCTATACCGCGGTATATTGTATATTATAAGCAGGTAATAAATCCCGTCGGCTGTATTGCTATACCCCCGTAAAGCCATAATAATATATACGTCGGCGACCGCTGAGGTCTCGAGTATTATACCCAAGGTATAATACCTATATACGTTCTACAGTACGTTATAATAATAATAATAATATCATATTAAATATCAATACGTTAAATATCATATTATCGGTCTATCGATATGCGTTAATATTACATATCATTTTATCAATCGCACAACGTCGGAAACGGGTTTTCAGCATCGCGCGACTGAGTGGTCGAGGGATTTTCTCGGGAGTGCGTGTGTGTGACGTCTGTGTCTGATCCCTCTTTCACAAACCATCTCCCCCCCTCTCACTCTCTATCACTCACTATCTCTCTTTCACCCACTCTCTCTCCCTCTATTAAACGCATACGTGTACGATATTATTTAGACTATATCACGACGTGTTCGTAGAATTTAACACGCCCTTTGTGCAAACTGCTGCCGGCAACGATGTCGCTCGCGCGACGAAGCACCGTTTCGGGACCGGACCCGTTTTCGACCGAGCTGGAACCCGTCCCGCGTGTCCCTCTCATATTGAAATACCCACACGCATAATATTATACGACGCGTACTGTACTGTAATGGCACGCGCCGGGTCGACCGAGACGCATCCGCTGCGTTTAAGCGTTCGCACGTGACATTAACGCGCAAAAATAATCGCCTGCAGAGGTCGACGACCCATATTGTACCACGTGAATATGATAATACATATATACATATATGTGTATGTGTGTGCGCGTGTGTGCGTGTGGGTCGCGAGGACCTCGTGATGGTCATCCTGTGTAGGATTTTTGGCCGGCCCGCACAAGTGCCTATATAACAATATGGACTCTTGAGGAATATAACGATTTTTTTTCCAAACACAAAAAGCGTAGCTATAATATAATAATTTCTTTTGTTTCCCAACCGCATACATACATAAATAGATAAATAATTAAATAAATATAAAACCGACTGAGAATATTATCTACAAGTGCAGCACCACTGTGCCAACCGAGACGTGTAACCACTAAACCACGACGCAGTCGATCATTGTAATAATTTAATATTGTCGCTTGCGTCCAATAAATTGCAATATTATAATATTGTAGGTCGTGATCTATTTAACTAAGGTTACACTCATTTTATTAGTTTAATATCGTGAATTTGATAAAAAGTGTTTTTCTATCATTTATTAGTTATACTTGTGACACTTCAATTTTACAAAAAAAATCATCACCATATTTTTTTTAAGTGATTTTTTTACGTTCTTTAAAATTAAAAACATAAAAGTTGACCTGAAAAACTGAAAAATACAACTAGAAAAATATAGAAAAAATTATTACTCTCATATCTCCAAACTAACTATTAACTAAGTCGTACTTTTGTAGTCAAATTTCTTTTTGAAAATGAGAAAAATGTAGGTATTATTTAATTAACGTAAACTGCAATTTAAAGAATCATACCGAATAATAAACTTATCTGTTTCAATATAGGGTTCACATTTTTACTTAACAAAATTACTGTTTTTTTTATTTTGATCAATGGCAATGTTAAGTATAATGATCAATTATTGATACTGGAGACAACTGCAGTATGTCTGTATAGTATTAATTGAACAATACAGTGTTTATTCATTTTCTGATAATTTCAGTACTGTTTTAGTGTTATAGATTTGGATCATATTGTTAGTGAATTACGTTTAACGGTAAATGGGTAAAGTAATAAGTTAATGTAATAATACCTATAAAAATACATAAATTACAGGTGGTCAATTCAAATGTCTATACACAGTATTACGATATGTTTTAACTTTTTTAAAAATATTATTTTTATATAATTGAATGTCACTTTAAAACAACATTTGTGCAAAAAAACATTTTTTTACTTTTTTTTTTTATTGATATGATTCTTTACTTTTTATATTTCATATTCCGAAGCAGACTATTATTCGGAGTATTTAAATCTATACGGTTCATATTTCGAACAAGTAGGTACTTAGTTTATTAAATATATAAGTTTTTTTTAATACCTATTTAAAGTTGAGATTAGCGGAGTAGTGGAAATATTTTGAGGGATACTCCTGTACCACTGTACTCCGGTCATCTAAACTTTAAATGCTTATAAGTTATAATTAATGTACTTGTCATATGTAAATCACTCATACTCAATGTACTCATAATTTAGTGGATTTAAATAACTTAAGGTATAAAGTAATGTATAATTTTTTGAAATACATTAATATGACTTAATTGAGTTTATGCTAAAATGTTAAAGTAATTTAATTATCTCAGATTATTGTAATCCACAGCATATAAAAAAAGAGTTAGCAAAAAATACCAAAAATTACAAAATAATTATAAAAAATTAGAGTATTATAAAATATATCAGTTTTATATATTATCTCTGTGGACTGTGGCGTATGAATAGAAAGTGTATTTAAATGTCCTATTAGACTTGAATTAATTTTAAAATAATATGAATATATCAAATATATTGTATAAGACCTATTAAAAAGAACTATTAAAAAATTGTATTAAATCGAATTCATAAAGAAGTCGTTTATAATTATTTTTTTGTGTTTCAGCATCATCATGTTATTGATTTTGTTCCCAGAAATACATATTCCTCAAGTGTTCCTGATTTTATGCATATAATTTTTTTTAATTTCTTCAATTAACATAATATTATGTTATAATACCATTATCAAATGAAAAAAAAAATCTAATTATACGTGTTTTAATTATATATAACTTACACCTCTTGGATGGTTTGTTTAAACATTTTAAACAAAATATAAATTATTTACCTCCTATTATTTTATTTGTTTACTATTATTATTATTTTTATTTTCAGTAAAGCTTTGAAACGAATCCATAAATATAAGGATTATTTTTTTTGAAAAGGTTACGTTTTAATGATCTACCTATTAATTTGGAATAAACGATGCCTGTGGTCTGTAGATATTTGAAATTCGTGTATACTGAACGAACGTGCCCAAAAATAGATTTTTTGGTGTCACACATTGTAAGATCAGTTACCACTATTATGCCCTCTATCGTCTATCGATAAACATTACAGAATATATCATATTATATATTTTTATCCGGATGCTGCAGTAAAACTAATATTAGTGTATCGAAAACGCCGAAGAATCGAAATCCGACTTTGGGTTTATATTACTCGGTGGTCAATAAAATACGGTCGAATCGCTGACAGATGACAATAATTTCTGGCATCACCGTTTCATTAGAATCAATCTAAAATGAATTATTATTATTATTAATCGATTAAATCAACAAGTTTTTTTTATCGAACGATCGAAGTGTGTATAGTTTATTAAATCATATTATTATATGTATTGTACAATGAAAACCATAATAATTCTTTCCGTCGTTCCTCAAATTCTAACGGAGGGGGGTGACATTGGCATATAAAAATGCTAACGGTTAATTATGGCTAATGGAAATCACATAAAACGCCCTCCTTTTTTACTTTTATTATTACTATTTTTTTTTCTGTTGTAATAATTATTATTAAAACAAAATACATGTGTTCACACGACCTGCCGATAACCACTGACCACTGCTCCGCCGATCGATGTTTCGACACATCGACGCAGGTTAAACTGCCTAATCGGTGCGCCGCGTCATACTTTTTGTATCCGACGTGGGTTGTTGCGATGAACCGCCCGAAATAATATACGCGATACTCGCCGCTTCCGATCACGATTTACGGTGATACCATAATAATAATATGGTCGCAATTAAATAACAATTAACACACTCGACGTCGACAAAATGTATAAATTATGATTATTTTCGAGCTCGGATTTAATAATTGGTTTTTTTTTTTATCAACCATATTATAACAGTCAGGTTTAGGCAATTTATTATCCATTCGTTAAAATATTTCGTCCCAGTTAACGTAAATGCTTTCAATTCATTACGAGTTTACTGCGACAACCGTGATTGTTGTAACAAGAGGCAAACTTAACCATATTTTAAGAAATTCGCAAAAAGTTCCACACTTTCACGTTCTCGTCATTGTATTTTTGTATTTTGAACAAGAAATCGCAAAACGTACCAGAAAACTTGTTTTAGTATTTCAGAGGTAATATTATTCGTAGTCATATAATTGCTACAATTATAGTTGTGTATAAAACTTGCTTTGAAAAACAACATATTATAAATAAAATAATGTTATCTGGTCTTTTGTCATTGTCACCTAATCTTGAAGCGGTTTTTGTTTTTATTGTTGTACCCCATTTAATGTATGTTTAAACAATTTTTTAATGTAATCACATATTCGACTGTGAATAGAAAAATGTGCATAATAATATATTATGCAATATGATAAAAAAAACTTCTAACAAAACGAAAACGAATTTAATATAATCTCTAAAAAAAAAAATTGTTATTGTTCTTCACTCTGCGACCATTCTAGATATGTACGACTCCATACTAGTAAAATATGTGAAAATGTTTTAACAACTCGATTATCAGCTGTACTAAACATTCTATAGTACATTTTTCAAGAATAACCATTTATTTTAAACAAAATGACTTTAAAATGTACAAATCGTATCAGTATTTCTTTAAATTATTATTTTTCTATTGTATATACATTTTAATGAACACTTTCGTATTGTAATGCATCCGGTAATAAGTCTAAAGTTAATATTATTTTTGATTGTTACCATTCACCGTATTGTTATACTTTATTCGTCACGTCGTCATTGTGTGCATTTATAATCTTTCTGTGAGTTCGAAAATGTTAAAATTCAGAATGTAAGATCGGTACAGCTAGCGATTGTGAGGGTTAAATAAAAAGCGTTGTCATGGGGGTGAACTCCACAACTAAACCACACTGATTCGACAGCGCTTCCACCCTTCAGTATTTTTTGCCCCTTTGATTTTCCATTCACTAGATGCCGCTATATAACATAATATTCGTATTGTGTATTTACTTCAATAATTAAAAAAACTCACCGTTTGCAGTTTACCGCCGTGGCCGGCCGAATGATAAAAAACAACTAAATGTAATTCAATATCATGGGAATATTTGTAAAAAAAAAAAAAAACGGATATTATGGTCGTTTCAAAGTTAAACGTTTCAAAGTATAAATAAGTTATAATATTCAGTTTTCGATATGATATAATATATTGTGTACAATATTATTAATAAAATATATTAAATACATATTATAATTTTAAATCGTAACTGTTATAATATCTTGTGGTACCGTGTTAAATTTGTACATGTATTTTGATGATGTCTTTAAATACTATTATAAAAAAACACCACATTTTTTGGAAACCTATCGAAAATAGTTTTATTGTAGCAACACAAAATTTAATATAATGTGCGATAATATACTATTATAACTATAGTCTTGTTTTATTTTGCTCGAAACACATATAATCAGTACGACAATATATATAGGTGCATTTGTCTATTTTAATTTATGTGCCCAATTGTATTGACATTACATTACCTAATTTATTATAAAATGTTATATTTTAGTGTACAGATATTACGGTTCTTAGTTTCGCACTGCATACTTGATGTTTTGTAAAAAATACCCATAGCGTCATAGTTCATTAGACATTTTAGACCTGTTTATAAATTAGATATTATAGAAGATAATATTCTGTAATTCTTAAAAAAATATATATCAAAATTCGAATAGTGTATTAGATATTTTGATACATTAACATATTGAATGTAATGTAATAGAGTAATTATAATTCTATTGATTTTTCAGGTGTCCTCGAATAACTGTTTCTCTTGCACAAAGAAAGAAAAATATGTTTACAATATTTACAAATCTATTATTGCTCAGTGCCTAACATACTAACTGTTGTAATGTTAATATTAGTTTATTTGTTAAAATTAATGATTTTTGTTTTCTTATATAGGTACTACAAACGTTATAAGACAATAAATACAAATTTACGACATAGCTATAAGATATTTATTCAAAATTATGTATATTATGAGAAATATTTGTATAATAATGCTATTCATGCGTGGCCGGATTGAAGTGATTAAAATATTTTCTATAGTTTTTACACGAAATAGTATTTGGTTTACCGATTCAAAGTGTTGTGGCGCTCATTCAATTGATTTAAAGCTTTAAGGGAAATGTTCTTGTAAAACGCATTATAGGTACCTATACCTATATAATATATAGTACCTACTTAAGATATGTATTTAGTCGTATTATGAGGTGCTATTAATTATCATTTGCTATACATTATTATTGAACCTATAATGTACGAGTACATATTATAATATAATAATCGATTTACTAAACAGACGGGAGGTGGGGGATATGTGGATCGACGAAAATACAATAATATTATTATATTGACTCGAAGCAAGTCACGAAGACAAAATTCTGGTAGAATTATATTATGCATTCGTTTTAAATGCCGACTTTCCTAATTAAATGCCAGCCATTTTGTTGAGTTGTGCGTGTTTTTTTTTTTGTTTTGTATTCGATTCAACAACGCGATGATTTTTTTTTTTTACGCGGGGGCAATGACCACTCCATTTACGCAATCTCCATTCACCATTCTGCCTCAGCACAATTCTCCGGTTTGATTGTTGTTTTGTAAAAATTATTTTCACTATTATGTGCCGATAATCGTTGTATTAAAACATACATGTAGAGTTGATGGCAAAATAATATGATACGAATGTTATACGAATAATTTACGATTTTTCGTACAGCGATTTTATTTTTCAAGAAACTGTACAAACCAGAGAGGTTATAATATATTATGCGTATCTGCGCGACTCCTATAATATATAGTTATAATTTTATATTACGTCCATAATAACTCGCGTATGTCTGTTAAAATAATCATATTTTATGATTCGATTGAATTTATAGTAATAAATAATAATTATAATATGGCGGACGACGTGACTGAAAATTGAGGACGGCTTTTAACACACAATATGCAAGTACGACCGAACTCCATATACGCCTCAAATTTGACGGGATACATCAATACCGCACACGTCACGATTGAATTAAGGTAAAAATATATGACCACATCTCTTGTTATGAGTTTTGGATTTATTACTATATACCTATTTCTTCATAGAAACATTAATTTCTGATCGTCGACCGACGCCAAACCGGAACGAGCAATATAACATTATTTTTTGCTTTCCCGCTACCTTTATTATTATCATAATACTGTCTAATTGATTGTGTGGAATGAAAATAAATACGTCGTCGGTTAAACTCCTTTTCTCGTCGAACTCTGTTTATTACGCTCACATAGAGCGCAAACGTGTATTGTAATAAAAGGTCGTTTGTACCCAATATGTTTAATCTCTTTTGAAATCGATTAATTGCGGGCACATTTTTTTTTATTCAAGCGACACCTTTGAGCTGTTTTATTTTATTTTTTTGTTTTGTTTTGTTCAATAACTTGTTAATTGTTTTTAAGGCAATAAAGCGAACTAAAACAAAACAACTACAAATTATTTTGTTTCCGTATACATATTTTATTAAACTAAACCACAAAATAAAGCAAAATAATTAATTAAAAGCTCACATCGTCATTTTATTTCGCAAATCATGATGTTATTATACGTTTTACATTGTTGTGTACTCTACACTCGATCAATAATTTAAAGATATACATTCATATAATATTTTATCAATCCAAGACTATTTTAATAACAAAAGTGATATTTACATTAATTCAAGCAACGTATTGTTGTTATAATATGGTACAATAAATTAAATAGTTTTATACAAAGCAAGCACATTTACATTCATGTATTATATAATAGGTAATATTTCTAAAATTTAAAATTAATTAAATCTATACAACGCTGCAAATTGTTCTAATCCAAATATTGAACTTGACCCAATATTGTTTGCTTTAAAAGGTCCTGAAAAATACAATTAATTAATTAATACATTCTAAAGCGAATTTCTAGACAACAAACACACGCAGCAGTAGTTTTAAAATAGCGCGACGCCACCTAAATATTTATGTCCATTTAACAAGTACGTAAGTATTAATTAAATCTCGTCTTATTATCTAAATATTTATATCATAATATTGCTGTCTAATATTAGTATAATCTTAAAACATGGCTATGGCTATTCTAATAGCTATTGAGATTATAATCCAGGATTCTTACTCTAAATTCATCATTCTAAGTGATTCACTGAGTACGGTAAAAAGCCTACAAAACCAATTCAACCCCGGTGACATTGCATCTAAAATTCAGAACAATCTCAACAAAGCGTACATCTTGGGTAAACATATTACCATTATGTGGATACCTGGACACTCAGGAATAAGAGGCAATGAAATTGCCGACGAACAAGCCACAATAGCCATTAATAATCATGAAACATTGCTAATAAACCAAATGTCACATGACGACTCAAAAAAGTGCATAAATGACTATACAAAAAACAAATGGCAACGAATCTGGAACTCTCAAGACACTAAATTAAACGAAATCAAAAGAGATACCCTCCGTTGGTCTAACCCAAAACTCAATCGGAAAGAGGAGTCTGTTATAAACAGACTCCGCATAGGGCAACCCGAATCACCCACGGTTTCTTGATGGCCAGAGAGGAGCCCCCCCCCCCATTTGCCAAACCTGTGGAACCGCGTTAACCGTCAAACACATAATTGCCGACTGTCTGATGTACATCCAGGAACGTGCTGAACATAACATTTCCTACAATTTAGATACCGCACTCGGACCCTACCATGATAAAAATTTAGACATAATTAATTTCACAAAACAAACAAAATTATTCAATCTTATATAAAATTTAATTTTTTTTTTTTTTTTAACACTTATGTACCTGATTTAATTCCATAACCTTTATTCGTATTTTATTCCATATTAATTTGTTTGTAACTAATGGCCATTGTTGTCGATGTTATTATTTATTTTAGATCAATAAAAAAAAAAAAAATCTTAAAACAATTTTGTTGCGATACAAATTGATAAAAGTAACATGTATATTTTAAATTAAAGCAATATGAATAATGTACCTAGAAGTTTGAACTGTATCCAATTTTAAATGTCTACCAATAACTATTTGTAATACATTTTTAAGTTTCTAAAAATAAGTTTTGAACACTTTATATCCCCGATGTGTCCGCCTGTCCGTTATAGTTGCTGAATCTGCATAGTTACGAATTTACGATTGTTTGTATCAAGATTTTATAACGGTTCCATTCAAAGTGAATATTATTCATACCAGTTAATACTGAAAAATAGGTAAATATAAAGGTAAACAAATTATTTTTAAGTTGTAGATGGAATTATAGTTTATTGAATTGTATTAAAATACGCTTATGGAAACCTGGAACTTAACACGCTCGCGGAGTGACTAAAACTGACTTGTTTTTTTAAAAGAACTCTACCAAAAACGTGTTATTATGCATTTTAATCAGCTTTTTGTTTTTACCTGGTATCTTTCTACCTCACCTATCGTGCAAGTAAAAATGTTAATTATTACCTGTAACCAAGATATGGAAATTAAAACAACTTTTGATTTTACAACAGTTATATTATCATGCTAATATAATCTAATTGAAGAAATTATAATGATTGCTATATAATTTTAATAACGGCTGATTATATTAACACATGAGAAATAACAAAAATCAAATACTATGCATACTAAATGTGACGAATAAAAGTATTATTAGGTACCAGAATAAGTGAATCAATGCGGTATTGCGTGAATTTTAATTTGGAATTTAATGAACTGTGGTAATTTGTGTACACCGCATTCACTATAATATCGTTATTTAAATTATATAATTTAGTTAAAAAAAAAATAAAAATAGCAATAATTAGAATTATGTATTATAAATATATTCAAATAGAATAGGCCATATTTGATATTTCCGATATTAACCCCGATTTTTTCTTAACTACCTATTGAATAAGTAAAATGACGATCTAATTCGACTGTATGCAATCGCGAAACTTACTATTTTCTCTTTCGTAACACCAGAGAAGAACGTCAATGACGTTTATTTAAAACAACCGGGGAACCAATATTGTTTGTCCATTAAAACCACGTTAAATATCTATTATAATAATATATATTATGACGTATAGATGAAAAAAAATTAATATCTGTCGGGCCGGCCGTGTAACAATATTGTTAATCCTTTAAAACTAAAAAAAAACCGACTGAACGGGCGCTGCAGCGGTGCGGTGTGTACGCGAAAATAATAATAATAAAACACTTGTTTAATTTTTTCCCGTTGTTTACTACGTCGGCCACCACCTGACCGTCATATAAAAAAAAAAAAAACACGTTAATACGTCATCGTCGTCACGATATTATTGTTATTATTCCCGTACGGGGTGGCGAGTACGCGCTTTCGACCCCCGCGACCCGTGACAGGGGTGCGGTAATCGTCGTGTGCCCCCATATTGTTTGCATGCAGGTATTATACCGGTGACCCGGTCGCGGATCCGGTCACCGGACGCGGCGCGCGTCCGACACGGGCCAACCGGTTGACCGCGCGTGCCCGTTGCCGGACGGTGTCGTATAATATTGTTATACGACAAACCTGCTGTCATCGCGTATCGTATTCGGAACTGTGTACAATAGTTGCGGACAAATTATTTGGGTCAGCGGTTCTTAAACTTTTGACACACCCCGATGATAAAGATTTTCAGAATTCGCGGACCCCCTAACCAATTTTTTTTCGAATACCTTTATTTTACAAAATATCTCGTGTTATCGTAATCTATATTATAATAATAATATTATTTTTACGTTGCAAAATACAAATTATAATATTTGGTCACCGGTGGAACTAAGATACAATAAACTACCTACAAAAAAAAAAAAATAAAAAATAATAACCCAACATTTGTAATAATGCACTCGTGTCACGTATGTAATGCGTGATAATACCTCCGCTGATCCCCTACTCGAGTATTGAGGACCCAGTTTAAGAACCGCTGATTTAGGTAATTATTACAACACAACAATCATTGCGATCATTTCAGGACTTAAGACAAACTGTGAGTTCATACAATAGATAGATCTATCGTTAACTGCAGCCGTGTTCTTATGTTCGAGATTATTTTCTATTTGAACACCGTTATGTGTATACATTTTTGAAAATGCATTACACGTTTTTTTTGGCAGTTTCCCACGTTTGAATTTCGTTGCGAGATTAAAATGCGTAACTCTTTAAGTTTTTTACTGAACATTAATTCACAAGGTTATATTTAATAAAAGAGAGAGCTTTTTTATTAGGCACGAGTAAGGTCGTCGGTAAACGGTTTGAAAATATTTTTGACTGCCGGCACAAGCTTAAGGCTATAGATAAGCATATAACTATTAATGTCAAATCGTCGGTATCAAGCACAAATAATGCCCAACGTTATCGTTATATCAAAAATTATGATTGGATATTCGTCCGCTAATAGTATATTAGTATGTCGCCTTTTTAGGTTTAGTCGCAATTCACATGGTTTATTTTACACTTTGTCCGCAACCAGAAAACACCCGTATTTGGGAGGATTTTTTTAATGCACTGGGACCAATCTGCAAACTCTGACGATAGAAAATACATAGTAATAATAACGCACTGTCTCGATCGATTGGAAGAGTAATATAAGTAGGTACATAAACCATATAAGTATATATATTTTTTTTACTTAAGAAAAATATAATATTATATTATATATATTAAGTATAGGTGCCAGCCAATCCATCAAAATGTATTTCTGATCAAATCAAAAAAAAATGATTAATTTTGTCATACACATAATCGCGTTATACATAATTATTAATTATTATTAAACTGACTTGAAATAAGAGTTTTTCCTTTACCATCATCCCTCCCCTAAATATGGCCCCAATGGAAAGCGATTTACTACTGTGGACTAATACCAGCACATTTTACACCACTGCAATAATGATAATAATAATAATAATAATAATATATTATAGAATGAATAAAATCAAATACCTGTATATGTTTTTTGCGGCGACGGGATGATGAAATTAAAAACCGAACGAAGACCGGACGGAATAGCTGGCGGTAGTGACGGTATGTGTATGTGTGTGTGTGTCCCTTTTCGGGACATTCCCCTCCGGGACCCTATTTTATTTTTTTCTAACCATTCTTGCCGGGACCCCGTGGTCGGCACGCGCCACCTGTAAACCTGTAGTCCCGGCGTGGCACCGCTTATTATTATTTTATTATTATTCGTATTTTTTTCATCCCTTTCCGGTCGTCGGACGCGCGTGACTCGGAGATTTTGTTCGATCCCTATCCCCAATATAATACCTGCGTACCACCGCGGACGGACGCGACGGCGATATATCGTCGACTGGCGAACCTTCGTGCACGATAAACGGCGGACGTCGTACGGACATTATATATGATTATTGCGTGTGCGATATCGTGCGAGATTTTCGGTTACGAAATCGTTCTCGTTCGGAAAATAATGTCGACGAAATCCTCGTCGGAGTGGGAGACCGTGGGAAAACGGGGCATCCGAGATGACCGCGCTAACCAGTTCTTCCGATAGTTCGAGAGAGTTCTTACATATTATTATACCATACCTACACACTGTTACATTATAAATTATCATTACATTCCCAGGCCAAACCGGTATCTTGCCTCCATCCCCCACGGCCTACGCGACCCCTATACTCTCCAACCCCCGTAACCCGCACCGCCTAGTCACCCCGCTAGTTTTACCGTGTAATATATAATATTATCTTCTAGGTGTACATTATATTTCGGGGCCCGTCTTGAACGAAGCAGTTATTCACGACACGTGAATATGAATGTCATGTGTGGTGTTACGATTATGCGCATTTTATTTTTGTTTTTTTTTTATAAGGGTCTTTTTTGACCATGTGACCTATGGTCCTTCGCACGTTAAACATTTTAACGATTTCATTTCGGGAGAAGCCTTTGGAGCTATATTATTATTCTTACAAGCTGCATTATATTAATTTATATTGCACATTCTGCGCGCAGTGTCCGTTTGGTTTTTTTCTATTGTCGATCGTAATAGTATTAATAATATTATTCAGAAGACGCACGCCTGCCGCCGTCTATTAAATTATACAACGGTTGTGTGAAACAACTCTTTTTTCACCTCTTCTCCAATATTGTTAAACTATAATACTGTCGGATAAGTTAGGTTTCTCTCGCAACTGTTATTAAATGTAAACGGTCGATATCAATTCAAACATTGAAATTTAAATGTGCAAAAATGAACGAAAATCGGTACGATCAAAAATAAATTATCATTTATAATCACTGAAATATTGCTCGATTTGTTTTGCTAATAAATAATTTTTTGTTTCCCGCGTAAAAATATTATATAACACTATATATAATGTCGTGTATATTACCATGTTTTCCTGTCGACTTATACGAGTGGTGAAACGGTCGTCAGCGTCGGAAAACCTTTGCCAAAGAGATGTACGAATAATTTTTATAATAATAATATCGTACCTGCAGTGCACACACACACACGCGTTCACCGTTGCGGTGGTATCGTATGGCAAGCGGAGTGGGCACGTCAGCGCAACAGGTAGGGGAAAAAAATACGAACCTCTTCTTTCGCGGGACGTGCGTATATAATATTATTATTAAACCGTTATTATTGTAGCGTGTTACGCGATATTATTATTGGGGTAGAAATAACACCTTACTACTCGTGTGTATAATATATATATATATATATGTATATATTATTATATATTACATATGAATATAATAATATATACGACGCACGTCGAACCGGATCCATCGCGGGACGCCACCGCCGATATATCGTCCCGCGCGCGCGTCTTCCGGGCTACCGCACTCGCTTCCGGTCCGAAAAGGAACCTCGTCGTATGCCCCTGCGGTGGTGTGTGTGTGTGTGTGTGTGTGCGTGTTTTACCCGCCCCGGAGAAGTGGCACGGTGCGCGCATGTGCCCGACCAAAACTGGGAAACCCTTCTCCGCTAAAACCCCTTTCGGTTATACGTACTATACCGGACGGCGTGTGTGTATATATATATATACGGTAGGTTATAGTAGCATAGTATACGACCCTCCTCCGCGCCGTGCGATGCGAATTTCCCGTCCGTAATCGCGTCAACCCAAGAAAATAACGAGCTGTGCGTTACATTTGCATATATATACACGCCCGCGCTCGTGTGTGTGCGGGTGACTGGTATATATAAATTGCTAGAACAATGTCCCTTCGGTCCTTCGTCCCCGCTTTCACCGCACGCCCTCTGCGCAATCGTCGTCCAGCCAACGGCCTCGGCCGACATGAAAAACAAAGAGAAGGAAATTAGATAGTCCTCGCCCGTCCACCCCTATCCACTCGCCACCGCCGCACGCCCCGCCGCCATCACGATCCTCACGCACGAAACGTATAGTAGTATAAATATATACATAAAGTCGTGTTTAACTCGTATGTGTGTGTGCGTGCGTGTGTGTGTGTGTGTGTGTGTGTGTGTGTGTGTGTGTGTGTGTGTATATATAAACTTTGTAGTATAAAGTATAGTTGTAGTATAGCTGCAGTAAGCGCTGCCGTTGCCGCCGTATACGAGCAAAAGGGATATATAATACGCGCAAACACAAGGCCCCGCGGAGATCTCATTAAAGTTTACCCTTTTTCTTCGGACCCAAATTAGCGAATATTATTCAACAAAAAACCGCCCTCCCATCGTTATACGCGCGTCGGCCCGGGGCTTAATCTTGCGCCCACCGCTGCCGCCGCCATCCCCTCATACATGCCCGCCCACCCACCCGCACGCCCGCCGTACGAGGCGCGCATCGCAGGCCGCGGTAAAGAAAATTTACCGTCTTTTTGTCGACCCTTTTTGTTGGCAGCAGCCGCCGCCGGCCCCGGCTTTTTGCGCGAGGATTAAGTGAAATCCCTTGTTTTTCAGCTTGAAAAAGCATTGTTAATTATTTATCTTGGACCCGTGAAAACGACCTGCCCGGGGACTTAGCGGAAAACACGTTATTTATACAAAACGCGGCCCGGACCCTGCCCCGCCTCGCTTTTCCGCCACCGCACTGTATAATATAATAATATTGCCGTAGTATATGTACCGTATGTCCGCGTATGACACGCGCTGCAGCGCCATATGCAGTACCTATATATGATGGCTATATATATAATATAATATATAACAATATTATATTATTATTGTAGGTATATAGTAATATATACGTAAGCGTTCTTGTTTCGTTTTACCACAATATAATAATATTATTATATAACTATACTACACGCTCGGGTTTATACTCGTATACCTTAACCTAACCTAGCAGCGTATAGCCGCCGGTAGACTGTATTTTGAGTGTGTCGTCGTGTGTTGTAGCGCAGTCCGCGGACGTGAAAAACGCAATTTTATAAGGTCGAAATCCCATCGGATAACGTTAGCGCGCGTACATAAAGCACATAATAACTCTTAATAATAGCTGCTGCAGTACGTTTCAACAGCGGCGTTTTATCGCTTGTATTGAAATTTGTACTGCGCCGATTAATCGCATAAAAAGCTTAGGGAAACAAAAAAAAATGCCTCCTTATAAGCACTAAATAATATTAAGCTATTACCTACTTATCGCTGCAGTGCAGTGGATTTCAAAAAGAACAACAATAATATTAGAACATCGAGTCAAAATAGAAACGTCGGGAAATTATTAACTCGGAGGTAAGACGAAGCGTATAATATTATTATACATTAGGTAATAATTATTTAAAAATTATTTAATAATAATGCATTATAATGTATGGGCCAACTCGTTTTCGTTTCTGTACTTATACTCTATTATATGATATGATTATTTGATAATCGTATTATTGTATAATAATATATATATATATATAGGTACAGGAAACTTCGTCTACTAGCTCCTTGGACTTATTAATAAACAATATAAAATCAACGCGGTAAACATTCATAAAAATTGTTGTCTGATTACTGTCGTTTTCGCGATTTCCTGAATATTATATCCGGTTTGTGGGACGTTTTGTTCCAAAATCATAATGTTATAGAAGTTCAGTTTTTTTTTTAATTATTGATTTACAACTATATAATATTATAATATTATGTAGGCATACATTTTTTAATGAAATTAAAAACTTATCAATATTATTACGCTGTTGTGTCGTATGTGAATGAAATATTCTTCTACAACTTAATATGTTGTAGTACAACATTTTAAACACTTTAAGATCTTGTCAGTTTTTACTTTATATATGTGTCAATACAATACTTTGTCGAACATCGTATTACCTAGTATTTCTGATATTATCTAATACTTTGTTGGAAATCTCAGTGATTTTCTAAATAATACAGACGCAGCGAGCGCGGTGTACATCAGAACAAAAACGTGGCGTTATGAGTTTTCTTTAAACGATAATTTAAAAAAAAAACTTCATCCGGAAAATGAAAATCACTCACGTAATCGCGATATAGTTAATCACGAACAATTTTAAATAACACGGACAAAAAATTACTGCTGTTCCGATCGCGACAACAGTGCCAATGCATTATAATATGTAAAATACACGTAATGCGGATTAAAACGAAAGCTTACGTGTTCATTTGCTGGTAGGTGCAGACTTTAACATTTGCATACGTATTGTGGCGAATAATCTGCTTATTTCTATTTGGACGCCTATACAGACAGGAATACGCGGCCTTCGCACGAACAGGTGGTGCAGAATACGTCGATCGCTGCAATATTTCCATTGGTCCGCCGAAAGTTTGAAATCGTCTAAACCGTTTTTCAGACCGCCTTTATTCTGCAGCTCACCTATACAACACGATGATAAACAATAATAACAATAATATTCGTAACTTTTGAACGTATAATATAATATATATACAAATATTTGTATAGAATAATGGACGATGTAATGCGGTTGCGGTATATTACTTGAAAATTATGCATATGCGTCGTGGAGAGAGAGAGCGGCGAGAGTGCAGACCGAGAGACGAATATTTTATTAAAATATTAAAATTATTGTGAACATTTGAGATCTACACGCATTTATAGTATACAGACATAGTGTGTGTGTGTGTGCAGTGACGGTATTAATATCATACTATGTCATCGTCCCCAAATATAATGTCATTACATAATAATATTATATTATTATACCTACCTTTAAAGGTACTTTAAACGTCTTAACACAACTATAATACTAGTCAGCGGGAGACTGCATAGTCGATGTCAATATATAGACGCAAAATGACGGAGGCCATACTGTTTCGCTGTCCGCCACGACAAAAAGGCCGCAAGGAAGCTGCCTATAGACTTAAGGCTGTTGGAGCCCTCTATATTTTTTTTATTAAAAATATTAGTGGAAGGTTAGTTCAATATGCACTTTCCGCGATGTCCGATTACTGTTTTGAATGTATTATGAATTTATTAGCTTATTTTCAAAGTTATGAATGACAAATATTTTTTGATTTTTTTTTTTTAATTTAAAAAAACGAAAGTATTTTTTTCAATTCTGTGTAGGGCATATTATAATATACGTTGTAAACGTTAAATATTTTTTCTTCAGCGAACTAGTAAAAAGATAAATGAATATAATAATCTTTTGACAAAATGTAATTCGGACGACAACAGTGTAATACTCGAAAAAGTCTTTCCGTTTTATTCCACTACTTAGCTGCTGAATCAATATAATAATATATACTGGGCAATTTTAAGGAACATATTATAATAATATAATATATTGAGACACACGAACGGCATAATACGGGTAGGTATCTATACGTGTATTAATTTAAATCAAGGAGAAAACGACGTCAACAATATGCATATTATATAATATTATCGTTCGTATTAGGTATATAATAATATGTTATTTTGACTGACGCTCTATATACATAATAATATTACAATATGCTGATGAGTTTTTACGCGAAACGATAAACAAAAAAATTCACACGCATCGATGAGCGCGAAAGTAATAAAATAATGTAATTACAACGTGCATAACATTATTATCTAATAATAAATACGATAAGAAGTATGAAAATGTTTCCTTTTTTTTTTTTTTAAATAAAATATAAAAGCGTTTTATTGTTTTGTTTTTTTTTTTATCATTATTATTACTGTGTACGTATTTATTGCCCGGCGCCGTCTACGGCGTAATCCCCGGTCGGGGTCGTTTACAGAGTCAGACATGAACGACCAACACGGGATTAATGAAAACTTGTTGGTTTTTTCAAGCGAAAGTTTTTTTTTTTTTTTTTCCATTTGCATTTGTTGCTTTAATTATATACCATTTTTGGATACATATCATCGCTACATATATATACGGGCACCACGGGCAACAATAATCTTGTACCTACCTAGGTGTGTACGCGTATTATATTATTAAAATGCGTGTAAACATCTTCGTTTTGGTCGTGCAAACACGCTACAATAAAAAAAAAAAAAAAACGGTGTAATAAATTTTCTATTTTTTGTTTTATACCTCCATAAAAATAGTTGCCGTAGGTATGCGGTTTACGTTTTACACGATTTGTGCGAAATTACTTTGGTATTATTATTAAGACCGGAAGTATGGTACCACACTACCTGCACCTACCTACCTATAATAAAATATATACATTAAATAATACAAAACCAGATTAAA
Organism: Neotoxoptera formosana; assembly: GCA_022818045.1. Lineage (NCBI taxonomy): Eukaryota > Metazoa > Arthropoda > Insecta > Hemiptera > Aphididae > Neotoxoptera > Neotoxoptera formosana. The sequence continues at coordinate 23,686,208 of CM040635.1, read as the reverse complement.
ACGAGTAAATTATTGGTTCGACGAAATGTCAAACTTGGAATTTACCGTGTTCACTATACAAATTACGAAATAAATTTGAGTTTGTGCAAAAAAAAATTGTACCTACGTGGTAAATTTATCATACAACCATAATACATCCATAACCATTGCATCAATAACCGCGAGAATAAAACTATATTTTATTCAAATCGATATTAATTTGCGTGAAATAAACGGGCTATTTCAAATTAAATATTATAATATATTTTTGTTATATTATATTTGAATAGTACCTACCTACCTATATGAGTGATATTATACATATTATTATTTGTAAAAATAATTTTTTCATTTAAATATATTTTTGTCATTGTCGTTTTTGTTTTAATGAGTCGACAAAAATACTTGTCAAGACAGTAATATTACATTCGTTGTTAATTTTATATTATGTTTTCGAAATGCACTGAAACGAAATTCCGACACGTTTACCACGCGGAAATTAATCAAAAAGTTTTAGAGTTTCGCTCGCCGCCGTGAAACGCCGCTGTCGGTGCGGGTAAACAAGTAAAGGGTATATATACATATATATAATAATAGTTTGGTATATACCTAACTTAACCATTACGCACTGCACGTGAACACACATTCTCGCACTGTATAGGTATATGCTATGTATATGTATAATATATGATATATATGTGTGTGTAATATATACTAATACTTGTACACAGACTTCGCAGCACACGTACACGCGAGGACAAACGTGCGTGCGTGTGTGCGTGCGTCTGGCACGTTATTGCGGCGGTGGTGGTGGTGGTGGCGACGGGCGGGGGCGAGGGGTCGAAAGTCCTGAGAGTGAAGCGATCAGATTAGGAAAATGGCTTCCCTCTTGGTATGGGCCACGTACGAAAGGAGGAGGACATTTGCCGCGTACGGAGGACGAGAGGGGGGAAGAGGGCCGAAGGATTTTGTTGTTCCTTTTTCGGACACGACCAACTTCGCCATCACACCGGACGCCGCCGCCGCCGCCGCCGCCGACGCCGCTGCCACCACCCCTTTTAGAACGCGATAAAACCCTCGGGGTCCTTTTGTGCTCGGCGGCAATGATATCGATCGCTCACCCCCCCCCCCCCACCCAGCACATGTGTATACGTGTACAACAGCACATGCGACGCATTAGGTCCAAGATAAGTTCCTAAGATTATTTCCAATGTAACGCGTCGATACGACCTTATAATACTATATATATAATGTTATTATAAAATATAAATTATTATATGTTACACGGCCACCGCGCGAGGTATAATAATAACGGATAACGCACCCTATTGCACAGTCTTGGGCCCGCAAAACGATATGACGATATTGTATAATATTAAAAGTATGTATGTTCATTGGCCGAGATTAAAACAGTTACACGCACTATAGGTTCGGTATATGGCCGCGTGTGAATATAAATTCGTATTAAACGTAATATACATTTTTTTTATGCGTTCAAAAATTCACTTTTTATAGGTTGTTAATTTTTTGGTTTTCATGTCTCGGGTATATTATTGTAGGTACTCGTTAATCGTCATGAGTTAATGACTTATGAGTTATAACACATATCGAAAGAGCATTTTGTATGCTTATTCACCTCATACGCATGCTTGCCGTAGAAGTGAAGAGTTATACTTATTCCGTATTGTTTATCAAATGATTATTTAAAGCCAAGTATTGTAATTTTAACGAAATAATTATACAATTTATTGAGTGATATTTATTTTTAATTAATTACATTTTTTTTTTGTAGGTGTCTGGTCTATTACGTTTTGTGAATAAATTCCCGCAACCGAATATATATATATTATATTAAAGAATTTATTAAGTATTTTTTTTTCCATAGGAAAACTATTTAAATCACACTCAACACGAAATATAAACAAGTAAATACCTATATAAAATTCATGTGCACCATTAAAAATTATTTTTATTAAACATCTATTTTGTTCAATAGGTACCTAAATTAAATGGTTTGTTTTTTTTATATTTGAACATTTTGGAACAAATATTTTACACTAATATTTTAATATAAATGGTTTTATTTGGATATTATATAGGTATAATTGTATTTATTTACGCATGTATAAACATAGTGGTGTAATAATTATTACGTTTTTCATACGATCTTGAATGTATCAAATTCAATCTATTTGGGAATATACGTTTTCAGTATTTTACTGTTACCTTTATACTTCAAAATGTCCTATCTAATTTAATACATTTTGTATACTATACATATTATGATAATATCAAATATGCTATACCAGCTATTAGGCTATTACGTTAAATGTTGAATAATGATCGTTTTATGCTCATTTAGCCAACCTACTTCATTTTACTGATGTTATGCGTATGATCAAATCACTATTGTTAATTAACTAGATTAATCAAAACTATGCGTACAACGACTTTGAAACAAATATTATAAATCTAATTCTTTCGTATTTAATTAGTCGTCGAGATGAGAACAGAACGCGTGTTATCTGGGGCCATTATCGGCGCTATAGACAATATACTATTATTATATTTTAGTTAGCTATAAACTATGTAAAACTGCAGTCGATTTGTTGACTGTTCGGTGTTCGGGGGATTGTATTCCGATAACAAAGGTATGATTATATAGTATTATTCATGAAATCCACTAAACTTTTGATAATATTGTTTATTTATATCGAAGCTCATTATAAATTCGAAAATGTAAAACCGAACTCGGTACAGTCGAGTGCCCGAGTAGGTACTATTATACAGCTAGTTTATATATTTTATCATCGCGTGGTAATGGTAATGAGTGATGCGAATAACTATATAGGTTATATAAATATTAAAAATATTATATTATAAAAAACATTGTACGTAAAAATGATAAGATTAATAGAAACGGAGCGTGCACAATAATAATATAATGATTCTTTTTAATTGGAAATCAAAATTATAAATCGTTTTCGTGAGTTAAAATAATAACGACTTTGCAATAATTTCCGTAAGCAGATGTGCGTATATGACGTGTACCATTTTTCTACTATGGATAATATTATATAAACACGAAATGCGTCAATAAGAACACATTTCGCGATTAAAAGATGTGTTTGGGAGCGTTGATTTTGGCTGTTAGTTTATTTCATTACTTGCATGATAGGTATAAGCTAGTACCTAATATTATATTGCCAATCGTAAGATCGAGAATCAAACGAGAAAACAGTTTCATTTCTGTATTAACTGTGATGGCTTTTTCAATTTTCACTAACAATTAAGTAAATTATATAATAATATATTGAATGTAATTATAATATTAATGAGAAAAAAAATTAAAATATTTTGACAACGCAAACTATTTAGGTTAGGTAACATTGGATATTCGAAATACGGTGGGTGATTGACAAATTCTCTTTTACCCACTCGCTGCACCGTCCATATAGCATGCATATATATTATATATTATGTCCAAAAAATGCGCACCGATTTTCTCTTGGTTTTTTTTTTTTTTATAATTTTCCAATTAATTTAGTCACTAGAATGACATCCGCTCGGCAACAATAATAAAATACTTCTACTCGTAATAATAATATTATGTGCATACAACTGCTGGACATCTGCAGATCCAAAACATTAAATTGGGGGAGAAAATATCGTTACGCCCGTACAGCGATTATCAGGGTGAATATAAAATACTTTACTCCGAGGACCAACCGGGTTTTTGTGTTTTTAAGAAGTTGTGAGTACCAAAACCACGTGGTCTGGTTAGGGGGTTATAATATGTGTTGCCGTATCTATTCTCGATACGCGTTAAAATACAAATATAAACTACCCTGTTGCCAAACGTTATAATATTTTATGATGTCGTCATGATTTTTTTCCCGTACGATCAGAGTGCTGCAATACGTTCTATAGTTGAACATTTTTGCGTTCGTCGGTGTACGTTTCATTACTCGCTACATATAGTTATATTCGTTCCACACCTAATATTTGATTTGTACCAAAATTCTGAGGCGGTATACACTAAATAAACGTCTAAACACAGTATGACCGCCGTGGTAACCGAATAAAACAATATATAGCAAGGGCTATAGACTTTTTGACGATCATTTATATATAGCAGCGTCATTGTTAAGCTGCAGTAAGCGACTATATTCCCCGAATTATAATTAACTGACCAACGATATACATTGACCCGCTTATATACACCAACAGTATACAATACAATGTCAATTTATTTTGAAATTATTTAGAATAAGCTTATATTTAGATAACTTAACTTTAATATTGCATTAGTGATAAAGACTTAAAAATAAAATAAAACGTACATTTATTTACGTTAGTCGATGTTCAAAGGAAAAATGTATTCTCAGTAGATCTTAATCAAAAAAAGGTTGGCCTCCCCGGTGATGCAGATATAATAATTATACACTACTATGCCCCTGCTACTGCATTGTATATCAATAATTTATAGTAAGTACGTTTGTAAACGCGGTGACGGAGAAGAGATAATATTATAATATGATATTAATAATTTTCAGATAGGACCGTCGTCGTCGGCAAGAGACTCGCTGGGGCGCGCGCGCGCACGCACCGGGAGAGAAAACGTACTCGCGTTTACGTGCATCAGCGGCGGCGGCGGCGGCGGCGGAGGCGGCGTGCGGAGACGCGCCGCGCTGCAGATACAGCGAACCTCATTAATCTGACGTCGGGTCCGGGCGAGAAAGGTCGACGTGGCGGCGGGGGAAAAGGGCGCCGCGCAGTTAAGTTGACGAGTTCTCTCATTTTGTCGACGCCCGTCCCGCGCGGCTCTCGGCCTCCGCTGGAAAATGAAAGGAAAGCAATTTAAGAGTTTTAACCCCTCCGCGCCGCCCGCTGCAAGGTCCTTTGGCCGTTTTCCCGTTGTCCCTCGGCGTCTGCAGCGGGCGGGTCGGCGGCGACGGCGGGGATTCCCCAGGAGAATTTCATTAGTACAGCCCGCAGGACCCGAAAAAGGCCCGCAAACGTCGGACCGCCGCGCGTTATAATATGTACGCGACGTGTCGGCGCGCTCCTGTGCGTGCGGCCCGGGCGGACTGGCGGACGGGCGGACCGATTCCGCCCGACCTTAAATACACACGGTCATCCATCACTTCTTCTCCCTGCTGCAAAGCCTTTAAATTCATGAACCTCCGCGGAAAGGGCCTTTGCGTCTCCGGCGGCGCTCCTGCACACGCAGCTCCCCTCCCGCGATCGGCTCCCCCTCCCCCCCCCCAAAAAAAAAACTCGACGAAAGTATCTGCATCTTTCGAGCGTATATATAATATATATCACGGGTTTACGATTAATCGCGGCCGGGAGCGGGAACGTGCGATAATAAATCGGCATTTCGCACTAGGTACACTGCAGCGAGCACTGCGGCGATATGTTATCATATATTATACTGTTTGGTGTGTACGCCTCGAGGCGAGCGGTCTTTCTCCCGGTTTAATTAAAACGCCAACACCAATCCGACACATCCGGTCAGGCACCTCTCTGTATATAATATATATATATATATATATATAGGTATATTTATATGCCCGCGTGGATTTAATCCTTTTTTCGTCTTAAATAGCTATTCAGTCGATTTTGTAGTTTATGACTTCCCTCAGCGCACAGCGTTATAATAGGACGTATCATAAAATCGTATGATAAATTACTATTAATTATTATACGTATTATATTGGTGTCTATACGATCGTTTTTCAAATTACTTTTGAATTTAAACTATTTCGTGCAGTATTAAATGGCCTACTTATGATGCATTTAGGAGCGAGCAAAACCAGCTGCACAGTGAGTATATTCTGCACTAAACTGTCTTGTTTGCTTTGTATTTTCGATAAAGTGAACTATTTAATATTTAATATAATGATTTTTAATGAACTTACTCGCACTAAAAGTAAAATCGTATCAGTTTCGGATCAAAGTGATTCGATACTATATACGCATGGCATTATAATGTATAATGATGTTATCCTTTCGTTGTAAATACAATTACCTAGATAAATTGAATTTTTAAATAGTACGACAGTACAGTGTATTAACAAACTAACGAAACCATTTGATATTAATCCGTTTTAGTAATCACTTAATGTTTATTATATTATAGGTATCTACCTTATATTTAATTAAGATTATGAATTAAAACCAAAGGTTTCGTAGCTTAAGATAAATATTATAATATTTACCGTTGACAAAAATTTAATCTTTCAACACATTCATGATTTGAAACATAAAAAAAATGTATTTATTGAACTCAAATATAGAAGACGAATAATCATCATGAGTGCGGGGTTCGAAACGGGTTTTTATATTGACCCTCAGACACCTATATATAATCGATGAGAATTTTATTCTCATGACGACTAAATAATAACTTGACTTCATATAATACACCGCACGTTCAATCACTGCAAAATGTTTTCTACCTTAGTATTGTTGTAATAAAATATAATATTTAACATTGCAGCTTATTTTTAATTAACGCGATACAGAGGGTCTAACAATTTTTATACTAATCAAAATCGATTATTCTTAAAATCCACTTCTACGCATCTACATCTGTCCAATTCCCTATTTATATGTTTTGAACTGAGACTTTATTACTGCAGTATTGCCAGCAAAGAGAATTTTCTCATCGTGATGCGATACAGTCTCTGCAGGCCATTCTTCTGATTTGTATTGTAACCGTCTTTTTAAAAAATATTTTCCTACTCCTCGTTGTAGGTACCTACCCTTTAAAAACACGTCAATGCCGATTATTTAAACACTATATTTTTCTTGTAATTTGGATTTTACGCTGAACAATATTATCTGATAAATAAATAATAGGTGTGCATTTAAATGTATATTGTGTATAGATGACGTTTGTGGTCGAAGTAGATCATATAATATGTGGTAGGATGGCACTAATTAAATTAATTTTTACATTTAGCTTACCTACTCATATTATATTTTTATAAGCTCTAATACGGCTGTTATCGGTATTGTTTTCATTATTGTACCTTAGCTATCTCAGCTATTAGAGATTACACCCATAGTTTATTATTGTCAAGGGAAAATTATTTAGCAACCTCAAACGTTAACATTTTAGGAAATATTTTTCAAATTCTAAAGAATGGATAGTTTTAGATAAAAATAAGTACAAGAATTTTCGTCACCCCGTATCCCCTCCACTCGACTACCATTGGTTTTATGTATGATGTATAAATGTATAATGTTTATTGTACTTTTATCTTTGATAGGCGTCTATTTTTTTTTTTTAGTGCACATCGTATTTCGATATTTACTATGGTACTACTAGGTACCTATATTACCCCGAGTAAAATATAATTTATCATGTGTAAGGTACCTACAATAGCTAAATATAATATATTAATGTACCTATATACTCAACTACTCGAGAGACAAATGTGTTAAATAAAAAAATTTCAGAACGATCGTGATAATAATATCGTGGACCGACAATTCAATATTAGAACGTTGGAATAGTAACCAAAGATGTCAGTAGCTTAATAATACCAATAAAATATGGCGGCAGACAGCCGCCTAATATTAATTCTCCGTTCGAAAACCGATGATGATAATAATAATAATAATGATAATAATATTAACGATGACATACTGCAGATACGTACCGATACATATATATATATAAAGAAAACGACATTCGTCAATCGATTTATTTTTTGAATTTAAAGTTCCATTAATTTTGGACCAACGAACCGGCACTAATGGATTTCACAATATATACGTTCGGACGTGTTATTTAATTTTCCGCTCGGTTTTGAGTTTTACGTCGACTATGTGTAAATAGGTGTGAAAGTTTAATAATTAAAAGTGACAAAATCCCGTCGGCGGGCGTCGTTACACCTGACAAAACAAATTACTACTCCGATAGTTTTTCCTTCCTTTTTTTTTTTTTGTTTTTAATTCTAATGAACAATTTATTTTTTTATTTTGTCTTTTTTTTGCGCGCGCGCGTGTGTTTTGAGAACAAAAATGTCGAAAAACTTTGTCTGTCCACGTCCGCCGACGATGACGACGACGACTACGACGACGGGCGAGTTGAAAAAGTTTGCCCTATTTAATTCGACACCCTCCCAACCCCGCGAGGGGGTGCAGAAAAAACCACACTCATATATATTCAGAACAATATATATTATATATACCCACACACAAACACACGCACATATATAGGTATACGGCACACGTGAATGATTGTACGCGTGTGTATATATATACATATTATGATACATAATATATATATATATATGTACGCACACGGGAGAGCGGTTGGGTAGGAAAAAAGGACAACAGAAAAAAAAACGGGGTTAAAAAACCCAAGTACCACGAGTAGTTAATTAAGTGTTGATTTTAACACCTTTCACGGACGCTTTTATCATCCTGTTGGCAATTTAGATGGTATCGTAATTTTTTTCCATCGTTAAATCGCCAGCCGTACATCAAAGAATGTAGGTAGTTACCCACCTATATTATATTATTATTGAATCACAATAATAACATTCGAATGAAACATATAAACCGATAAGCTTTGAATATTATTACGATAATAAAAAACGGTTAAAACACTGTCATGTGGTAGCAGGTAGGTATATTTGATTGTTTTTTTTTTTTTTTTTTATGAACAATAAATCTAATTTTAATAACAGCTTTACACTGCCGTCTGCCCGAGTGTGTATTAATTGTATATTTTATATTTGTTCCGACATCAAATCAATGGTTATAATATATGAGCAATCAATTGATCAGAAATAAATACAAATCACTTTGAATAAACGCCGTTATATCAATCGGAATATATAGTACCTATAACAATTTTCTATATCTATATATTATTAACTATTATGAGTTGATCGCTTCGCAATAGTTTAAGACATTGCATCCTTTATTTATTTATTTAAAGGTATTTTTAAATTTTTTGTGCACAGATGACATTTTTTTTATAGTAAAATACCTACAATAATAAAGGATTAATTTATAATAATAATATTTTAACTATTATAGTAATCTCATTAGTCATTTTCACCGAATTTGATCAAAAATAATATTTGAAGTGATAATAATATTTTCATAAAAATTATTTGATTTTTATAATGGTTTCATGAGGGTATACTAATATAAGTATTATTATGCAATTTTATTAATATTTATTATTATAACTCACTGTCACTACTTAAACATATTTTTAAACTTACATTATTTTGATTGAAAAAAAGTAAGAATTTGATGTGGGATTTAGATTTTTACATATATGTATATATTATGTACGCGTATGTATGATCATTTTTTATTCAAGTTTTTAACACTTTGTATATTACGATACGTCGTAGTCAAATCAATCATATAGTCTGCAATTTTTTGGATTTAATATTGTAAATCATTCATAATGAATAAAACTTTTTTTCGTCGGTACCACACAACACTCATTTTGTTTTTTATTTACTCGTTTTCATAATTATATCGGTATAATAATATTATATTATTTTCTTATATTCCCTTATTTATTGCGCACTTCATACTGCAAAATATAATATATCAAAACAATATTCACGTTTTGCATTATATTACCACAGATACCATAATATACCGGTGAGTGGGTAAAATTCGCTGTGAATTACGTCTAAAACACGACTGTGGAACATGATAATATTATACCTGCAAAGCTCTTTGCGTGCACGTGCATTAAACGTACAAAGGCCCGTCGAGTTCTTTCAAATGTCACGACGACAAAATATCATATGAAACGGAAACAAGTTCGTCTCGATTGTGTTTTATAGTATATTTTATATTGTTTATCGGACGAGATAGTTCTATATATAGTATTATTCACTGTCGAAATTTTAGCGTGGTACGACTATCGCGGGGCTGTTGTGGTGGGAAACGAGGCGAATATTTGCTGAAAATTACCAACTTTCTTTTGTATTATAATTTACGATATTATTGTCTTTTAGTTTTCCGTTCAATTTTTTATAACACAAAATGTATTCTCATCGCCGAATTTGGTGAAAATATATTATACAACTATTAAAACGATATTAATTATATATAATAATCGTAGTAGTATATGTAGTAAGCATATCAAGACAGAAAAATTAAACCTTAATTATTTCGTTGATTTAAAGTTTAAACCATTCCAGTTTGTACTTGATGGAAAATAGCTATTTAGGTACTTTTTTGCATTGGAAACTGCTCGATGATCGAGGAGGAAAGGACCGCAGTGTTAATACGCATCGCCTGTACAGACATATATTTTTTTTAAATTTTGAGAGCATGAAAATGTCTTGTTTTCTTATAATATGTTATATAGCATTACCTATCTAAGTACTTCGAGGGCATACAAACTCTGTCCGAGCAACGTGCTGTCTCTCTATAAAGTATACAACAAAATAAATTATGTTATTATCATCATACAACGGATGAGATTCAGCAGTATAGAGTGTATTTCCGCGTATGACGTATGACGTGCGCACTCGGGAGAGTTTAATATATTATATTGTAGTGTAAATAGGATATTAACAACTGACATTTTGAAATTTCCATAGCTCCCTTATCTCCCGAAGCCATTATCATGGACGAACCTATAACCCTTAGAACACAAAGTCAAATAACTCAAAAACTATTCGTTCAAATTTTGATTATGATACGTCAAAGTTTTAAGAAAAATTATCCGCTCAGTAATTAATTTACAGTTGAAAAGAGAGAGGTTTTCATTTGAAAAAAAAAGTTTGTATCTTTATATCGCACGTCTTGGGTTGTAGAAAAAAATCTCTAGAATTTGAAAATATATCAAGTAGGTATATTTAAAACTTCCAAAAATCATAATTTGAAAAAAAAGATTATTAAATGAAAAAATTGGGGGTGCAGAGCGTACTAGGTAAATCACCCTGTATATATTGTACCTATATACATAATATATACAATATTAAAATATCGTGTACACGCCGCGCAGTCTTGTATACACATATAATATAATATATTCGCCGACCGAGACGTGCAGTCCGCAAACGAAGGTTTCTCCGCGTGTAATATTCGGATATTATATTATTATTATTATTATTATTATATTGGGTGGCGGCGGCGTACGTGATGCGCGGTCTTATATACCTATATATTATATTATATACCGCGCGTGTGTGTGTGTGTATATATAGGTACTAACATCGTTAAATCGTTGCGCGCATTGTTGAAAACCCGTCGGTCGTCCCTCGCTCGGTCCCTCGCTCGTATATATACGTATATAATGCAATATATAAATTCCAGCAGGGTCGTCTCCGCCGCCGCCGACACCGCTCGTACGTATATATATATATATATATATATAGGTATACACAAACGCGCGATGTACATATATTATTATACTTATATACGTATACTTATGTACATACGCGAGCGCGCAAACGACGGCCCACCCTCTCGAGCCTGACCCCTGTCTTTGGCCTCCACGGCGCACGCACACACGCACGGCTATATTATATACACGCGTTATGTGCGCGCACACTAAGTCGCCGTTAATATCTACGACCCGCCTATATGTACACACACACACACACACACACACACACCTACACTCACCCACATAATCACGCAAACGCGATATATATATATACGCGTATAAACTCTCCACCCCGACGGTCGTCGTCGTCGTCGTCGTCGTCGTCGTCGGCTTCGTCGTCGTAGTCGTGTTTTATGCAAAGTGTTTACCGACGAAACGGGGCCGCCGCCGACGGTTCGCCAAAGTAATTTCGCCCGTCCGCCGCAAAAGCCTTCTGACCCCCCCCCCCCTCCCCCACCAACCATCCAACCGTTCATCTCGCCCCCCCCCGCCGCCGCCAACCGTATTCGAGGGGTCCACGGCGTGTGTGTGTACGGTCGTCTCTCCTTCCCACGTTTTCCTTCGCCTTCCTTCCTTCCTTTCTCTCCTTTTCACCTCCATCGCCGCCGCTGCCGCCGTACAAGACGCGATCAATACGACAGACGCACGTCGTCGTCGTCGTCGTCGCAATAGTATAATGTGTGTGTGTGTGTGTGCATCACCTAAGACCTTTTTTCACTTTTTTTACTTTTTCATTCGACTGCTGCAGCAAATGCCAACTATGAAACGCACTTTCCAATTACACTGAAACGTGTATTGGTTTAAAAAGAATTTTAAGAATTTTTTTTTAACTAAACAGAAACTCTTCTATATATCCAGTGGAATATCTTTCAGAGACAAAGCGGTTGATTTTTGCGCACAGGACATTTTTTTTTTATAATAAATGATAATTATTTGTTTATCGATGAATGTCACGACGTCATGCACAATCGAAATATATTGAATTTTTTACGTATCGTGTTACATTAAAAATGTAAGACTCAGTTGCACTGTACAGCACTAAAATTAAGATTGATTAACCCTAAAGTAAGTATTGTAAACATAAAAACCGAATAATATATAATATTATATGTAGCCCATAACTTATAAAATATAAAAATTTACAATATCTGTTACAATATAAATGGATAACTATGCGACCATTCGTAATTGCTACAATTTTATGTTTTAAAAAATGAACCGTTTTTAAAATCGTACACTTTGACCTAAGCTTTGATTTTTACTCGTCCAATGTTATGTCTCGTATAAATGTGTAGTCTTATACATCGATTTATAAATCGATTAATTTAAATAAAAACTATTATTTCACTAATAGTATTATATTTAGTGTTCATATATCCTGTATTATATTTTTTTACCGACCCAATTAAATACACCACGACTGACATAATACGTACAGTGTTTTATTTTAAGTCGTAAAATATGTAATATAATTAAATAAATAATATATAATATTTTAACATCTAAAAGTTATAACATTATTGAGTCGACAACAAATTATAATAAATGTAAAATAAAGTTTCTGTTATTAAGGACCTACCTGAGTAGATACTATTTTGAAATTGTATTTGTAATTCCAACTGTACCAGATTCTGAAATTAAATAATCTTATAAAATACTTTGGTTTATTTACAAAAATACTCAAAGTTTATAAAATACCTATATTTTGCTTAAAAACAATGTGCCTACTTTTCTATTATACTTCAACTTATTTTAATGATCTTGAAACTGTTCAGTGCAAATTTCTAAAAAGAACAGCATTTACTTATAAAAATAATTATTATAATATACTTACCTATACAGTACACACCTATAATATAGAGAATAGAATGGTATTATTCAGAGTTTAGTAGGTTCAAATCTCATCTAGCCCTGAGTAGGAATTTAGCAATTATTATTTTGATTTTTGATTTATTAAATGCTAATACCGATTTTCCCCAATCTGTTACTGGCTCTCAGAAAGTATTCGATTCAGTGTTCGTGTTCAATATTATTTTTCCAGAAACAAGGAGTTATTTTTCATTCCCTGTGATATAAAAAGGTGCAGTGCTAATTATTTTTTCCCTCGAACTATACATTTGGCTAATGAAATGTATACCACTTAAGACTTGTTATCATCTACTCGCGATAGTTTTAAATAAATGTAACTTTTTTCCTGAGAAATAATCCTGTACATCTAAATATTTTAATATCTAAAAATTATTATTTAAATTATTTCATTTTTGTTTTTTTTTAAATTTAAATTTTAAATATTATCATTTTAGTGTGTCTCTTATGCCATTCTTCTATCACCTGGTTCTATGTTTATTTTAGATACGTTAAACGTATTATTAATTAACTAAAAATAATATGATAATTAAATTCTACACAATATATATGCACATTTAATTATTTCATTTTAATAACTTTTGTTGAAGTCTTATTTTGAATTGTGCTGGTAAATCCAATAAATTATTAGATAGTGAAAGCCCACGGTTGAACATTATACACTCGCTTTTTTCAAATATTGTTTAAGTCACAAATATATAGATATAAAATCAGATGTCTTGTATAGTTTGATTTTTTTAAGTTCTGATCTGTGATAAATATTACTTACAGTTTTTGTTTTATTCGTCGTTTAGATTCTAAATAAGAAATAACTTAAGAAAACACTTTAACCTTTTAGAAAGGCAGAGTTTGCATTGATAGACAATATTATGTGTATTATGTTATTCATATTCGTTTATAATATAGGTAATAGTTAACATTTAATTCATTTATACGCTTTTGTTTGAACCATCTACTTATTTGAACACAAGGTCGTTAATTCAATTTAACTAATATTTGATACGATTCAAATATATTATATTATTATTTTATTCTACAGTTGTATCCAAAGTAGTAGCTATTAATTACACGAAACACTAAAAAATAATTCTATATTTTTTATACGACACTCGTTTTAATTTTACACAATTCCACGAGTTGCTTATAAAAATTGTACTGCGTCAGCCCTCTCGTGGAGAAATAAAAAAATATTTTTATTTTTTTCATAAGCACTGCGTTAAACGATTGTTTTTTATTTCACGAATTACAGCGATGAAACAGAGGGAGCAACAACTTCAATTGACGTTTTATTTTTTTATTATTCGCATGTTTATTTACGCAATACTCACATATTATAGTATAAACTAATATATAAGTGTATTTTAATAGTGCACATATTGCAGTGTTTTGTGTTTTCTAACGATATGTATGTATAATAGGTTCTTGATACTAAAAAAAGGTTAAGGAGGTGGTTAAAAAAATAAATTACAATAGAGTAAAAACAATTCAATGAGATTTAAACCCCTCAAGACTTCCTTAAACTGCTGTACCTAACCTTTCCTCAGTTCCCTATACATATATATATGTATGCACACAGTGCATATTTCATACAGGGTGATTCATTTGATGCATGCTCACCCCCCATTTTTTCATTAAATAATAAATGTATTCAAATTCTGTTTTTTCGGAATTTTGAAATATACTTAAAGACCATATTTTCCAATTCTTGAGATATTATTCGTACTACTTAAGAAATATTCAGTGACAATACAAATGTATGTTTTACAACTGAGAACCCCATTTTTTAGTATAAATTATTCAATGTGTATTTTTTTTAAATTTATAATTTACTTAATTTAAAATTCGAACTAGTAGTTATTCAGTTATTAAAATGTTTATACTAAGGATAATAGCCCTTAAAAATGGTATTACAAAAATATTAAATAGGTGCATGCAATATTGGATCTAGTATTCATTATACTTAGACTATTTTTATAGATTCCTAAAATTTCCATTGCCCCCATACCTTCCAAACCCATCATCACGGACTCCTTATCCTTAGTACACAAAATCAAATAACTCAAAAACTATTAGTTCGTATTTTGATTTTGATACGTCACAGTTATCAGAAAAAATATCCACTTAATAATTTATAGTTGAAAAGGCGTTTCTCATTTGAAAAGCAGAAGCTTGAATCATCACAGGGAACTCCTTATAAGTAGTACAAAAAATCTCAAGAATAAAATATAGTCTTCGAATATATTTAAAATTTTCAAAATTCATCATTTTTAAAAATTGATTATTAAATCAAAAAATAAGGGGTGAACATGATAGACGAATCACCCTGTATATGTTGCATTTATGCGTATGTGTTTCTAAAATAATCTTTATACAGAAGTCAGCATATAATATTAACATAAAACTAATGTGTGCTAATACTATATAGGTACAATTATTGTACAGCAATAAATCATACATACGACATTCAATAATAAAATATAATATACGTTATATATAGGTATACCGATTTCGTATAGGCTTTTCCGTGCGAACATAATACAATAAAATGTACCGATAGAATATAAAAACGAGTGTCCATACAATAAGTACTCGAATCGTTATATTATCTACCTATATATGGATTGAAAGGAATTATAGTTATTGATGAGTTATACTGCAAATATACATAATATGATATAATGATTTATTTATAAATATAATAAGTATACATTTGCCTACCTAACGACTAACGAAAAACATAATATATATTATTACACGCATTCACCCACTCCTTTTCTTCCGAGCGCATGCGACAGAATAATATACGGTTGTATTATTATTATCGTTTTTGTTGTTGTTGTTTGTATATAATAATTATTATTGCACTCAAACAACAAATATTTTGCTGATTTTAAATCGCTGTATGCATAAATTTCGTTGTTGAAACTCGCGCCGTTATTCGCAGATTAATAAGGAACGCATAACCGCCGGCAGTGGTTGCGGCGGCTAAAACAAAGGGCAAAATCATGAATAATTCTCGAAGCTGTTCCGGCGGAATGTAGGTATATATATATATATAAATACGCACGTGAATGCATCCAAAATAATACGCGATATTATCATAATCTATAGGTATATTAATATATTATATTATATATACCGTGGTATATAATAATAATAAAATAGTAAAAGCACCAGACATCCGTGTATAATATATTATATATACCTACGACCCAACCGGTGCAAAATAATACCACTCAAGTAGGGGTGCGGGCGGTGTTTATAGCGAATCGTGGAGGATGTGAGGGATGAGATCGTTTTTCCTAGCTGTGCCTAGGTACAAATAATAGTCTAAACAAACTCATTATTACAATATGTAAACCGTAACTGAAAAAAATTTCAGGGGGGGGGGGGGGGTGGTCCAACTTTTTTTTAAATATAGATAGGTACTGGACAATCAACGTTTTTAAGTTTAAAATATAAAAACTCTTTATTCTCGTTATTACTGCGAAAATATAAAATAAATTATAAAACAATATAAACAATATTCACAGCTATAGGTTTGATAAAATTATAAGTTTCTACAAACGTTTGGGTGCGGCGTATAATAGTAGTTGTATATACGAGCAGTACATCACACGTTGATAATTATTCCAATTATGTGTCGTGTGAATTGTATACCTTTGTAGAAAAAAAGTAGAAAAAAAAGGTCGATCGTCGCCGTCTGCACCTGCACCCACTTTCCTCCTCGTGCGGCCACTACGAGCATACGGCGTGAGGAGGACGCAGCTATATGGCCCCGCTGCAGCGGACGATAATCACGAGAACGAAAGTCGCCCCATACCTATAGGTAAACATTATGATATATATCATACAAAATACACTTGTTAACACATAATAATATTGTTATTATACATAAAGTCAGCCTAACTATTCAGCCGTCACGGGGCCGGCTTTGTGTGCCGCACCAATATCATATATGTAGTATTTACATAGGTAATATTATATATTATATACTCAAAACTATTTTAAGCCTGATCCGTATATGGATATAATATATAATATAATATAATACTTACAGGGTCAGAGTGCCCGTCAATTCGCGAGTCCTCTCCAATTTACCGTCGCCCGTCAGAAGTTCTCTCGATGAGTTCAAACAACGGCAAAGGATATATTATTATTATTATAAACTAGGGAAGACAGAATACATATTACACGTCATACTATTATTATTATATATATATATATTATGTACATAACTACATTTACTTATTCACGGTGTAATACTATACTATTTAACTATTATTATATACATATATAATGATAATAATTATTGTAATTATAAGTACGTGTCGAAACGCGTTGCGCGTTTTTCGGACGTTCAAAATTGTGTTCAACACAATAATAATATACACAGTGACATTAATATTTTACGGGTTTCCTATTGAATTTCCAAGTGCCCCGGACCTTAATTTCGGAATGAATTTCGATTCCAACACTCTCGCACTACCAACATACATAATAATCGTTGTAATTGTATACATATAAAGGTAGATGTAACTATATATAAGGTAGGTACCGTAAATATGATATTATTTTAGACCAGCAGGAATCAAATATAATATTATCAACTCGCCTGTATAAATAATCCTACGGCAATATTATATTCGCTGTGGCTTCGATATATAAAAAAAATAATAAAATAAAATAATTGCTGATGACCGTACCCAAACCACACGCAATACAATACATCCCACTTGACTAAAAGCGTTTATTTGAGTATGATATTCTTATTGGAATTTTTTAAGTAAAAAAATAACGACGGAGGTGTTTAATTTGGGTACTGGAGAGCAGATAAAATCGTCGCCTTTAGCCGCATTTTTCCTTAATCCGGCCTTGAAAGTTGGCGCATTATTACTGCCTATATAATTTATAGTTGCAGTATTTCAACGCCATATAGATGCAGTAAGGGGATGAGTGTGCAAAGAGGTGCATTTGCGTCCCCTAGATTTAAAAATAAATACAATTTTTAAATATTTGACTACCCAGGATAATATTATATCAATACTAATATAGGATAATAGGTACCTATTAAATTACCCCTCTGGTGATTATCGTAGCTACGACTAAGGTCGACACGGTAATTTGTCAAAGATAGAATGCAGTGTTATTATATTATATTTTATTCCGATATAATATTATCATATATTTTATTCCACAGATTTTCGATAAATATTGAACATCACACGCATCAGTTAGTATGTTTAGCGTGCGCCTGAATTAGTTGTTAAAATAAATAATATCGTTTAGGAATTTAGACGAATAATATACATACCTTATTATCTTGACATACAATAAGTACCGATTTGGAATCATATACACACTACAGTGCATCCAAAATATAATATAATATATTATGATATTATCAATTTTTTTTTTAGAAAATAACACTGTAATAATAATTGTTTGAGCGATATGATATTCTGCAGTCTATAACAGCATTACCGCCTGATAACACTTTACAAGTCACAGTAAGCCATACTTGAACATATACGATACATAATATGTAATATTATATTATTTTACGTGTTTGCGAAAGTATTATATTCGACAATAAATCATCTATCCTATATAATATATACGCACCCACAATTAAATTATTAACTATAATATATGTATAATTCTGCACGTATACCGACTATATACGCAGTCGGGCATTGAGTAAAACAGTTATATTAGAATATGCAAAATTATTGAAATTCTAAAACTACTCATGTTATCAAAATTTTATATGATAAAATTCAAAGTATTTATGTCGCGTTTTTCGTCCGAAATACTACCAATATAGAGAGGCAAACATTTTATGCGCAACAGAACCAAACGAAAATACACTGAGCACATTTCAATTTAATTGCTTTATGTAATACGAAGACCATACATATATATTATAACCAGTCCTGTTAAGAATACATTTCAGATGTATTCAGAATAAGTATTTAAATACTTGGTGTCAGTTGCATTTGATATACGTATTCGAGTACTTAAAAAGTATTCAAAATACTTAACAAGTATTTTTTTTTTTTGTAAATATTAATTATAAGATAACAATATGGTGCAAATTACAATAATTATGCGATATTTGTTATAAATTATAACATAGGTAGGTTACCGTACGTACCTTATACCTACACATAATATTTTTGATATCAATTTTTATTAAATCAATAATTATAGGTTATTACATTGCCCGTCACTTAATTTTTCAATCCAATTGTTTTATATATTATTCGTAAAATTAACTTTTAAAATGTCAACACATTTTTATAACAAACATAAATAGGTAGGTAAATAAAGCTTAGGTCATTACCCGCAAAGAGAATTGTATTTCAATTAGCACACTTTCAATGAACCTTTTTTTAGTACTACAAACTAAAACGAAGGGTTTTTATTGTTTTTAAAAGCATAAAACTAATACGATAATCTTATTTTTAAACATAATAAGCATAAGTACATCTTTTTAAATACCATACATTTTTATAATCATATTATTTACATTTCGAGTTTTATATTTCGGTATAATTATTATGTTCAAAAACTGTCTAGATTTTGTCATTATTTATTACTAAATAAAAGCTATCAGTTGTTTGTTTTTAAATCCAAAATATCTGCAGAGTAAATTGAAATAATTGAACCTTAAAATAATTAAAAATAAGATCATTCTAAAAATGTTTGGTTAAAATATTATAACATAATATTATGTACTATAATAGAGGCTAAAAACAACCGAAACACAATTTCTTTGTACCTATACCTAATGTTTATGACCAAGTGAACATAAAAGGTCCTCATTTAAATTATAAAACGCATACAGTCTCAAATGCATAAATAAGGTAAATATTTGACCATAAAATATAATACGTTTGAATTCAAGGAAACTGCAGGTGAAATTATTTCAGCGTAATAAAGTCAAAACATATTGTATTAATGTATTATATACGGGCACTTTAATAGAAAATTAAATTGTTGCGCGATACGCGCATAATATTATATTATTATATAAGGTCCGAAAAGGAATGTTAAAGCCGCGGCGTGTATACAATAATAATAATCATATTATTATATTATTGTTAGAACATACCTATATGTAAAAAAGAATGTCCACATTCGCGTTAATTTATTCATAATGTTATACTATTAATACCTAGGTACCTATATTTATATACGAGCTGGATGTACTGCTGCAACACATCATAATGTACGTAATAGAATTATAATTTAATTCGTTTCGCAGAAATAATATGAGATAGGTATAATTAGAGATATTATAATATGTATGTAATAGGTATGACTTTGTTATATAAGCGAGGCGCGTGCACGAAGATGTAAATCACTGCAGCATCACGATAATATATGTGTATTAAATACGTACGGTGGTGATGCTTGAGAAATATTTTACAGATGTATAGCAAGACATATAATATTACCCGCCCACCCACTCAACCCAAAACTCAAAATTGAATGGGTTTTTTAATGTTATAATAATATTGTTATTATTGCAGGCAAATATTAAGGTGATGTACACCTATAGGTGTATACTGTATAGTATACAGGCATATCATCAGGGCTGGAAGTGGTTAAAGCTATATTTAAAAATGAGACTAAGTGACCGTAGTTTAATCGTAAAAGTGACCAAAGAGTGACCTATACACAAGTATATGTTTCTCAGCAACTTAATTTTATTAAATATTTTTCCTTCAATATTCTTTTGCAGCTCTTATTTTCAATGTGTATAGCGATGACTGCTATACGCTCAGTGATGGCGAGGGTTAGGCGCCACTGTATACACTGCAGCGATAGTGATGCAAATAAAATATCAGAAACCACGGAGACACGGCAGTGCCAAAATACGAATATATAACGATAATACGTATAAGTACCGACAAAATGTAATACAATTTATATTAAATACCTTTTTTTTTTTTTATTAAAAAATAAATACAATCTATACTTTTTTTGTACAGTAGGTAATTTTTTTAAATATTATATATCTATATATAGTGAATATTGCTATGTTATAATATATGTTTAAATATCGACTGCCGAGGTCAGCAGCAGGTATGCCCATATTATATATTGCAATAGAATATATCATAATAGTTTAACATAAAATAAATTTAGGTATGAAATCCGGTATAGATATGGCTCCATTATACAAATGTTGTGCATCTGGCGAGGATTTGACATCTTATATTTGGTAGATCTATACGTCATAGTAGGTTCATATAATATCTTTCAGATACACCATGTAATGTGGTTCCCAACGGAAGTGGAACTGCGTAAGTATAGGTAGGGACATGATAATCCATTTAAGTGTACCTACACATAGAAATCGAATTTTGAACGAGTATAGTTAATTAGACACAGGGTTGAAAAGTGTTTTAAACATTTTTAATAAGTGGTTTTGTTTGAAACTTTTTTATTTATAAACGTTTTAATCGACGTTTAAAATAATTAATTTTTTTTTTATTGATCCACCAAGTATGCTCACATTTCGTTTAATAATGATTTTTTCAAATCCTGATTTTTGGAATTTTTATATAGTTATACTCTGGAAGGATCATATTTTCAATTCTTATATCACTTGTTGTTGTATTTCCTGTTGCGATACAAAACTTGTTTTTTTGTGAAATGAGAATCGATCTTTTTACAGTGTATTTTTAGGAAGATGATTTTTTTTTTTTAATTTTGATACATCTAAAATTTGAGCGTGTATAGCTGTTTAGTAATTGAAATGTATACATAATACTATATAATATATTAAAAACTAAGAATAATTTATAGTTCCTATAAAAATGGTATAAAAAAAATCTGCAGAATATTTGAAAATATGGCCCTTAAGTTTATTTAAAAGTTCCGAAAATCAGAATGAATCTGAACAAATTATGTTTGGTGGATCACCTGTCACCCTGTAATATATTATATTATATAATACAAGTAGAGGTGAATAACAATATTATAATAATTATAAAAGACTATAGATTTTATTATTTATATTCATGTTTGAGTACCTATAATGTCAATCTCATATGTTTCTGCTTATTTTTATTTATATTTATTTTATATAGGTAGTTATTTTTTTGATAGGTACCTATATCCTATTCGATTTTATTTTAATTTATTTTTAGCTTTTCTATTTACTATTTCTAACTCTCCGCTCCTCGCAAGCCGTTAATATCGCATTCTAAAGAAAATAAATAAACAACAAAATAAAAACGGCGTCAAAGGTGGGGTGAATATAATATGCGTTTGACAATATACATATGAGACGTACTACATATTATATTATCTAATATCACGCGAGGTGCAGAGTACGCGCATATTGTAATGGAGCGCCGCGCCATCGCGTCTGTTTACCGGACCGTAAGACGCGGACGGATTTGCAAGAGCCGCGCGCAAAGGACGGGCGCGCGGCGGTGACGACGTATTTAATAATAATGTAAAGTAATATACTATGGGACCGGCGAGGAATCAAAGAGCGAAGCGCTGCCGGACGGTTTTGAATCAATAGCCGCGCGCGCGCGCCACCCGCGCGTATAGTCATCGCCGCCGTCGACCCGCGGCGGACTCGGCCGGCGGTCGCGCGATTGGTGCCGCCGCGGTGGCGGTTGTCATCTCGTCGTCTCGTCGTCGTCGTCGTCGTCGTCGTCGTCGTCGTCGTCAGCGTCATTCAAGGACGGACGGGCGGGCGGACGGACGGCAGCTGTTCGAGTATACGCCAAAGAGATCAAAACCGTCACCGTCGGGTGGGGTCGGGGTGGGACGGCGGTGCGGACGGCGTACGAACGACCGGTCGCGGCCGGGTGGAGGCTGCGGCGGCTCGGGATTACGGTATAAACGGATGGAGGGGCGGGGGTAGGAATGCGGTCTGCGCGCCCACTACACCACTCCTCCGCCGGCGCCGACGACTCGACTGCCTTCGCCGCCATACATGTGCCCGCGCGTTCTCGAGAGTCGTTAAAACGGTTCGCCGACGGCGCGCGAGCGGTGAGGAGGACGCGCGGACCGAGTGCGGCGGCGGCGGCGGCGGAACAGTGCTAAAAACGCTGCGATTGTGGTTTCTGCGCAAAGGGTCGCCTCGGCGGTGGTGGACGTGCGGAGCGGGCGAATGGCGGCGCGTGCGCGCCAGGCCCGGCGACGGCCATCTTTGATTCCTTCGCCCCCGCCGAGTCGAGGACGCCGTCGCCGCGGCCGACCCGACCCGACTGCCGGCGGCGGCGTTTTATATCGCATTGGCCGGCGCCGGCGAGAAATGTATATTATGTACCGCGCCAGTGTGCGTGTGGAAAAAGTATATAAAATATATATGAAAAAAAAAAAAGCGCGCGGAAAAGGGCGAAAAAAATATTATATTTTCTACCGCGAGTTTTTCCGACCTCGTGGGCGTGTCTCGAATACAGGAAAAAACTGTAAGCGCCCGATATATTATTATATAATATTACACGCGCGCGTGCATTGCTGCACAAGTATACATATATGAACGTATTTTTTTTCCTCAACTCATTCGTCCGGAAATGCAGATTTTTCGAGAACTCGGGAGATTTGATCTAATTAAAAAAATATATTATATATTTAACGATATTATAATATGAACAGTAAAAATTATAATAAATACCCTTGTACCTATATATATTATGAATAATAAAACTTTTTTTATTTTGAATAAATATTTCCATCGTGCAACATTAATAAATTAAGTTTTCCAAGTCCGACCGACTTATTTTACAAGCTTTTTAAGACACCTAACGCACATTACTCAATATTTTATCGCACAAAATTACCTACGAAATTTGACGTTCATCGTTCGTATATATATTATATAAAACATAAAAATATATTATGTATATACTCACGGTGCAAACTATATCGGAGCGCGGTCGATGCATTACTGATCGCCTCGAGAGCCATAGGAATCTGCGATGACGCGTCTTTCGGGAGGGTGAATGCGTGCTGCAGTGAGGTCCTTTTTATAATAATATATTCCTTTCTTATCCGTCTCCGCGCGCAACCGGTTCGGTGCGCGTGCATTCTGCGCGTTCCCACACGCCGTCACGCGCGTATTTACCGAGGTAATAGGTACCGAGGTATAAGTGCACTCGCGACGATAGGTTACAAAATATTATATCGGTCACAATAATAATAATAATGTTATTCAAATTATTCCGCAAGATTTTATACGCGTTTCAAACCGCGATATATGTATATAGGTACCTTATATATTATAATACCTGCAGCAGCGCTCACCCCTCGAAACGTTTTCCCACGCAAACACAATATTATCTGCAGAGTTTAGACGGTCTCGTCCACTGTATACATATTATATTATATTTATATATATATTAGCTGCTCATGATTTGTATTCGTTATAAATTTACTATGCATATTATATATATAAGTTTTGTACAGCTGCAGCACAAATATTTAACAAATAAAATATATAATTTTGCTATACGTAATCGGTTTTAATCGGTTTATATTCGTATGACCATAAATTATGGTTTATAATATTTATTATAAATTAATTTTTTTTTAAATTTTTACTGCCTTAAATATTTATAATATTGTAACTGGTTCTACATATTTCTAAGCTATTTATGCTTGGGCGATTGTAAACTCCGCCAGAATACCGGTTGGATAAAAAGTTAATCGAGAGGTCTAATGTAAACTCCGCCAGTTTTATTTTCTTACCTACTCACAGTGCAACATGCCTATTCTCACATTAAATATGTTGACATCAATATTGCGATGTCATACGTCAAAATTAATAAAATTGATTTTTTTGGATTAATTTTGATATACATATTTTATGTCATTTATTTATTTAATTATTTTATTATAATTATATTTTAATGTGAACGATTATTAATTTATATTATGAAAATTATGAATTTTTTTTAATAATATATTATTTTAATTTTATACTGCTATACTTGATTTTCTTCACTGGCGGAGATTACATGAACTCAATTTTACCTGATTTTTTTCAGTGGCGGAGTTTACATGAATCTAATTTTACCTGGTCTTTTTTCCTGGCGGAGTTTACACTAAAAAAAGGTACTTGTGGCGGAGTTTACATGCGCCCATTTGCTTTTTCCGTACAAAGATGTATAAATATGATTTTTTTACCATCAAGTGCTATACATGGTTATGATAGGACATATTCGAAGAAAAAATATTTATTCACAGATAAAACGAAACATAATAATATATTAACATAGCTATATATTATAGTTTAATAATAATATGTCCTACTTTTATAACTTTACTTGTATAATTTAATATATTGTCACGAAAATTATATTGCAGCCAGGATAGTTACATTCAATGAAATCTAGATTAATAAATATTAGAATACTATAGCTAGTATTAGAATATTTACATTTTTTTAAATTGTATTCCTTGGAGGATTAGACCGTTCCTATATTAGTTGTGTTATATACGTATCTATGTTATGTGTATATGTGTTATTATATACATAATATAAGTTGTTATATTGCCATATTGGTATACAATTATGTATTGAGAAATCAAGTTTAATACCAGATTAGTTTTGCACTATCAAATATATGGATGATGCACGCACGCAGTACAATTTCAACTTAAATGGCATCCATATGTATGTACTATGCAGGTATAATGCATCACTTGAACTAATATAGATTAACTTTGCTGCAATAATCCAACAGTTTAATTTGAAACTAGATTGAAATCATCATTAACGTATGCCAGTTATTGTTAAATATAATATAATTATTATATATTATACCATATATTTGAATCTTTGTTCGATGGGTTGAACCAATGGAATTCACACCCCTAAGCTGCATTTCATATTATAGATAGGTATGTCTGTCATATTCATATTCCGTATAAAATATAAGTATAATATGACGTAGTATTTGTTCTTGTAACGTATAAAATATACAGAGTGATTATATATGGGTGCCTATGTGGCTATGCATGTTGTAGGTATACCTGCTATAGGTATTATATTATAACTTATCACTTTATAAGTAATAGTACCTATATAACATTATCATATAATATATTTTATTTTCTCATAAAATGAACTTATATAAATTACTTGTATTTACTTATACCTTTAATTTATTAATATATACTGAATGTTTGAATAGAACTCATAAAAATTTAAATAATTATATAATTTATTCCTATATATATATATATCTATATTTATATGTACATTTTTGTAAACTGTAAACTAAAACACGTCCAAAAACTTCCTATACAAAATCAGAGTTTAAGAGGTATGAAGCTATACAAGGAAACCTAAAAACGGAAGAGTCGTCCACTCGATCTGCCACAACAATAATATAATAACATACATAATATATACGTATATAATGTATATTATATTGTAGACCGATTCGCGGTTTTAAACTGCCTATATAGTACCTATTAATATATTATGTATAAACGCACGCTCAGAGACTGTATATGCGCGCAAAATTCTAAAACCATCATATTACGCATGTATTTATATAATATAAATTCTGTACCCGACTAGCATGCCTGCCTGCCTGCCTGCCTGCCTGCCTGCAGCCTACCTATCCCAAAGTTTTCCACAACGTTTCGCGGAATTCGTACGAACAACCTTTGTACGAGACAAACGCAAACTTTTCCCCTGCAGCACACGATGATAGCGGTATACCTATACGTGATATTCTGCAGCGGGGACGAAGGCGCGTCTGCAGCAACGGTGCGTATGGAATATTATAATAATACGGTCATCGCTCGAGTCGCTAAAACTATATAAAGCCGTTCCGTTTTTCCGGCTCGGTCGGGGGACAGCAAAGACTGCTGCGCCTCTATATTACGTCGTAATATTAATAATAATATAACTATACCGATATAATATAGAATATAATATTATTATTATTATTATTATTATTATACAATACGTGCGTGACGTATAATCGCGTATAATACCTACGTATTATACCAGGTACCTCGGTTAATAATGATATTGTGCACATACCTACTATATATGATATTATACCGAATTATACACGTAATTTTCGTTCGTTTTCTGCGTATGTTATACACACACATATAGATAGGATTCGAGCGACCGAATCAAAGAGTTTGGAATCGCGGTCCTCCGCCATAACCTACGCTCGTCCACCTCCACCGCCCCCTCCACTGCCGGCACTCGAAGGGTAAACACGCATCATGCACGCGCGCTCAAAAGTAGCGTAGGTATTGATTTTCCCCTTGGAACCCAAGAAAACGGACACGCCATTGTAATATCATGTGACTCGTGACTCGTGTCGTCGACAAACTATATAATATATATATACGTATATATTCAGATATTCTACAACCCCTAACCCAAAGGACGACGAACGCACGAGTGTGCAGATATATTATTATAATTAGGAGCGTCATAAAATATACTATATAGTTTGTGTACTTAAAACTATGGATATTAATTTTCTCTCGAAGGCTGTTGAACAGAGCTAAACCTACGCACAAATGTACTATATACCTATTATTATTATAAGTAAAAGAAAAAAACATTCATCCGGCTATTTTAATAAGGCTGCTCGGGAGCATTAAAATATGATTTTATTGTGTCGAGTCTATTTCTCTCCATATATATACTTACCAGCGCTTTAGTCTTGTACAAGATATTATTATGACATTATACGCGTCGTAGATGGCTTGCAGTTAATTCAGTATTATTTTTGTCTTTTAAAAAAAAAAAATAGGTATTTATAAGTTATTTGATTTTTTGATTTTTTTTTTACAAAGAGCCTGGTATCTTAATCAATATTTAACTAATTATTGATTACAACTACAGCGTATTCTATAGACGATATTCATAAAATGTAACTATTATATTATATTACATCAATATACATTATGCATTGTTATATTGTAATATACACCAGTATTAATCAATTGTACCTAACAATGAATTAAATAATATTCATTTTTGTATGTTATCTTTTATTTAATGAATTATTATTAATCAAAAATGTTTAAATGAGAAGTTAATCCAAAAGGGGGAGTTGGATCGGTTACCCCCCTCGCACAGTGTAAATGTGTAAAAATTCGCAGTGACTCAGAACTCCTATATTAAATACGTAGGACGTATCATGGTCATATCGAAACTTAAAACATAAATTATAAATAAAAATGATTTCATGTTATAATATAAGGATTTAAAGTGTAAAGCACATTACTGCACATTAAATTATTACTTATCGTGTGTGTACCTATCTACCTATACCTACCTATTAACGGAAAAAAAATGAGATGGGTAACAAATATTATCGCAACCCCTCCTACTGGCTCCCACCACAGGAACTTTTCGATATGGACACCTGCTCTAGGCCCTCAAAATGTAAGAAATTGTAATTTTGGCATATACCATTGAAGAAAAAGTATAAACTGTTTTCCTCAAACAGAAATATCGGTCTTAAAAATACAAACTATCGCCGTAACGGCGTATCAATATTATTATCACGGCGGTGGCGTTAATAGTTGCTCGTCGCGTACAGAACGTTTATTATCGGCCACAGTGCGAGTGCCGGACAATAGCCAATAGGTCTAATAATAACGTCATCGACTTTCGAATAGATATATTGTATCGATTAAGTGCGATTTGTGGACTGTACCGATCGGTTCGTGTAACCATTCCAGTTTCAGACCTTTTTTTGCGTTTTTCATTACAGTCAACCAACCCTGGCTGAGTTTGCAATATTATTGTTTAGCCCCGAAATCTTAATTATCCTCCCCTCGGCGACTGGCCATATGTAGATGATTATACGAATGGCCTGAAATCGTAGAACGAAAATCAATATCAATATTATAGCACGTGTGTGCAGTTTACAGAGTGAGTTCCTATATTGTTTTTCCATAATAAATATATAGTTTTATTGATATTGTTATTATCGCGTAAACTAAAATGTTGAACCCTATTCGTTGTATTATTTCCAACTTAGGCGTAAATGTTTTTGTAGATGGAAACCTGTGTAACAGATGACGTACGTTTTTCCCGGATGGAAACCCTACACTCGTATATTATAATGCATATCCGATGTGTAGTCATATCGTAAGACGTTCGATGAGTTTTTGAACTAAAACGTGTTCATTACTCTCGCGAAAACGATGCCCGGAACCTGTCCGTTTTATTTTTAGGAATCGAATGTTCTCTGAATATGTGCCACAAAAGGCCGTGGAAGTGGCGCTATCTAGTAACGCGGAACGGTGGTCGTTTGCCTACCAGCTGAGTCCTCGAGAGCGCCCCGTCGCCAGCGTTCAGCGTATAGCGAGGAAAACGATATCGTCCTACAATAATAATATTGTGCGACCACGACGCGCGGCGACGTGTCGGCGGAAGAATGGAATAGTGGTTTAAAATTTCTGTAAACTTCTGTTTAAAGTTTATAATATAATATTATTATTGTTTTATTCGATTTATCGGTTTAATTTTATTTGTATTGGTATCTTTTTTAGTGACAATAATATTAATATGATAATATAATACATTATAATCCTCAAGATACGCGCTTAATGAGAAGTCTACACAAAACCCCTTTTTTGGTTACCCGATACAATTGTTATTATTTATTCGGCTAGAAAATACTATGTCTTAATAGTTTTAATTATAGATTTAATTTATAGATTTAATTACTTAATAATACATTTTATGAATTTTTAAATAAATTCAAAAGTATTAATACGTTTTAGACGTTTCGCCGATAATTCATTATTTTTTTTAACGGCTAAAATATTTATTTAGCCAAGTAAAATTATTTTTATAACAAACATTTATTTTGCATTTATAAAGTTCATATTATCGTGCTAGAAAAATATCAAAAAGGCACATCAATAATGTAAATAATATATTTTTTTTTTTTATTGATCTTCAAAACATCAGCTACTAGGCCATTGGTTATTAATTTACAATAGATTTGGTTTACATTTAATAAGAACTTAAATTCGATTGTATAAACGTATTTCTTTTAGGAAGTTGATGATGTTGATGTTTGATAGGATATCTGGTTGTAGTGCTTCACTTAATTGGTAAGGTATATGGTGTTTAATTCTGGAGTCGGTATACATTCAACATTCGGTTATTAAGTGTTTAACCAAAATAATATTTAGAGAATACGACAACATCGAAATTCTACAGGCACATTTTATTCGCATTTCCCCAATATTATGCTGGACTTGAACTTTATGGTTGTACAGTTTTATTCCTAATAATCTTAGTTAATGTACGTTTTTCAACAAAATAAAATATGTATAAGCTCGTGCTATTTATCTAACAATGAAACTATTTTTTACATTTTTCACATTCAAAATTGAGAAAGTCAGAAGTAAAACATTTACAAGAATTAATAAATTATTCAGCCTATATTATAATAGGTACCAGTTAGGCTATTAATAATAAAGTTTACACCAACATTGCCAATGCATTCATGAATTATTCTTTAGTTTGTATTTTTCTTAAAAATTCCTACAACATTCCCTATTTAATAACTACATGTTAAAAAAAAAAAAAATTATTGAAGTGGAGCTTTTTTAAAGCGTATTTTGAACGAATATCAATATAATAGAATATGTTTCAAAAAGTTAGTGTTTACCAATAAACATATTTTGTTTTAATTTATATTATACGCTTATTTTTGAAAACTACACCACGTAATTTATCAACACTAATAAATAATGAATTACCTTCGGATTTAACTCACTTAGACTGCACTATTATAATATTACATTGTGTGGATTGTTAAAATAAAAATACAATTACTGTAGGAAACACATATTATAAGGTTTAAAACGTATAAATTAATATTTTTCAGAGTAATAAAATTGAAGTTCTGAGATTTTCCAAAACTTTGTTATCAAACTAAACGATAGAGTGGCTTGAAATAAACAAGAAACTTCTCAAGCGGATAAAATTGAATGTAAAAATATTATTATTCTCATTATTTTAAGCTACTTACGATAGTTTAATGTATAAATAAACGTGCATAAAAATTATTTTCAAAAAGAATAGTGTGTCGATAGTGTGTCAGTAGTGTTGATTTCTTGGCTGTTTATAGCATAAAATAATATGTAGTCGATAACTATAGAATGATATAGGTTAAAATAGGTTACAAGAGTGTTACACACAAAATTCTATATACTAAATATCAAACAAAATATAAAATACCACATTTTGCTATCGCTATAGTTGTTAGATAATAATATACATAGTAGGTACCTATATTATAACCTATACAATTTGTTTGTAGTGCTAGTGCATAATATTATTTTACGGTTTGATGTTTGGTTCACACAATTAACGTTTAATCGAAACCAGGGATGATGATTTCCCGAGTATAATTCGACTAAATATAATAATTAGTACCCTTTTTACTTGCAGGTCAAGTGCGGTGTAGGTACAATGTATAATATTATAATATATAGTTTATCATGTCTCTATTTTATTGCACTTTACTACGGTTTTAAACATACGGGTGCCTACCGTATAAAAAGGTACACGTCGCTGTGTAAAACCGAAAAGAGATTATCTGATTGGCATTTTCGATACTATTATTATGTGTTACATAGCAGGTTCTTAACTGGTGGTCCGTTGACCCCTCGAGGGTACAAGGTGATCTACTTTTCGGCCAAAATCGACCTTTCCGTTTACCGCCAGTAGAATAATATATATTTTCTTTTTCCGCCACCACAAATTTCAGTTTGTAGATTTTGGTAACCCATGAAAACATGTGGAGTTATCGATAATAATTGGCAATGATTTTTAAAATAACAAAAATAATTCGGTAATCGATTATTAGTTAAATGTATTATATTTTTTTTTAAAAAATAACACATTCGAGTGATACTTAAAATAATTGTGGTCATAGAATATTGTATACAATGTTATTACAAGTCAAAATTACGACATTTTTTATTTCTTATAGGCTATTCTCTATTATTATTAGGTTATTCTCTTATCTCTATTGCTATTGCTTTTACAAAATATGTATATCAAAATATCTCTCCCCTGTTAAAAATACGTAAAATATACGTACGTATATAATATAATATTTGAATTCTTACAATCAGGGGTTACCAAATTATACAAACTGAAATTTGTGGTGGCGGAAAAGGGAAATATATAATATTATTGTACTGGCGGTAAACGGACTTGGCGGTATACGGAAAGGTCGATTTTGGCGGAAAACTTTGACGCCAAGGGTGCATACACGATTACTCAGAGGTCCACATAGTAGTTCTTTTTTATTTTTTTCAAATTTTTTTTTGAACTTTATTGAATGTTTATTAATTATTTTTGTATACGCGAGGGGTTTGTTCATAATATTATATCAGCAAAATGTCCGATAATTTAATCGAATTTTGGTGGAAGGCTTATCCAGGGCAATGCAATTTTTGTTTCCGTCCACCACAGTCCACTACATATCTTTGTGAGTCTTGATTTTCTACAATGGTCACAATTAAAACAAAATCAATATATGCTCTGTCTAACATGGTCCCAGATTTTAAAGCAATAATGCAGTCTAAACAACAGCAAATGTCACATTTAAACTTGTATGTTATACATTTAAACTATAAAATAAGTGATTATTCACAATAGTTTAATAATGTATTAACTCATAGAATATTGTCATGAAAAAAAAAAAATTGTATTGTTTTTTTTTTTGGAGGGGGGGTTGGTATGTGGTTATACTTCATAAATCAAAGGGGTCCATGACTCAGAAAAGGTTAAGTACCTATGTGTTACATCTTACATCAGTAGTGAAGTCGTACATCGACGGTCAAAACCCGCAATACTATGCACCGTGTTACGGAAGATGATCACTGGAAGTGTGTACGTTCGGCTGCCTATGCACGATAAAGTCTGGGGTTGTTCTATAAACCACCCTAGTAAGCAATAATTTAATAACACGATAGTTCGCCGCCGAAATCTCTCCAAGACGGTGCATGCATAATATCAAACAAAGTTCGCCCGTTTAACGGTTCCTCGATAAAAATTGTTGAAATTGTCTGTTCGGTCTCGGAAGTGTAATGGAGAAAAAAATATAATATTATAATATCTAATAGTGTAATTATTAGCGGGTGCTGGACGACCTATGCAACATAATAATATTGTATTGTTATTATACGGACAGACATCAGATAATCGTTCTCGGAATAACCGACACCGTTCCTATAATGATTAATTACAAATAGGAACAATTATTTACATGGATGTGAATATAATAACATAATATTATTATACATTTATACTTACCTAATTATTATATTATAATCAATGATGGTACCTATGCACATAATTTTAACTAATTCTGTCGTATATAGTTACCACTTATAATCGCACCTTATCGTATATTTAACAACCGTGTACCATATTTTCAACTTAGAGTTCAAGAGTATTAAGTATTACAATTTAAAATATTATGAGTTTTTAATTAAAAAATAGTTTTAAAATGTTCGTGATTCGTTAAAATTGTACCTTTAAATGTTTGAAACAATAAACTGTGTCTATGTATATTGTATATTCAATATTTTAAAATGTATAAAAAAAAAACTACAAGTAACTTTAAATTACGTTTTCAAACATTATGACCAAGAAACAATTTCAAATATCTATAAATGGCTTGAAAAGATTCTAATTATTTTGAAAATTCGATGGTAAATTAAATTTTCCTAAATATTTCACTGAACCAACATCATTGTGTAACTATATTAATACATTAGTAAAATAATTATATGGATTTAATTAAAATAGTATTCATTTTTTTAAATGTATTTCAAATAGTTTGATATATTTTGAAATTAATACATTTTGTGCTATAGAAAATAATACTTAACTGATTAATATTTTGTCCTAATTTTTTTTATCATATTTTACGTCAATTTGCTCTAAATCGACTAATTTTATGTTAAAAAAAAAAATTCTATTATGTAGGTATATTATGTGTACCTACCTATTGTGCCTGTGTCTGGACGATTTTGTATAATGTCAAAATCATATTATACAATTTTTTCTGTTCTTTATGGTACAAATTATACTACAATATTATATTATTATCATTGGATTTTGATTTTATAATGAATTCAAACTTGCGTTATGACGATAAGAACTATATAATTAAATCACTACTATAAAAAATTCTAGTAGGTAGGTACTTAAAAAAAAAATAATGGTGATAATAATTTATTATTATGTAATCGTGTGACAAAAAAATTGGCTATAATAAAGTAAAATACTCATGAAAAAATATTTAATACATTTTTTTTTTGTGATATATTATTTTATGAAATTATGTATATTACGAACAAAAGGATTAATAAATGTAAAATGTTTAAAATGTGTGACTTTTTCAGATTTTGAGTGACGCGAGGAATGTGTTGAAAGTTTTACATTGATGCGTTTTTGTTTTGTGTATCGTTATAATGTTTTGGAGCAAAGAATTTGCTTGTCATCTTTAACATTGAGTGTGGTATTTGGCATAGATAATAAAGTAACTTAGGTACTTATTTATTTATTACTTACTTACTTTATTATCTATGGTTTTTGGTTGAAAATTTGATCTCGTTCGTACGTTAGGTTTGGTTAGGTAGTAATTCCTAGTACTTTTCTTAGACATTTGAAATGTTCGTTTTTTTTTGTTTTTTTCTATAAATTAAAAATTTCTGTATATTAATTACATTTGTTTTGGTCAAAAAGGTTGAAATTTCAATACAATGAAAACTCAAAACATATGAGTTTCCTCATAAGTTTTCCTTCTGCAGCAGTAATACTGCCAGATCAAAATACATACTTAGACACAATTTACTTTTTAAAATAAAATTCGGGGGGGGGGGTGTTCATAAAAAATTTACCAAAATCAATATTACATAAAAATAATATATATATTACATAACTATTAATTTTCGGAGGGTTTTGAACTCCAAACTCCCTAACCTTGTATATGGTATCCTTCCTTCCCGTATCCTCCGCTCAGTGCCATGTTTTCGTATATACAAACAATAATTTATTTTAAAATTTAACACCTAAATTATACAGCGTGACCTTACTCAATGACGACGAGGTACACTCGAAACCTACAATACGGCAGTAGAAAAATCCTCGATTTTTTCAAACTAACACTGTGGGTTACATTTAAATCGTCACCAATTAATTTTTAACAGTATAAATCTAAAATAATGCCATTAACGTACTAACATAGGTAATAATTAATGTGTTAATTTCATTTAATCAAATGTTGACAACATAGTAAAATATGTACACATTTATCTACGCATACGTCCAATTAATTGTAAAATGTGCAAATTAATTCAAAATTTTAAATATTATATTTAAATTTCCATTTTATTTTAAAAACCTTGTTAACATTATAGGTAGGTAGGTACTTAATATTATACAATATTGTATAAAAAAAAATAATAATTCATGCCGTTTATTAATTAAAAATACAGTTCACTCGGTATAAAACTATAATTTTGATCAGAATAATTGCGTTGTTTTTAAGTTGGGGACATGTTGAAAACAACACTTAAATCAAATGTTCACGTTCAGAATAAGGCGTCTAGTAAATGTGCACCCTGATTTTGATTAATTTCTTTTATACATATAACGTTTTAATAATTCATCTGTTCACAAATTGACTCTAGGCAATGCATTTTGCAGACTACGGTAACGTAAAACAGAGAATAAACTCAAGTTAAGTTCTCGATTTTTTATTACAATAAATTTAGATTAATTGTTTCGATGGTTTATGATTATTTTACCTATAGGTATGTATTTCGTAACGAAATATAAACGTTTTGAGAGTACTCGTCTAAATGTTTGAAACAACCAAAAACATAATTTTTTCAATATTTGTCGATTGACAAGTGACAACAGCAATTCATTAAAATATATACTTACTTCAAACTAGAATGATAATAACATTTAATTGAACTTCGAGTCTTGAATGCGATCGAAATGTACCATACCTATAGGTTCTAATATTATCGTTCTGTGTCTCTTACACCGTAAATTTGACGTATTTTATAACGAGTCGTTGAACAAAAAACTAAAAAGGAATGAAAAACGAATACGACGACAAACAAATTGGGTCTGTATAATATATGGTATGGGTAAAAATGAAATATATTATTTTAATTTGTTATAATTGCATACACGCTACATTTAAAGTGTTAAATATGTTTTTGGTATCAAATAAGTTATGACCGAAATGAAATATTACAATTTATTCCATGTTTTTTTTTCACAGGGACATTGAATACATGTAACTTGGTTATACACGAGCTATCAAATTTGACATTTTTTGGGACATAAATAATAAAAAGAGCGTCAAGTCCACAACACATTGTAGACGATTTATGTTATATGCAAAAAAATGTCATATGGCTTATACTTAACTATATAAATATATAATTAAATTTTATTTATTTGCGTAAATAAAATTGTTTTCGCTGTCTATGTTATTGTTAGTATATATTTATTTTTATTTATAGTTTAATAAACGCTCGCATACTTGTAAAAAATAAAATTATGTTTTAAAATATTATGTTATTGATTTATTCTGGAGATTTATTTGATTTTTTATCATCATAGATTTTTAGAAGAAGATGGATAATTTTTTTGTGTGTGTACACCTAAGTGTTTAAATTTAATTTTGATTAAGTAGATATATTTAACAATGTAGCGAAATTTATTTTTGGATTATCCATGTCAATTTTACTTATTGGAATTCACTTACACAAATCGTTGTTTACTAATATAAATACTTTAATTACAAACGTCTTTCTTATATAAGAAGACAGTCTATATTGACGATTCAAAGTCGAATTTTTAAATTTTGAAAAAAACAGTAAGGTATGGATAATTACTAACCTATCAACATATGTTTCAGGCAAATATGAAATAGTCATAATATTTTGACATTTGACTGATTTTCACATTAATCCAGGGGTTCGAATAATTTATTATGGGCAATAACGCTAAATTTAATTGATTTTTGATTACAAATTGAACATAATATAGTTAAGTTAAGTTCGATGGTTATAGTTTATATTAATGTTATGGTTTGGTTACGAAAATGATATAAGATGTACCTCCGTATATAAATAGTTGTTATATTTATAATACAAAGTATTCTCAGTTTATTAATAAAAAAAAAAAAAAAAATACAACTCTTAAAACTTTTTGACTACATTGCAAAAAAAAAAAAGTTGAAACACTTGTCTTTCAACTATAAACTCATGTAATCTGTATAGTTTATTATTTTGTTTTGAGTATCTGTTGCAGAGTCACATTCTTGTCAGATGTCACTTAAAGTTTTGTATTTTGTGTGCAAAGTACTACAACTGTACTCTATAACTTAGAGACGAAGGTCACATATGTAGCGATTACTTCCAGCTCTTGGTTACTCGTGTGGCTTTACTCATCTTGTCAAAATATAATGATGGTAATATTTACGCATAATTTTAATGTTTATATTATTTATAACTTTAATATAATTTAACCTACTACTTTTATTACAATATCATATTATTATTCTTGCATATTTTATCAAATTATATTAATGGGAAAATAAATTATTAAAATAATTTAACAAAATATTAAAAGTTCATACAAATTGTATAATAATTAAAACATTGTACGATAAAATATGAATAAAATTATGAAAACATTTCAAAATGCAAGTTTGTTCGTTGTAGTAGTTTTTATCATAGCATATAGCATAAAATATTATGTTTCTTGACTTTCACTCAACTTTTTTTGGTTGCAAAAAATAATTTTAAAATTAAAAAAAAAGAACTTTCTATATAAATCTCGATTTTGTAAGAATTTGTTTCACAGGAATCTTAGAGTCTTAGAGGGTCCCGTCCATATTAGAAAATAAATATTAAAGCACTCGTTTGCATATAATAGGACTCGGTCGCAATTCAAAATTTTTAATCGCCACGTTTGACTAACAACACTCTCATAATATTCTTACGTTTTTGTGACGGTTTTTCAATATTCAGTCTCGAACACGTAGAACAACTGTTTCGACTCGACGGGGGGACAAACACGGCGGCGTACGGGGCGTTGTTATTAG
This sequence comes from Neotoxoptera formosana, assembly GCA_022818045.1. Classification (NCBI taxonomy): domain Eukaryota; kingdom Metazoa; phylum Arthropoda; class Insecta; order Hemiptera; family Aphididae; genus Neotoxoptera; species Neotoxoptera formosana. The sequence continues at coordinate 23,647,832 of CM040635.1, read as the reverse complement.
GGATAGAGGTACCTCCATACGGGGTTGTATATTATTATCAGTTTTCTTTTCTCTCCGTTCATACGTCGTATATTAAAATATCGTACCCGCCGCCGCGTCCCGGTAAATATAATATTATATTAATGCACGCAAATAACGCTTATCTCCACTCGGGTCATACGCGTATATAATATTATATTGCATCAATATAATAGGTACCTATTATACATATAGGCGTAAATACGGTTATTACCTATATTGAAAGGTGAACCGTTTTTCTTATCTTTGCCCGTAGCCTCGATCGCGCGCGCGCGTAATACTGTTTGCTCGTCGTGTTCTAACCCCATAAACACGACGCAGCTGTATGTGCTCAACGCTGCCCGTGTATTTAACGAGTGAGTGTGAATGTCATTATGTAGACGAGCTTACATACACAATAATATAAGTGTATGATGGGTATATGGCAGATATATCGAATCCCTTAAATACCCAAAAACGTACAATAAAAGGCCGGCTCGTGCTACGGACATGTGTGTTTATTTTTTAAGCGTCCGTCGTCGTCGTGTCACTTTCGCAGTAGGTACCTCCCCATAGCCGCACGTGCTGACGATAAACGAAACTGTAAACGAGCAGGTATATTTGACAATCTATAGCCGGTAAACACTTGAAAAATAATTCATGGTGTCGAGTATTTTGTATATTTTTCATTTTACAAATTGCCTGCAGCAATAGAAACTCAAAAAAAAAAAAATTGTAGGTATGCTTTTCCATTTTATACACACCGGAGAACATTTTTATTGAAAAGTTTTAGTTTGTTTTCTTACAAATATCTATACCCACTCAATGATTTTGTAGACACTATCAGCTTTAATCTCTAATTTTTCTAAATAGTAAAATAAAATAATAACAAAATTAAAATATTATTAAACCTCTATTATTGTTTGAACGTAAGACGCGTACATAATATATAAATAACTTATATTTGAATATACAGAGTTATTTTAAGAATGCTTACCCCCTTTTTTATTTTGAAAGAATCTACATTTGTTCGAATTCCGATTTTAAGTATATCTTAACAACATCTCTTATAACCATATTTTCAAATTCCTAATTTTTTTGACCCACTTGAGGAGTGTTCTTTGGCGATACAAACTTCTATTTTTCAAACGAGAACCACCGTTTTTTACTGCAAGTTATTGAGCGAATGATTCTCTTGACAAATATCAAAATCAAAATTATTATGAGTAGTTTCTGAGTTATTTAAATGTTTATACTCTAATATTATAATAACCCTTAAAAATTATTTTCAAAAAATATTAACTATAATATGAAATATACTAATATTTAATGTAGTATTTATTTTACATTTTTATAAATTTGAAATTATATATATATATATATATTTGATAGATCAATAGTAATAAATTACTAACATTTTCAAATCATCTAAGCCCACATCTACTATAACTCAAAATCTACTCTTTCACATTTTGATTTAGATACATCAAAAATCCCAAACAAGTGAAAAGGAGGGTTCCTATTTGAAAAACAGAAGTTTGTATTGTCACAATATCATCCATAAATGGAACAAAAAGTCTCAAGAATTCCAAAATATTGTTTTTTTTTTAGGTGTACTTAAAAGTTTCAAAAATTGGATTTTGAATATAATATACATACGTAATTGAAGCACACAAATAGTGTGTACATGCTTAAGAAATCACCTTATATATATTATATAATAATATATAAAGTAACTTCTACTTTCTACATTGTATGTTTTTGGCTTATTTATATTTCATACAATAAACATAATTTTAAAACTGTCCTTTCGATTGCATAACTAGATAATAAAACATTTATTTTTTATTTTTTAAATAAATTTAATATTTCATGACATTTGAGAACCTCAAAAAAATATTGACAATATAATAATAAGCATATTCAGGTGAGTAAGTGAAGTATTAGAGTTCAACTGCAATGTCGGCTAATGCGTTTTTCACATTTAGGTACTCATGTAACAGATATACTCATGGAGGAAACGTCATAGCGGACAATCGGAGGTATTTTTCTCCAATATTAAGATACCATTTTCCTCCAATGTCCGTTTTCCTTCAATAAGGAATTAAGAATATAGTGAATATATTTTAAGTCATAATATATTGACCAAAAAAATAAATGTTACCTTTAAATTAATAACAATTATATTATCTTTTTGTCATATTATGTTTACTATATATAAAATAAACACCAAAAATATATTTTTAATTCATATTTTAATACCACAAAAAATTTTTTTTTAAATTTATCTTTGAATTATTAACAATTAAAAATAAAATAAAACATGTGCGTATCTTAATTAGGCTTAATCAAAATTACGACGCCTGGCGTAAAAATTGTATTGACTAGTACCTACTCTCCCTCTACATATAATGCAGCACATAACATACAATAACTGATACCGGCTAAAATATCGGCTAAATATTTGAATATTTGGAGGAAAATAAACTTAATTTTAGGAAAAAAAATGTTTGGAGGAGAATATAGAATCTAATCTTTTTTTTGTTGAGGAAAATGGGCAGTGGAGGAAAACGGTATCTCATTTTTGGAGGAAAATATATTCATTCCAACCTGCCTACTTATGTGTTGTATTATATTATATAATTAACACTAATTTAAAATATAAAAGTGTTATTATATGTACCATAGTAAAAGTTCATTATTATACAAAAACATTATCGAACATAATAATTAATATTATAATCAAGGCTGTGAATTTAATAAGTGCATTAAATTCACAGCCACTATTCAATAGGCATGCAAATATGCACTAAAAACTGACAAAATATGCATAAATATATGCTATAAAATTCTTAAAATATACTCTTATTTTTCAAAAATATGCAAAAAACACCATTAAAATTTAACTTTTATTTTCATTTTTTCATTATAATTTATTATAATTTATTAATTATTGAAATGTTAGTTTAAATATTATAAATTGGACTAGTCTTGATCTTCGTCGTATAAAAGATCTATAAAAAAAATATGTTTGGAATAGATTATATTTCTACATAAAATTATATTTTATATATTTTACCTTTAAAGTAATTATTGCATTGTACAATCAACGATTTTTTCAGATTTTCAAACTTGAAAGACCACCAAGGTGCCAACATAGGTAGTTTTATACAAAGAAAAAGAACGTTCTACATCTGACGATGTTATTGGAGAAAACTTGTAATACGTCATGTCGCAAACCTATAACGTTCTCTTTTTTACCAGTTAATATTTTTGAAACATTACAAATAATTTTAAATCCTTCGTTTTTGTTGAGAACTGTTTGTAATTTTTTATAGTTTATAGAAAATATACATTTAATGTTAATTTAGAACAAATTGACCAAAAAAAGCATTTATACAAAAAAATCATCTAAACATGAATTTACATATTATATGCCCTAATCCGCGAAACATGCACAAATATGCAAAATAAGATTTAGTATTTGAACTATAAATAAGTCAAAACAAATGTTGGCCGAATCTATTTTATCATACGGTGTAGCAAAAAGAACATGCAAATGCATTAAATTCACAGCCTTGATTATAATATAGTCATCGGATATCATAAAAAACTTTTAAAGTTATACTTACTCGTAAACTTAAGTCTAAACGCGATCTTATAAAAATTATATTTCACTGCTTGGAAAAAGTACTTTATGTGTGGGAATAGAAGATCGAAAAAAAAAACTAAAATCGACTTCAAAATACTTAGTAGTAATTTATTTTGTATTTCAGTACAGTATTAGGACGCGTCTTTACGAATCTTCGTCTCACGTGAGCATGAAATAATAAATTGTGAGTTTTATTACAACTATCATATTCGCATAAACAATTATATTATATTGCGCGTACTAATGAACGATAATAAACCAGCTCGGAAGTAACTTCCACCGCTTTATATTGTACAATTTGTTATACATATGATGCGTATTATAAATTATCGAGTTTCATAGTTTCGTGGATAAAGCTTGTCATAGTTATACACACATTATGTGAACCATATATGTATACTGCACACTCCGTACAAACAATACTCTGGTTGCTCACTTGCTTGTAAAATAATTTCTAGTATTTCCACGCGGGTGTTAATTATTATCAATAAATAATAAATAATACGATTTCGAACTTGTTATTACGATATAATAAGCCTATAAAATATAAATAAGAACATGCTTGTAAAATTGTTTTCTTGTTGGAAAATATTGCGACAATACTTTGTACACTTCATCCGAACAAAAAATGCTTGAAAAACATTTCTGATATTGCATAATATTCTTATATACGAACTACCGCTACTATTGATTATCAGACGCTGTTCTAGAAACGAAAAACAGAGGGGGGGCAAGACGAACAAATTTACTCCAAGTACATAAAAACATAGACATTGAGCTTAGGTTTTTATATAGTGAATAAAAATTCATCATACATGAATGTTATAAAATAATAATAATAAGAAACATTAGTAACAAAATTACCTTTTATACTCCATATAATATTATATAATTAAGTGGACAGGAGTGTTAAACATTTAAATAATGTGGAAAGAAAGTACACAGCTTAATAGCAACATACAAAAGCCTCGACGGCCTACCTCCAACAAGTTACTTTCGTATGTACGTCGACACCTCGAGATATTTTTGTTCAAACCAACCACTACGATTAAGGATTTATTTAAATAATCACTCCTAAATGACAGTAAGCAATATAATATAATATGTTATACGTAGGTATAGGTGGTATATTGCTCCTCTTTACTTTAATTAATAAACTGAAAATTAAGATAATCTTTGAAATATTTCAAGTCATATAGCCCCATACCACCCCTTGTAACCGTGCACGTCGATTATTATAACTAATAATTATTAATTAATAAATATTATAGCAAAATTAAACTCATATTATAGAAGTAAAATCATAAAATATCATAGACCACGTTTATTCGTGACCACTAACCACGTACTAGGGTTTAATAGCTATTAAAGACATTTTGTGGGTATTTACTAGGTATTTAATGAATAGGAATATTAATTTATTCTAAATGAGGTAAATTAAATTTTTTTTAACGCTATAAATTGTGCAGGGAACAATATTGCGTAGGTATTTCTACCGTATTCGATTAAATGATAAATAATAATAAAAACTCGTTAATATAAAACATAATTTAAGTTGAAAAGCTTCGCCGTGCATAAAAAAAATCTCTCTGATGGTTTAATTATTAAATCGAACAATTGAAGCGCATTTTTGAATACACATAATATATTATATTTACCTACCTATATTGTTTTTTTATTATTAAAAAAATAAAAATAATAATCAATCGGTAATGTGTATTCTAAAAATTAATCTTTTCAAAAAAAAAAAACCTACGCCAATTAGTCAATTAGCAAAAAAATGCTGACTTTAAAAATAATTTAAAAGTATATAATGTATGCATGTGTGGTATGTGTGTACTGCAGTATACCTATATATAGGATGGACAAAAAAAAAACTTTATATTTTTAAATTTTTACCGGTGGCTCACGTCCATCATAATTATTAATAGCTTCAGTAAAATACAAAAATGCCAATAAGATAAATCGAGGGCTTTTTCATATTTTTCCTACGTTTTATTTTTAAATTAAATCGCAGTATGTGTTTTTTTTTTTTTTTTGTTCAGCGTCATATTATTAACGATACGTTTTTTTCGTCATCCCTTTGGGGTTGAATAAGTACGGAGGGACCGCCCGTTTAGAGCGGACCAATGAGATGGCTGGAAAAGTTTTTCACGGGGGTGGGAGCGTAAGGGATCCCCTTATGTCAAAGAGAGCCATTTTATTTTAGCGGTGGGGATTCCGGTTGCGGGACATGGGTTGACGCGGGTCGAGGGGAAGGGACAAAGTGTGTATGTATGTATGTATATATACACACCCGTACTCGCGTAAATATAATATATATATATATATATATTACGTATGTGTGCGCTGATAAAACCCCAAGGCTTGGAGGAGTGGGTCGGACGAGAGGGGATGATAAAGCCGAGGGGGCAGCTGTATTTCATTGGAATTCTGCACACAGTTACGCACCGACTGACCGACCGACCGACGAGAAGGGATGGCGGCGGCCGAGAGGTTTTGCGGGGGTCGGTCGACCGGCTCGTATACGCTGCTGAGGGGGTAGGGGGTGGGGCGTATAGGACCTTTATATGTGCACGTCTATTTCCCGTTCCATCGCGAAAACGGAAAACGAGGTATACATGTATAAAGTTTTGAAGGGATCCGGGTGTGTGTGTGTATGTATATATTATATAATATATATAAAGGGTTCGAGGGGAAGTGATAGCGGCACTAGGTGGTCGGTGAGTAGGAGGAGGAGGAGGAGGACGTTGTTGAGTTAGACGCGAGCGACCCAGTCGGCCGGTGCTTGAGTATGTGGGTGTTGGGTGCGCGGGGAGCGGCGGTGGTCGTGTCGGTGGTGGCCGGTGGTGTTTTGGCAATTCCCCGTCTGCTGTCCTTTTCCTATCTTGTTTTAGTGACAGAAATGGGGTTTTGCACAGCAATCGCACGGGGACGTGGGTAGAAATTTACTAAAACCCTAAAACCCAGAACCCTGGATATATGTGTGCTTTCGCGCGTGGCTGTGCATGTGTGTGTGTGTGTGTATGTATATGTGCCCCGGGGATTACCGTTCCCGAGCCAAAACCTAGATTTATTATATTTACGGCTTTTGCCATTAGTCATTGTTTGACCATTTTCTGGGCCGTGGCCAGATGGAGGGAGGGTATATTGCCGACCGGAGGGATTCGCGGTAGAAAAAACAACGGACGCTATATAATATAATGTCCCTCTGCCGCCACCACCTCCCCTTTTTCCATTATCTTAATGTCCTTTTGTCCGTTCAGCGCACATGTACATAGTCCTCCTCTGCAGCCGCCGCCGGACGGTGTATGCGTTTTTCATTTAAAACGGAAAATATAATTTATTTAAAACAACACTGCCGGTACAGCGGATAAACGGAAGAGTAGAATATATTATTGTTATATGCAGCACAGATACCGTGGTACGCGTATTATATATATCGAACGTATACATATCGTCCTCTCCCTCTTCCGCCACCAGAAGTATTTCGGCGGAGGCCATTTATATAAAACGAATGTTTTTCGTTTTCATTTTCGACAACCGCCGAGTAGAATTTTAAATGGCGTGATGGTGATTTACGACCGTAAGATATTATATTATAATATGATAATAATAATGTATTATACCGTGTGAGTTTTGGTCAGTAAAACAGTTAAAAGGCAGCACTGAGTCAACTGTTTTACGTCGTTCTAGCAAAAAAAAACTTTAGTCTTATGTGTGTTTTCTTATGAAAATATTACACCTATTATCTACATTAATTGTTGTTTTTGTTCTTTAATGACTTCTTATTTTACAGACGAAAAACTAGAGAAATCATATTATTATATGCCACGCTGTCTTGGAGATAAATTCACTTGGGTGTATTTCAATCGACTGACAACGACGCATATTGAACAACGTATAAATAAACAAATTCTTAAATCGCCACTGATCATAAACGAATTTCTAATGTTAATTCATATCAAGCAGGGACAAAATAACGCAGATAATTATCTTAGTTGGGCGGAGACGTATAATGTATTGGGAACGACATATTACCTGCACAGACAGATCGTTCCCTTAGGATTAGGCACAATATTTGTTTATTTGTTGATCGGACGTTATATGATTGACGTTTCCAACGTTAGTCCAATATACATATAGGTAAATAAATATTAGATATTAGACATTCAATATGAATTTACTTGATAGCAATTCTTAGCATATAAAGAAACTAATAATTAAAAAGAAAGAAATTCTAAATAAGTATACACTATTCAGTATAAAACAAATTATTTATGGAAAGTAGAAAAAAAAGTCTAAATGGTTTATAGTATTCCTACTGGATGCTAAGATATTGTTATTCACAAGAGTACAAGTCATGCGGTTTTTAAAAAAAAAGTGTGGTACAAAATATAAATCTTTGTTTCAACTGTTACAGTTATTAAATTTAAAGGCGATATTATTTTGAATAGGAGGATCGTCATATAATTATTAAGTTATTTGAATAAGAATGTTGTGTACAATTTGTTTTTTCTGTGTTTTAAAGTTTTGAAATTTTAGAAGCTTAAAATGTCTATTGTCTATATACCTAGAGTGAGGGGGTCTATAACTTTTAAAACAGATATGACAAAGCATGTTATTTTGAATTTTTTCTATTTGATTGTAATGACTTATGTTGTAAGTTTCCCATAGTATTGGGGTATATTCTAATATAGGACGGATAATAGAGGAATAAAGATATTTTAGTGTAAACGGATCATCGAAGCTGGAGAAATATCGTTTGATTATGCCAATTAATGAGGTGGATTTTATTTTAATGCTTATGAATGGAGATTAAATAGAAATTTGCATCGAAGATTGATCCAAGGTCTTTAATTTGGGTAGATCAAAATAAATAATGGATATATATTATGCTTTATTATTATAGGTATTTACCATAAACTACTTTTAATAAAAATATACCTAAACGATTGATTATTTCATCTTATATAATCCTACAATAAAGTTAAATGTCCGATACCGATATGGTCTCACACCTTTGTGGCATAAAATAATATTACAGCTAGGGTAGGTACTATCAATAATAATATATTTTTTATTTATTATGATATTTTAACATTGAAATTATTGTATATCAAATATTACAGTTTAAAACAAAAGCAATGAAAAGAAACGGGAAAGAAAATAAAACGAGTAAAGCTCATGCTGTTAATTAAACATTTAATAACATTTGATCGCATTAATGATATAATATATAGGTTAATAACTCAAAAAACTTGAAACTATTCGCGTAATGAGCTTTACAGTGTATTATATTTTAGACTTCAACAATATATTGCATAATGATAGTAATAATAATAATAATAATAATAATAATATGAATGTTTTATTTATCATCGTTGGACGCCTCCATAATAGACAATGCTCCGCTTTCAATAAGCCATGGCTATAACGTTAAGTCATAAATAATTAACTAGATAAAATAATAGTCTGACAGTGACGGCGCTTACGCGTGATTAAAATACCGTTTAAAAAGAAACTGATTAAAACGCTACGAATATTTATAGTATATTGAAAATATTAGTATAATATGAGCGATTGAGCACGATTAATAGAATAAACTATGACTTATTAATAATACATTCATATATTTTTGGTGTCCAATACGCATTGAAGTAGCGGTATTGAAATTGTATTTTATGAACATAATATAAATAATTAATACATAGATAAATATCTTTGTAGCTCTTTAATTTCACTAAAAATGAACAAGTATAGGTTTTTCGGTTTAGGTATAGTCTGCGGCCACACTTTTTATAATAACTCCATAACGAAATGAAAAACGGGGTAAAAACTATATTTATTTTCATTAGAACGCGATAAATTTAAAAGGTCGCATAGTATAGTTGAATAAAATTAAAAAAAAACTATTAAATTTAATTTTTACGTCTAGTATGTGTGTGCTTTATGTTTATAGGTATAACGACTGTACCTATAAGCAACTATTAATGTTAAATTGATTTGAGATGATTTCTTTTACAAAAATTGTCTTATTCGTTAGTCGATTTCTTTGGTTAGAAACGCTCGCGGAAATAATATTTTAAACGATTGTCGTCCCCAAATATAGTTTCTGGTATTTTATTAAAAGGTTATTTAAGCTTAAACGATAGGTGCGACCATTTGTTTTACGATAATTAAAATATTTAAGCCATTATTTTTTACTTCTGGAGTTCTAAATAATTATCATAATATAACGATAAACCTAAAATAATTATATATATATATTCGATTAAATTAATGTACATTTTATTAAATGTCTAATTTGTTTTATTAACATTAATACACACGAATTTTTAAATACTATGTGCATAAACCTAGCATTAGTTTATTACCATCGGGTATCGTATACTATGAAATATTGAAATATATTATTATTTTTGTTAACAAATGTATATTTACAAATCCCTACATTTTTTAACGTATTTTCGATCATTTTTGACATTATCGTTTAAATGACATTTTTTTTTGTCTGTAAATTTAAAACTTAAACTTTGGATTATTTTATTTTTATTTTGAAAAAAAATCATTGATTTAAAAACCTTAACTAATCGTACACAGACACAAGTTATGTCAATCAAGTTCTCTACACAAAAAACAATAAATGTTCAATAAATTATCCATCTAAATACAAAAATAAAGTATTTAGTTTTACTGAATTTATTTATTATTCTTTAAGATTCCAACACCTACAATATTTATTTTTGTGTTATTTATTTGTTAAAAGTAAATGCATAAATACATATTATAATCTTAGTAGGGTGTCACAGTTTTTACAAATCAAAATATCGATATGTATTTGTAAACCGATTTGATTGGCAGTATAAATGTTTTTAATTCAAGAAAATGATGTACATGCATACATAATACTTGATAGACTATAATACATTAGACGTATGGTACACAAATTATTTAACATATTATAACCATCGTGTTTGAATTATTTGTGTTTAGGACTTTAGGTACATTTTAAATTGTGATTAAAATTACTGTATTAAATTATTATTAGTTATTACCTATCGCTCATGCTCGAGTACTAACTAAAACGTACCTACGATGAAGGTATGCTTACAATTTGTATTCAGTCACTAAACGCAGCTAAACTAGTGTAAATATCATTATTAAATTATCAAGTACCTACCTCTAGTGTGATTATAAATGTATTTATATATTTTGTAATCAATTTATAGGTATTATATAGATTTCAAGACTTAAATAAATAACCTACGAGTATCTTATTATAATAACTTTTGATTTTTTTAAACTACCTATACAAAGTTAAACAACATCGGAAACAATTATTCTCTTGTAAAAAAATGAAAATCATCACTTACCTTAAAATTGATCAGTCATAATATAATCTTGTACATTATATTTGAATACTTGAACACTTCTTGCAATATTTAATTTTCATAAGAAATATTTTGTGAACTATTCAAACGCGTGCATTTATACTAAAACCGATATGATTATAACTGCTGGAAGTTTTCTTATTTGTTTGGAAGTCGGCAATAAAGATGGCGTTTGATCGTATAGTCGAAAGCGATGTTATAATATTAATATGTTGTAATAAATAGGACTCGAACTTTATTGTGCTTGAACGTTTTAATATTTGTGCCTGTTATATATTTTGTTATTAGCTATACATTATGCTAATTGTTAAATATAGACTATAGATTGTAAATATTCTTTTAAATAAAAAAAATAAATAGCTATTAACTAATTTCACGACTTTACGAATAAAATACCTACCAAAAATGTTTAGTTCGGATTTTTGCAAATTGTGTAGAGAATTTTTAATTTTAATAATATATTTGTTGATTTGTTTTTAAATTTTAGCTCATATCATCAGTATAGTACGACTCCGTAAACTAAGCGTAATAAGACATTTCTAGATCTTGTGCGGCCGCGGCATAGTGTCACGACCAACGATATTCGAACTTCGGTCATGTATTTATTTTATATTTTATTACGCTACGCGTATAGTCGGTTATAATAATTTATTACTTATTGCTTGTAGACGATGGGAAAGATAAGAGAAAGAGAAGAGATATAGAGAAGAGTATGAGAAATTGTACATTAATTCATATCGGTAGTTTACCTAAAATCGTAAAACAATAAATACAAAAAACTCACATAACAAAAAATGAAAATAATTTTACGTGTTCTTTTACGCAGAGCGTCAAAGTTCGAGCCCGTCGTACGACGACGACGACGACGACGACGACTAACTCACGACACACTCGCGAACTCGGGTACTCGGTTCGCGGTGTGCAGAAAGACTAACTAAAATGAAAAAAAAAACCGTTTGCTAAAAATATAATAATAGGTACCTATATTATAATGCTCGTGTGTTCACACAGGACCCGGGACGAGGTGTGTGTGTGTGTGTGTGTGTGCACAAAGTGTGGGAAACCGATTGCTTGGCTCGCGAGGCACTGTTAATTTTATGCAGAAAACGAAGGAGGACGAAGAAGAGACGCGGCGGCGGCGGCGGCGGACTCGTCACGCCCGGGAAACAAGTGCCGCCGGTGAACCGGTCGCGCGACGGAGAGAGACATAGAGGAAGCACGTTCGGGGTGCGACGGACCGGCCGAGTGCGACGGAGACGGTAGCTCGGACGACGGGCTCGGCCGTGCAAAAACCACCCTCGCCAAGGCGTAGGCGTAGGCTACCTGCAGGAAATTCCCATGGGACCCGGTGGCAGCAGGTTATCAACATTAATATTATTATTAATATTTTTATTGTTGTGTACGGGAGAGCGGACGATTTTCGTATAGCGTGTTAGAATATAATGATATCATTTATCCGCGTATTATTATAATATTATATATATTACAATAAATCGCCGACGTCTCTGCTGCTGCTGCTGCTGCTGCTGCTGCACCGTTGTTTTATTATTGTTTGATTTCTGCAGAGACCTGCAGCAACAGCAGCAGCACCTCGGCTCGACGATTTTCTCACAGTCGTCGTCTTCTCAGCCCGCCGATGCCGAATCACGTACGCATATATAGGTAGTGCCTATCTAATACCTATAACCCGGTCACTGTAGCCGCGATCGAGATGATGACCGGAATAATAAAATATATTATTTTATGATGTCGCAGTCTGCTGCCGCATCTCGTCCGCGCGATACCTACACGTTCCTTACGATAATAATATTATAATATTGTTCGATACTACAATATTATTATCAGTGTTTTAACGTTGTCGTGTATTTTTTGTTTTGTGATATATTTTATGTTTTCTTACTAAACTTTGGCGTTCGTGAAAAAAAGTATATTATATCTACTTACATCGTTTGAAGTACTTAAATAATTCACTTCACTAAAATAATAAAATTATGTAACTGGTTTTTTAAAATCAAAATTAGATTTACCGTTTGTTAAAATTACGGATATTATAATTCTTAAGTTTTTTTATTTTTTATATAAACGGTGGCCCTTATATTGCTTCGCTTAAAACGAGTATTTTTTCGAACTTATTTCTTACTTTAACTTTTTTTGGAATACTCGATCAACATTTATTACTTAGGTTAATTATTAAAAAATTGTCTGGCATATCTCCTTTCAACGTTTAAACACAACATACAACGTCTTTTAATAGATATAACTTATAAACAATACGATCGATATTTTTCTGAAAAATGTTCTGTTTCGAAACATTATAATATTAATTTAAAATAAGTAGCCATTTATTAAAATATTATTTTTTACGTAAATAATATTTATTAAAATATTATTAGCGACCGTTGAAAAATGGTGAAAAAATCGAGGTTTTTCAATAATATAGTTAATGATATTATTTAAGTTACTTTACATTGCTAAAACAAAAAAATTCTGAAACCCACAACATATACCTACTGAAAAAAACTAAACGCTTCAATATAATTACAACAAAGCGTCCTGCGCTGTAATAATATATTTTTATGTATGCTTTTTTTGTAACTTTATCAAGTACTCTGCACACCGTGGCCGGTAAGTGATGCGCGAGACTGGCACGATCGGTGGTGTTACGGGGTTTCCCCCACACCCCCTTTCGGGTATGTATTATTGATTTTATTCGGTTTTCCTGTCAGACAGATTTTATTCCTGTTTACGTGGACGGACAGACACGAAAAAAAAAACGAGTGCATCGTTTTTAAAATTTGCCCAGGGCCCTATAGTATCGTACAGCAATTTTTAATTAATACGTCAGCGCGGATGAGTGCACAAACCTAAATATATACGATACGAGCGTACATACATTATTTTAAAAATAATTAACGTTCAAATTTAACTTTTAATCACGATGGTCGATGTAGTTAAAACGTTTTTTTTTTACTGAATATACTTCAATCATTTTTTTTTTATTATTTACAATAAACTATAAAAAAAAAAAATACCTAGTTAAATATGCTTTTAAATGAAATATATTATATATTCTGATTTTCAGTTGTATTTAATGCATCCATTATTTCAGTAAATATTTTTTTGTTTTTTATTACCAATATATTATAGTAGATTTACAGTTAAAAATATTTTAAATGCTAACTTGGCGAACTAGATTATTTTAACACATGAATCTTTTCTATATTCTATTTTGTATTTTTAAGCTCAATACACTGTACAAATATTATTATTGTTCAGAAATAAGAACCTTCAAATTTTTACAAAAATATATTTTTAATTAAAAAAACAAAACCAACTCCTGGACGAATATGAACCAGATATCAATCGTTAAATATTTCCATTACGAGTTTCTATTTTATTTAAACACATATTATTCTGGTAAAAAGTGGTAATAATAATAGGTACCACACACGATTGTTATTTCTATCTATAGGTATTCTGTACAAATCGATTATCATAGGTAAATTAACTATTATTACATAAAATTATGTTTTTTGTGCCAATATCCAAAAAAAAATATATATTCGTGTTCATATAATATCATCAGAGTTGTATTTATACCTATAAACATAATTAATTATTAACTTTTAAGTTATAATCAAGGGTTATGAAGCTAAAATATTTATATTTGATAAACCATAGGTTATACTGTACTTGCTGGATAGACTTGAAAATACTGGAAGTCTGGAAACTCCATATCTTAACTTTAACCATCCTGACAGTATCGTCAATTTATTGAACAAAAATTATCCATAACTATACTATCAATATTCAAAAACACTTGTATACTGATCTGTGTGCATATTATAACAATCTTAAACAATTTTCATCTCTTCAGCCTGTTTTGTAGTTTTATCTATAAATTATTACATATTATAGTTTGGTATAATTTCCTTGTACAAACACAATAATGCAATTGCAAATATTGTAATAGGCGTTTTATAGTTTTCTCGGATACGGATGATATAGTTTGTCACCTAAGCCTTAAGATTTAAGTAATAATTTTTACTATTTGAAATAAATTAAAAAGCTTACATATAAGGTAATATACATATTATATTATATATATACAAATAGACTGTCTTAAATATTTAAAACACATAAGTACAAAAAAAACTTTAAATCCGTTGAAGATTTTTCAAAAACATAATATTTTGTAAATAATAAGCAGAAAAAAACTCAGGACACTTATTATAGTTTACACTACAATATTATAATGTATAAATAAATATCGATTACTGAAATTCCTTGATTATAGAGTATAGACTTCATCAGTATTAACGGCAAGTCCATCATGACATAGCAACACCGTCAGAAATTAGCTTCGGACATGACATATCGAAACGTAGGTAAGTATATAAATTATTAATATACATTTTTTTTTCATGATATCGTTTCGATAATATTTCGTCTGCACGATATACACACACACACCAACACGTGGGTTTTAAGTACGTACACATGATATCGTCTATGTATAGTGTCCATTATGATTTGTTGTTATATTATTATTATACCGGCTACTATTATACACGATATACACACTGACCGAGCCGAAGTCGCGATTACAATCTCCGTGTTAGTGGAAACTTAATGTCCTTTCCTGTTGAAAATCGCGTGTCGGTTCCTCCTATACATATATTAGTTCGTACAGGAGATATACCACACACACTCGCCCGCGTCGTATACACATAATGTCCACTTCCGATGTTCACATGCAAAACCCCCTGAAAAAGCACAAAAAAAACAACACACATAACCTGGTAATAAGGTCACAGGTGTCCTCGTGTGCTGCAGATCTTGCGATAAGTAACATACAATAATAATGCCGCCGTAAAATATCATTTTATATTTTCCTTAATGTGGTTTTTCGTGTTTTCGAATATAGTTATTCATGTTTGTCGCATTCAAACAATATAAGCTTTTCCCACAACGCACCAAGACCTATGTGCACAGGCGACAATCAATCGAAACCTAATAATATATACAATACTCGTTACGAGCTCAGATATATAGACAGATAAATACTTGATTTTTTTTTATAAAATTGGTGAAAAAAAAATCAACCGACCGCCATCTTGGTTCTTTAGGTCGCTTACAGTTAGGGTCCATATGCCGATCCCCTCTCCTGAGTTCAGTGATGTTATTTCGTGAACCTTCATATTAAAACACATAATATTCGCGCAAATACGTGCTGCAGTTGTCCTGCAAAACGTTAATTAAAACGCGGCAACGAATTTCGGCGATTAGTATGATAATATTATTGTTGTTGTTGTTGTTGTTGTTATAGACACAAATATCGATTAGGCACACCTGTATATACAATATATGCATCGCGCGTGATTATACTTCTAGCGATCCAAGTAGATTTATCACAGCAAAACGGCTTACCAGCTCTGCTCGTTTAATTTATATATTTCATGATTTTGGCATGAATTTCGTTAGTATTTTTTGTTCAATTAATTCGAACACGAACATAAGCCGTGATTGATAGAATCACGCATTTTCAAAAAATTATCCAAGATTATAAAAAATATCCGTTTTTGTAAAAACACGGATTAACATTTGGTTGATTATTATAATAATTCCGGAAATGTATACCTAATTCTTCCTGATTCCGCTTCGGTGATTCGTTTACGCGACTCGAATATAATAGTATACCGAACCTTGTAATGTAAAGTTATAAATTACTAGGTATATGCACAACAGCAGTATATTATGACTTTACCTTCGAACCAACTTCGATCGTTATACTTATGACTTATGAGTGTGTTTGCTCATCTCTCATTTGGGATTTATAGATAATAATTGAAAACATTTTTATTCCAACGATTTGTATTACTTAAAACAATCTACATGAATTTAAATTTGTACACTCGGCGTTTACGTCGTTTGTATTTAGTGTTTTAGTTCATTTGGTTTAATTTCTACGTGTATTTTTGTTTTTTTTTTTTTTTGTTGCTGTTTTTGTATTTTATGAAATGTTTAATGAATATGTATAGTATATTGTGTACAAACCCATCCCATACCACATTTATACGATATTTTATAATTCTGGTCGAAACGGGTAAACACTAAAATAATAATTTAATTAATTAGAAAAAAATGACTTTTAAACCTTTTAAGTACCTACCTACCGATTGTTGTGCCAAGTTTAGAAGTCAGCGAAATAATCATAACTACTATACGTATTATATTACTAGACTAAAATTATAATATTACTTATAAGTGGGCATGATACCCTGCAAGTAGCACAATTTAATAAAAACACATATTATTCATTTACAAACAATTTAAACTTAATGACTTGACAATTAAAAAATAAAATAACTATATACAACAAATACTAACATGGTGAATGTTAAATACAATTCTTAATAATTATTTGTTTCAAACAGAACCAAATAGGGTGCTCGTGGGCCAGATGCATCATCCGATCGATTGAATTATTCTTACCACAATAAGTTATTGTTGTGAAAAGGAATGACAAAGCGAAAATATGATCTAGAAGAACGAGCAAGAACTCTATAGTTAATTTGAGAAAGGAGAGAAGACGAATCAATAAATGCCCATCAACCAATTTTTGCAAGATTACCAAGGTGGACCAAAGATGGCTCTCACTTGTCCATCTGATGATGATATAAATACAAGCTGATTCAATACAATGAGGTAATCATGATGAGGATGTTTGATTTTTTAAATAAAGTGGCAGATGATAAATAAATATCGTTCTAAATACAAGGAGTCTGTTGTGAAACAGAAAAAATTTTAAATGACTTATATCTATGACTAAAGAAGCGGTTGTGAGGAATGATTTCTACGACCATATTATTATGACGTATAAAAAAAATGAAAATACCTGAGCAGCGTACCAACGCTCAACCAGAATTTTCTAAAAAAAAAAAAAAAACATTAGCTAATTAATATTTTTCCAGATTAGCGGCGTTTGTGAAAACTGATAATGTGTGATTTAAAACGCATAATTCCCCCTAGTTGTCGTTGCAGGTTTTTAATGTTTCATATTATACCTATATACATTTCGTACACGACGTGATCATTTATTTTTATTTTTCAGAGAGACAATTATTTCGGTAGTTACGATTTTTCTTTCAACACCTGTTTTCGTCAACGTGCGTGCGCGTACCGACTAATAATGTACAAATAGTGTCCATTTCAAGGTTCCATTATATAATAATATATCACCCTGCACCGCACGAAAACAGTTTCGATATATTATGTTATACAATCTGATATACTTACGGGCGTGTATCGAGCAGTCTGCTTCGAGTCGGTCACCTTTGCTCGATGGTCGTACGTTTCCGTGTTTAAGGATTATACATATGTCGATGTACAATATTACATTGTATTATATTAGTACTATTTTTTCCCCAAAATATACTGTTCCAGTCCACCAGTGTACACCCCGAAAGCGCGTCCCTGAAATTGGGTGGGCTATGGAAGAGTGAAGGGGGCAGACACCCCTCATAGCCAATATATTTGATCTATAAAAATAAAATATGCGTTTTGTCTATAAAATAATAATGAGATTATACAACGCTACTTGATTATATGTTTTGAGCTAAAATGAAAAATGTAGCCAATAAAATAAATAAATAGATACTTTTATTTTCTTTAACTTGATTTTATAATATCTACTCGCATTGAGTTGAGACGGATTCGGCCCACTTTCTATCGAAAATTGTCTATATGGCCGCCAAGTGATGCATTTTATACCAGCGTTTAATACCGTTTGCTAATAATATAATCTCCCAACACTGAAATAGTAGCAAACAAAGTTGCAGTAATAATATTGTGAAATAGTAACAACTACGAGACTTCCCGTTTGAATATTTTGTGACTTACATAGATAATAATAATATGTTGTCGTTACGCGTGCACCGAGAAATCGATATCAAAACATAGGTAATAATTATTGTTATTAATAAGTACCTATGCCTATATAATATTAATCGTCGTTTCACGGATTATCTTATTATAATTACACGTTGTACCTTCATATACCTTCATCAGTCAATAGATATAAAATAATAATATGGACGATATATTATATGTTGCTTTACACGGTCATAGGCTCGCAATACGTGTGGCTGACATAATATCATTAAGTACTCTGTAGGTTACGCTCTCGTCAAAGTAGCGACTTGTCGTTAACAATAAAATAGGTTTGTTTTCTCCGTCGTTATCGGTCGCTGCAGTTGTAGTATACTTACCTCCGAATCGTATGATAATAATAATAATGTGTGTATACAATAAACACATAACGCGAGTATATAATATAATAATAGTATAACCATTATTATAATCTCGATAAACATTATGAACATTATTATTATTATTATTATTTAAAATACCTGCGTGGCTACATATTATATTGATTACCTGCAGCTATATGAGATACACGCCGCCTAAACGCATCGGAAACGATATTAATATTATTATTTATTGCTTATTAGTATACACTGTACGCGTCTTTTCGCCACTTGCGTTTCGTTAGCCCCTGACAATTGCACACCTGTATTACCTAATGTATTGTATTATATACGAGGTATCAGGTATGTCATATGCTTTTGAATTATTTTGTTCGGGGCTTGCAAACGTTATATATTATATTATTATGACAAAAAACTATTGAAATTTGAAAACGTAATAAAAACGGAAAATAGTAAACAAAAATAGTTAAACATCACAAAACAAAACATAACGATTGACAAAATATACAATAAATAGCATTAAACAAAAATAATGAAAAACAAAATAATTTTATATTTATTTACTTTAATTATGTTATACTTATAAACTGGTTCGTAGAAATATTTATTCCAAGCAATTAATTTTTACCTTAGTAACAAAACAATAATTTATTAAATTAATCAATATAAGAATTTGTTATATTCCGTATCTGGGCCATCCCTCGCTCGCATATTATTTTTAACAATAAATGCAAAATGTGTATATCGTTTTACTTCTAAATAACGATAAACGCAAAAATTGTGTAACGATAAGATTGTAAATCAAGTGAAAAGAAATTTTTTTTTTCAAACGCAAGCCGCGATTGCTCGCGTAGGAGTAGGTTAGGTTACTCCAAGGGTTGAGTCAAAGCCGTTATGTTTTCAAAACAGGAATTCTCTCAAGACGGTCTCTCTCGCGGCGGTTGTACACTGTACAGCTTACGTATAATAAATTAATATACGAACAGTCTGCGACGATATGACATAATATATACATATTGTTGCGCACAGTGTAACATCAGCAGCAGCAACGCATTATAATGTAATATACTTCCTGCGACGTTTGCGCCATCGGAACGGTATAATAATAATTATCGTTACCACGGCCCGGGGGGGGGGGGTAAAAAACCGATTCACCCCGTTCGCGTGTGCCGGGCCGGAGATCGTAAGAACGCGAAACGTCTTTTGTGTGCTCGGCGGCTGTGACGGCTGCTGCTGCTGCTGTTGCTGCTCATCGGCACACGCCGTCTAACGTACATCGGATCATCCGGACCGTGACATTCGGGAACGGTTGCACGAGCGTGTACTTACACCGTCGTATAATATATATTTTAATATTATTGTATAATAATTCGTCGTATATAAAGACATAGCGAGTATATATTTATTACGGTGGGCGCGTGTCCAGCCAGGTGGATTGCCGCGCCAAGGCCAAGAAAGGGATGCGATCGTCTTATAGGTAGGTATACCCATACAATTTTACTATGTATAAGGCGGTTAGCGGTTGGCGCTGTGCTCGTATATATTGTGTGTGTGTCATCTCAAGCAAACCTTATATCCGGTGGGAAGTTTCTTCGTGATCGTAACATAGTAATAATAATTGGCCACCGATGACGAGCAAATTTGTTCGAAATCGAGACGGCGGCAGCGATCGCACGCGCCGTTATACGTATTATATGATGTTATTATTATATCCCCATCGGTAGGTGGTAGCAGCGGCGCGGTACATAGGGAAATTAGTTATAATCGAACAGAGTATACATACGATAGTGTAGTTACGTACAAAATGAAATACCCACCCAAGTCATGCGAGCTGTGCACTGTTATTGTATTTAAGCTACTTTACGACTGCAGTTAACCGTCTTATATAATATATTGTAACCGACGACATTGGTTTTGTGTTTACCTACCTATATATGAGTTACCTATATAGGTCATATCTTATGGCTTATATTATGTGTAATACGACTAATCGGTGGCCACGCGAAGACGAATGACTTTTTTTTCGAATGACTCGAGCTGGCTTGGATGGAGGTTGGCGGTCGGCCGTATATAGAACACGCGTTTATAGAATGTACAAGCAAGAGAGTATTAATACTCTGAACCACATAAAATTATCTAGATTATGTTTCTTCGTTGATATAAACTGAACAGTTATACTCATATCACCTGTCAAATCTGCATATTTCTAATATAATAAATGTATTTAAATATGAGACCGCAGACACCTTTTAGTCTTACTCCGGTTATCGTTTATATTTTTTTTAAAAAAACTGTTCTAGTTCCGGTTCCGTTCGTAAACATTATTCGGTTTACTATAGCCGTCACTATAGCTGCGTTACTCTAATATTATAATAATATATGGCCGACAAATGCTGATGCCGTTATATCGTTACGTTTAATTCGGTTTTTTTGTTTTCATCGCAAATAACACACAATTTTTTCTTCACCTCTTCGTCGCATAATACGGACGCGACACGCCCGATGTAAACGTGTGCGTCGGGCATTAAAACGAAATGTATCGACTATATACGGTCTGCAGCGCGCGTGTACATACCTATAGGTAATATTTCATTTGCGCGCGCGCTTGTGAGTATATAATCAAAAGCTAACTCTCGCCACACCGTCCCCGTTCCCCCTATTATACCGTTTTTATAGCACACACACACATATATGTGGGTAATGTGCAGTGTGTGTATATTATATATATTCGATTTTATTTCCGTTGCTTTTTATTCTATTTTTTTCGACCGTATCTCGCTATATACATATGATATATGTATTATATTATTACGAGTGTACTACTGTGCAGTTCTCGTTTTAATGGGACGTCAGCAGCGGCGTATAAACGGACTTTTTCAGGAAAAGTGTGTGTACGCCGGACCGGTGCGTGGCGGCGGCGGCGGCAGTATTATATGCGGTATGTGTATGCGCGCTCGGGGTCGTCGGTCAAAAGGAGTGGTTAAAAAAAAATCTGCTCGTTGCCATGGATATTCGCCGGGTCAAATACCCGGGAGGCTTTTTAGTTTTTCAGTTTTTTTTCTCATTTTTTATGCGCGTCCGGTCTCATCCCCGGCCTTTTAAACCCGATCCCCCGCGCCTCCGCCACCACCCGTCTGCCGTGTCCCTTCACCTCTTCCGCGTCGCTCTACATAATATCGTATATGCATATACCTACCTACCTACTACGTATACTACTCGCCTCGCTATATGTATATGTGTATAATATACGTTGCGCGCATAATAAAAACAATTTCGAACGTTTCAATGGCTGAAAACTGTATAGAGGTTTTATATTTTTTTCATTTTACGTTTCGTTTCGATTTTTTTTTATGTCGAACGCATCCGAAACACGCCTAATCAATCGCTCTGCGGTGCAAACTTGTCTGAAATTCGTACTTTATTCGGTTTGGATAATACGTATACATGAATAATTTTTTTTTCCATTTATACATATTATTATCTACTTTATATGGTCGAGGCACGCAGTACCTCGACCGACACATTCCGCAGCTATATATGTAAACCGATCGATACGATACAGTAACAATAATAATATTATGTATTAATAATACAGCCGAGCTCTTGCAGCAGCGTTATCCGACGACGGGGAATCATTAAAAACCGTTAACGTCACACACAAGGCAGCTGCGCCAGCCGTCGGACCGACGCGAATAACCGAAAACTAAATAGGTATTAGGCCTACCTGGTGTTATAATTGTATAATAATTTTAGTACGTAATCGTAGAGTGTTTATTATAACAAGAAACAATGGTATTGTGTTCAATTTTTAAAAAGAAATAAGTTAAGCATAGGTATTGTACTTTATTATATGGTATTTAGATTACACTGTATACAAGCGTAGTGAGTGTAATAAGTTTTTTTTTTTGAGAGAAGGAGTGGAGGGTTAATTTCAACAGATTATCGTTCGACATTTTTGTCATTCTTTCCATTAGGTATAATAATTATTTTAATAGAACCTGATATAAGTGTGTAAGGGTTGTCCTGAATTTATTGTATACGCTCATTTATAATAATATTTATAATCGTTTCGTGCTTTCCCGCAGTCAGTAACTAATACTATTTCCAAACCAATGCATTGATATTGCTTGCTTCTGGGCACTTCAAACTAACTAAACAAGTTGTGAGAGACTTCGAATTGTCTTACTCTTCTAAGAGCCTCAATCGCGCACTAGTAAGACCGATTCTCGATGGGGTCCCATCAATAATCGATAAGGCTCACATCATAATTACATAATATGTATATATTATAATTTATAACAATATCTTTGTGCACCCAAACGAAGGTATATTTTGGTATATATTATTTATTTATTTATTTAACGCCTCAAAGGCAAATAGTACAGTGAATACATGATAAAATAATTGACAGAGATAATAGATAACTAAAAACAAATACAAAATCGAATACAATAAAAATCACTTAAACATATTTAATTTCAGATGAACAATATTATGGTAAGAGAAATCAAAATGTTTAATATCATTCCAATTCATAATCATTCTGTTGATAGGCTCAAAATGGCTGTAATTTTGACCGCGGTGGTGAGTGGTAAAGAAAGTCGTTTCTAGAATTAAAAGATGGCACATTGAAAAATATACCTCCTAACAATTCTGAACGATCTATTTTATAAGCAAAAGAAATATCAAAATATTTTCTTCTCAAAGGGACAATACTAAGTTTTAAATTAAAAGAAGAATTAGTGTGCACTGTGCACTATTACATTTAAAATAAAGAATAGGTACGGAAAACCGATTTAATCAACGTGGTGGATTGGTAGGGATTCCATATTATAATACGTATATATAACCGAACCGTATTCTAAAATAGGACGTACAATATTATATAATAATACGAGATGATAACGACGTCCGAAGGGCACTCGAGTACTCGACCCTCCCCAAAACTACGCGAACCTGTACAACATCACGCGGGATGTACACGCGGTGTGTATTGCCACTTCCCATCGCTGTTTTGCGTCTGAGGACGGGACCGCGGTCGCTGAGCACGCCCTTTGTTTGAACACCGCGAATAGGCCGACCGCGCGTGTACTAAACTGTGTTCTACCGATTTCGCGTGTGCCTATTATTACAATATTAAAAAATTATCGTACGTATTATTGTTTTAACAACCACGAGACGTCCGAGATAATAATATGTGCCGCATATATAGGGCACACAACGCGTCTATAATAGTATGAAATTGTTACGATGTACTCGGCCGATCTGTCGGAAGAGTTTAATATACTTGCCTACCTATTAATACAATAATTAATATTATAATATTCACGCTTTATACATACGCGTACGGCGGTAATGTTATATGATGTAGACAAAAATATTATTAAACCAACGATAAACTGTATATATACATATATATATATACTCGTATAGTCGTATTATATTATTAATATAACGATTAAATTCCATAAAAATGACCTTAGATTACCAGAGGATTAAGGTAAATGATCTATAATGATGACAAAAAAATTATCAAAAAACGAAAAAATCTAAAATAAAAACCATGTTATACTTGTCTTGAACTTGTTGATAATCAAATCACATTTTATACTACAAAAGTTATATTCTGTAAATCATATAAAAAAAATCCTATAGGTACTATCCTAGCACTAATTACTATATAGGTAATGTATGTATAGTTACATACCTATGTACGGAATCACCGACAAAATATCGCCAGTAAAATATTGCGTAACCAAAATATCGCATGGACAAAATTCAGTCAGTAAAATATAATATAGCACCAATAAAATTATAATAATATTATAAAAGTATATATTAAATTTAATAGTTAGTAAACAATATAGATAGGTACATATAATAATATGCTAGCAATAAAATGGAGCACCTGAGTTATTAAGTGAAGAATATAGTGTAAAGCTACGAACTAGGATGAGAGACATATCACAACAAGTCTCCTTAGAAGGCGGAACACCACATTTCAGTCATCTTGAGAGTCAATAATAGTAAATAGCAATGTTATCGTGTCTTTCATATTATATCATACTACAAGATGTAAGAGTGTGATTTTTATCAACATCAAAAACCACGGCTTCAAATAGGCAAAATGATTGAGTTCCAGACCAAGTTCAAATTTTTTTTTCATTTAAGCAAATAATCAAATATTTAGTCATTTTTTATATATACTTAAAACGCATTTGTCTACATACGTTTGTGTTTTTCTTTCTAACATACCGATATATAATACACATATTGTCACAGTCTTCTGGAACAGTAAAGTACTTTTAATTTAATACATAATAATTATTCTAGATGTACAATAGCCATAAACGTGTCTTTTATTGATACAAATCTCACACACACGCGCTCTAACCCTCAGCTACGGAAAACTTATCCTTAAGGAATAAAAAACCTTCCCTGGATAACTAATATCGTAACAAGGTTTCCCCGACCACGTTGCATATTTAGTGACGGCGGCGCTCGGGCAATCAACGTCAAACCATATTTGGTGGAAGAGCCGAAGCTTTGGACGCGTATTATATGAACAAATAGTTATCAATACAGGTAGATTCTGTTTGGTTTATATATCTCTGTGTTAGTAACGTAATTTATATATTAATATGTTTTATCTTTATATGTAAAACAAAATACGGTTTTGGGGCCATTAAAAGCAGTGCATTTTATTTTTAAAAAAAAATTTTTACATAATATACATAAATAATATTTAATTTTTTTTTCAAACTTGTGACTGCATATATAAAACAATCACAAGGCCATTAAAGTAACGAATTAATAACGAATCAGACGAAGGTAATCTCGATCGAACATCCATTGAAACTGAGACACAAACGGTGTAGATCTTTAAAATAATAATACTTCGAAATCTGAAGATGAAATGTTGTGTTAAGCCAATATTTTAGTGGACCTCAATGCATAGCAATTAAGTCATATACATTTTGAAGTTATAGACAAAAAAACTAGAGTAAAATCATTTATTCTATATAACAGAAAATTGTTTTTAATGAGAAGTAAATATTAGTGTAACAAATATTAAATTTAAAATCGTAGCTAATCATCATTTTTTACCCGGTATATTTAATGGAACACAAGATAAATGTGTATTGGAATTTTTTGAACATTTTGAATTAAATGGCAAAGGCAAATGGGTGGGAAATATGACAAAGCTATTTTAGTTACCATTAAATATAAAAGAATCGAAGTATAAACTATTTAAAATTATTGATTCAGAAACTAAATTGTAGTTTGAAAAAATTATGTTTAAATTTAAAGAAAATTTCACGTCACACCCAAGACCAAAAAGTTAAGAAATAAATTAAGAAACGGAAAATTAAAATCTATCCCGGTAAGGTGCGTTTTCGAGATCATGTCATGACCCGTTTAAATTCACCCGGACAATGTAGGTAATATCTATTTATACATATAAAATCCAAATACCACTGACCGCTGTATTTCAAAAACTACTCATCGTACGAACTTGAAATTTGGAATAGTGGTTCCTCTTATACTTTTACCGTGCAATAAGAAAGGATTTTAGAAAATGTTGAGTTTAAATGGATTAATTAATAATAATTATTCACCGCCAATACGTGTTGTGCTGCACGGCGGGTTAACAGCGCTACCTGCAACCTGACCTTTTTGTCCGTCAAATAATGTGTTTTATATCGGCGAGTACCTATTTTTTTTTTTTAGATATTAATTGTTCCGAGAAGCTTATCGATTAAAATAATCTCCTTAGGTGCACGCAAACAAATATTCATTTCATTTGTACGCCGTACCGCCAGCAGTTCGGACGCTCGTGACATGTACGTTATAATTTATATAATATACTATATTATATCATATACACATTCTGGCAAACAAATTTATAGAAAAAAACAAATCTTTAGCACGGACCAACTATTGTTTTTCATGTACCTTCCTAATTTTGATTTCACTCACTTCCGCAGGTGGATTGCTTACCTCATAATATACTGCTCGTATATTGTCCGTGATCTAATGCAGTAGATTGCCTACCTAGGTGGTTTAAATCACTTCAGGTTTAATATTTGACTCAAGCAACGCCGGGTGGGACTAAATTTAATATTGTTGTAACGATATTACTTAGTATATTTTAACCGTTATATTATAAAATAAAACATATTATTGATATAGAGTTGGCATTATTCATTTTTTTAATGGACAACGAATTGCATAAAAACTATTTTGCACTCAACAATGTTACCCATAATACTCTAAAATAATATTGTAAATATGAAAAAAAAAATACACACAGCCGAAGCCGGGTAATTCAGCTAGTCATTTCATATAATAATATAATAAAATATAATTCATTACGAATAAAACGTGAATGTTTTAATTTCATAACTAGGTGTAGAGAAGTTTACTGCGTCAACCCATGAAAATAATATATTCCATAACATGTTGTACTTCTAAATTAATGATAATGGCTGTATAGAGTGTAAGATTTGAAAAAATTATTTAAAATTATTACAAAACACTATAATACGGTATTCGTAATTTTTATTTTTTTATTCTTTTTTATACAATTTTCCCATATCATTATTAATAATATAATATTATATATTTATTGGTCGTATGAACATAATGTACATCATGTACCATATTTTAATACATTTTTTTTTATTGAATATAGGATTTACGATTTGTGATATTGGGACTTTATTTAATAGCTTTAGACTTACTTAGACTTGATTTCAACGTTAATTAATTTATACATTTTTGATTGTTTTTAGAAACTTCAAGTTTCCAGTCTCTACACCGCGGACGGTCCGAAGACGACATATTTTACGTACGGATATACTGTAATAATATTATGATACAGATCGATTCCGGTAGTACCTAAGCTCGTAGGTAGTTATACCATATTGTTACAGACCGTGTCACCACGTATATTACCGGAAATAACGAGCACGCGCCATCGTCGTGTCCGCGTATTAATTCGAAACTATCTAAAAACACGCAATAATGATAAGAACTACATGTGTCGTTTTCGGACCCGCCACCGCGTCGTCCAGCCCTGTCGCAGTTCAATTAGGCTAAAAGGAAACTCGCGGTCCGTTCTTTCGTGACCACAACACCTAAACCGCGCTCTTCCCCCTCGGAGCCGCCGCCGTACAGGACAAAGTCGTCGCCCACACAATTCATTATAATATATAATATACGTTCAGTGTATACAACAACAGTAGTCGCAGTCGCTGTAGACGTGCACGCGTCCAAGAACTATTTTTCACGAAACACCAAAAACAATTTGTATGCTGCTACAGTTTAATATAATATAATGTATAGAAACCTAACGATAATATCAGAGCATTAATATATATAGGTAGGTACCTCTTATAACCTACCGTAATGTTTTAGCCCGGGGTAAAAATTATTCTCCCCTCCCCACCATTCCCTTTCTCCTCACGAGTGTTATCGGGCGGTTTAAGAACCATGTTGAACGAAACGTTAAAGAATATTAAGATTAAATCCGTGGTTTAAAATAGGATAAATTTCAATACCTAATTATATTAGATATATATTCATTTAATTATTAAATATGATAGTTATTAGATTACGTAAGTATAATATATTGTTGATTTTTAATTAAAATAAACCATATATGGTATTATATGGTTGTGACAAATTCAACGAATGCATACAATATTATAATATGTTTATTTAAATTATTATCAAAATAATTCTTAAAACTTTATACTTTACCTAGTTAATCATAATAACACATTAATATAGAGTTCACCTCACCATGTTTCTCTCTCATGCACCTACAATTTAAAACGGTTTTTTAAGTAATACAAATTTAAAGTTTACGCCAACAGACATCTGAATTATTGAACTGTGAATTCATAATGTCTACGTCATAATTGGAAGTTAAAACTTTTATGCAATAAAGTCGATAAAAATAAAATTGTATTTTCGTGCGTGATGCGTATATCTAATTTAATCTTATTAATAAATAATAATTATGCTCAATCAAAGTCACAAGCTTATTAACCCGCGTTCGCGTCATACTAAGTGTAGTGGACACAGTAACGGTAAGGCTGTCGGTGTCGGCTACAATTTAGGCGAAAACGGAGTATAATATGTTGTATAATCGTATAAGCATTATAAGATGTTGTAAAATTGAATATTATATATGATTTAATATTTCCACTAAAATAAACACTATTCAAGTCCAAAACACTGCGTGCAGGAAAACGGAATGTACCTTTCATTTTTCTTTGAAAAACAGTCCCGCTCGATAGTATAATACAGGGGTCGGCAATAGACGGCCCGCGGGCCATGTCCGGCCCGTGGAAGGGAAATAACTGGACCGCCAAAAATGTTCTTAATTTTCCTATATATATTCTATGCATCACTCCCCCTCCCATCATAACAAAAATTAAATAATATTGAAATCGATTTCATTAGGCGCTGATAGACAATAATAACGGTTTATGATTATCTGTGTTGTTGTTGAACATGCAGCAGTCACGGCCTAAAAAATAAATACATTAATGATAAAATAAAGTTTAAGATTTTTTTGACCCTCGAATTTTTTTTTTTTAAATATCTGGACCGCCATATAAATTAATTGCCGACCCCTGGTATAATATAATATTTAAAATACAATATTATAGTAAACAAATACGTCCGTGTGCCGTTTCATTTGCGGTCGCGGGCGCAGCACGCCGTAACGCGACGTTCGCGGAACGATTATTATTATTAATTATATCATAGTCTTACGGCCGGTTCCGACTTCCGGATTTCATAGTGCTTGGTGATCGTCGTAGCTCTGTAATACGCGTGTATCGCGACGGGGACAATAATCTGGACGTGAACGGGTCAGAGGAACTTGTGGTTTTTCGCGTTTCCGGTACGGATTCAGGATATCCTGAGACCGGTTGTACTGTGTCGTACAATACACACATAGGTTTGGTCATATATATAATATATATATATATATATATATAGGTGTACAATACGAAATTAAAACGTGGATTTGGTCAAGTGAGCACTGATCGTTGTCGTTATCGTCGTCGGCGTCCTCCTCCTCGACTTCCTCGACGTCCTCGTCACGGTATGTTGTCGGTCCGATCATCCGCGAAGGGGTTTGTTATAATAATAAAATATAATATGTTTAGTTATCTGTTTTACCTATAATATATATTATAGGCAGTCTTTTATTAGTTTCGAAATAGTAAAAAAAATAAAAAACGGTTATAAAATCAACGACATTTTTCCGGTTCGTATTATATACATAATATTATTATAAGCGGACATCACAATACAAGTATTTACGGTTTACAGCTGTAACTATAATAATAATATTCTAATATTATGCCACCGCGGGGACTTGTAGTTTGTCTACACGCGTTATTATAACATAATAATATGACATTAATGCGTGTGTTTAAAATAGTAATTTTTTTTATTTAAAACAACAATAAAATAAAAAAACCGCTTATCAAGTTTTCATGAATTTACCATCTCGACTATATTATATCATTAACTATTTAATATTACATTATAGTACCTACTCCCATATGGTAATGTAAAACTTAAAACAAAGTATTTTGTTTAAAAACTGCAATCGTCCGCATATTTTCAATACACCTATAAATATTATTAAGTAAACAAAATTTAAAATTTATTTTTGTTTATTAAACGATCTGTATTATTCACGGGAACAGAATGCTAACTGAAAAATAAAAGGCTCCTTACCTGCTTAATATTTGTTTTCTCTCTCAGACCAATGCACAGAACATAGATACAACACATTAACGCAAAATTGTTATTTACAATAATATTGTTCAATAATCTTGAGTAAAATCATCTATTACAAAAATCATAGGGTATAATATTTTTGCGGATTCGAGATGTCGGTTTTTTTATTTGTTTTAATTAACATTTGTTTAAAAAAATAAAAATTGTGTGAATTGTTATTATTCTCTATAATTGTGTAATTTTACTCTAAGATGACTCAAAAATAAAAATAATAAAATAGGTTTTGCGTGAATACGTTTTGTCCATGGTGCGCGCGAGTCAAAGAGAGAGAAAACAAACAGTGGCTGACATCCTCTCCATTAACAGGTTACACAACATAAATATATATTATTATACATTTAAATATATGTATAAAAAGGTAATAGGTTAAAATGTACGTGTAAGTTCGTGTGTACCGATATGAAAACTGACGGGTTTGGAAGTCGATGATATTATATTTTAGTTTTTCGAATACACTTTTTAGTAATTCATCGCGTCTGATTGAAGTTCATTTTGACCTTTTGTTCTAGCATGCAGGAATAGACAAAGGAATCAACGTAATTTACTAAACAGCGGGAGAGAAAACAGTAAAAGCTACCCATGTAATAAAAGAGGGTGTCGACGCAC
The DNA here is from genome assembly GCA_022818045.1 of Neotoxoptera formosana. Taxonomy (NCBI): domain Eukaryota; kingdom Metazoa; phylum Arthropoda; class Insecta; order Hemiptera; family Aphididae; genus Neotoxoptera; species Neotoxoptera formosana. Next base: position 23,616,084 of record CM040635.1, on the reverse strand, counting down.
ACTTACTTATATTACACGTATGTATCAATAATAATGTAAAAAGTACAATTTATAAGCCATAATATTATCACTTCAAAGAAGTATAACAATATTATAATATGCACAAATATAAAAACTAATGTTTTGACTGTTATTTCTTTTTCTACTCAAGAAACGATAATATAAATTAATATTTTTAGCACTAAACGAGTATAATAGGTACGAGATGCGAAAAATCGTATGATAAATAATAACGATGAGTTTACAATAATATATTACATATGTACCTACCGATATATTGGAAAAAAATTAATTAAAATTATCCAAAACGTTTGTTATAATGTTCATCTTCTGGTCGCAATCTGGCGTCTGCATTGAAAACATTTGTTTTTAATTCGTTTAATGGATACAATTTAAATGATTTATAGTATCTGTACTCTGCAGTATACATAGATAGTAGATACATTCGTTAAATTATATTCGATTAACATTTAACTGGGTATCAATAATATTTTATGATTATTTACGATTTTATTCAGTAAACAAATATTTAATTAATAATAACGATAAAATAACATACTATTACATTTTTGCATTAAAAAAAAAAATTGTGTATTAATGAATTACATATTTCAAACATTTTATAGTAAATTATTATAATTATTATATAAAAGCTAGCAAAAGTATTAAACCGTTTGGTTTAGATGTTATATATTTCTTGGTAAAGTTGATCATATTGATAACTGTATAAAATACTGGGTGATTTTTTAACAGTAAATACTTGTTATGTCATTAGGACTTATTGATGTTTTTGGAAATTTGTTTTTTTATTAAATAATAATTTTTAAGTTGAGTAATTTAATGATAACGTATTTTTTGTATAATTATCGTTAATAATATTCATCAATATTAATACAATGAGACCAATAAAATACATAGTTCTTGTGTTGAAATAATTAAAATTTCAACAATGATTACGACTTATTTACAATTCCCATCTAATCCCCGTCTCGCCATGAACCCTCCACTTACCTAAACTTTAAAAACTTAGAACAAGCAATTGTACACAATTATATTTTTGTACATCATCAAAATTCTACGAAAAATATTCTGCTTCAGAATATGAAATTAAGAATGTACCTATGTTATCATCCGAAAGGTGAACATTTAAAAAAAATCATAACTCATATAATAACTCTAAATATTCCGGTAAATGAAAATATTTTTGATATGAATAGTTTATTGTCAAAACTTTTTAAAAAATCACTCTGTATGTGGACATAACCGTCATTATAAAGTTGTTGTACTGTACGCATTCTACATTGCTTATACTCGATTAAATTTTTTCGACAATTAGCATGTCATGTTTGAATACCATTTGATAATAATAGAGCTAAAAAAACTATGCCGAATACAACAAATGTTTTTTTTATTCTATGGTACAGGTGAAGATTTCGGTATAAAAACTTGTGCAATAATCGCAAGCTCGTCGGAGCGGCGTCGTCGTCATACACTATGGTTATATATTTTTAATACCATACCAGCACGTGACCATATCAATGGCTTTCAGATGCGACGATATCCGATCGAAACGAATATTGTTGTACCTATATAGTAAGCTACCTGCGATAATAATATACACGCTGTATACCGAATATATTACTGTCACGTATATATTTTAATTGACAAAGAAGACCGGTGCCGTTGCATTGAATTATTAATCATCGCCTGACATGTGGTAATGTGATCGCCAAACGTGATAACGCCGCTCACCAAATTACCTTAATGCTCCATGTGCAGCGTATAATATACTACGAGCCGGCTCGGGGTTTTTATGGACTTTTGGTGTCAACGTGCGCCGTACAAGGAGGGGGTGGCTCCGTACCGGACGGCATAATATAACGCCCGGTCCTAAGAACGCGAAATGTTTGTATATCATACGGTATGTACACAACTCACACACGCGCGCACACACACGTCATCTAAATGTACGTAAAAAAGGCGAGTCGCTTTTAAAGTAAGAGCGATGATAATTAATTACGAAGCCGTGCCTATATTTGTTTTGGGCAACGAAAAACTTCATTAATCTAAAATGTTAAATATGCATATTAAAATACGCCGTGCAGTGTCGGTTGTGTACCTACAACTTAATATATCTACAGTGCAGTAATATGATTCTCTATCATTTTTTTTTTTTATTAAGAATAATAAAGCCTTCAACTTTAGTATATATTATATATACCGTGTATATATCATTATCGTTAAAATCATTATAGATGTCTAATATTATTACACAACTCAATCGAATCTAACTCGACTGACGTAGCACGCACCCAATCAGACGGGCCTACACGATAACTGAAACAACTTTAAAAATAGCAAATCATGTAAAGGACCTTGGAATAACCCTTTCAAATGGCCTTTGCCTTACTAAACACATTACCGTCACATATAATATTATGGCAATGCGAATGCTAGGATTTATAATATGTAGAAATGCTCGTGAGTTCAATAATTCGGCCTGTTGGAAATATTACTGTAGGTACTGCGCTCTCGTATGTCCGATTTTAGAATATTGTTTTTGATGCTGTATTTTGTATATTTTGTTTTTAGTTATTATGTCAATCATTTTATTATTCTGTATTCACTGTAATATTTTCCTTAGGGGCGTTAAATAAATAAATAAATAATTAGGGTTCGTGATAATATTACAATGAATAGATTATATATTATTATTTTTTCAACTATAATAACTTTTAACATCATATATTTGCATCGATACGGATTATTTAGTAATATTATTTTGTGCTAAGTTTGCCTTCATATGGCAATAGTATACAAATAAAAATACTCTCAATAGTATTATTGTTTGTCATTATTTTGTGTACTGCTCTCGTGTAATTCATACTGTAATATTAACTCATTATGTCACCTATTCATATTATTGTTTTTTTTTTGACGCAAGCCTGTCAGTTGGTAATTGTATATTTTTCATCTGTAAATAATTATTACTTTAAATAAACGAATAATAATAATTATTGTTATAATGTGATTTTAATCGACGTCCATAATGTCGTTTAGTGCATAATATTATAATATTACAAGAGTGTTATTGACATAACTGTGTAAAATATATATAAAGAGTGTATAATAATAATAATGAAATGGTACAGTGTTGTTATCGTTTTTACTGCAGGAAAAATGCAGCAGATAGGTATGCGTCGTATAAATACAAAGTGTCTTCTTTTTCAACTCGTCATTAATTTTATTTCTAATAAATATTTTGTGTTTAGCTTATATCGTGAATATAACGTGTATTTCTTAAAACAGAACAACTAAAATATTTCCATCAAGTACCACTTACGATGCGTATTGTGTATAGAAATAGTTAGGACGTAGGTATAAGGTGTTAAGTTTTGTTATATGCATACATAGGAGGTAGGTGGAATTAAGTCCATGACGCGAAGACAAACACGATAAGACACCCTGTATATATATTTTTTAATATAATATGAATCACTGTAAATGTACGAAAAATTGAGATAACATACGTATGATAATACGAGACGTCGATTATTTATCTGTGAAGGTGTATTATACATTTTCAACAACTATATTATATTAATATATTATGTATGCCATTAAAAAAATAAAAACTCGAGCGCTTACTACCAATAACGTAATGGACACGTCATTAAAATAACTATAAATATATTATTATCTATTCCACTTAAAAGTTGAAATTATACTAGATATTATTGCAGATAGTGGAAACTCACGCATTTGCATTTTGATCTATAAAATATCCATAGCAAAATAATTGGTACATTTTATTTTAAGTTTTGACGCATGTAATCGATTATATCTTCGAGTATTGTAAGTATATTTTTTTTTTAAAACGGATTTCTTTGTCTTTAGAAATCTGCAGGTACGTTTTGAGAATAATTTTTCAATTATAACTATGTTGAACGCAATCGTTAAGTCGATTACATTATATCAGCATAATCAAATATACCACTTACGCTCTCGTCTCCCACATCGTCAAGGTATACTAATGTGATTATTTTGAAGATGAACACTCATTTGCGTATTTGCTCATTCACGTGTATATTAGTTGTAATAGTTAACGACAATGGAAATGAAGAGTAGCTCGTGGGTACATAAATATAATAATATAATACATAATTTATGCTATTGTTAAACAACTGCCCGAAATCCGTTCCCCCCGAGAACCCAATATCCGGCGATGCGTCGAAGCGACTACGATTTTCCACGGACACGATATACATTTTACCGGAAATCCGCGTTTGGCGAAGCGTTTTCCACCTACGACGAGGCAAAAATATTAAGTCGTTAAAATGTCAATAATAAGATAACAATATAATATATATCGCGTATAATTTATAGCTAGGTATTTTTTAAATATTAATTAATTTTTGTTTAAATAAACAGATGAAAAAAACTTTAAAACTATTATTAAAGCGCTATAATATTGTTATCTACAACTGTAAATATGTAGATATTATTAGACAAACCGTGACTGATTGGTCTCTGTGCTCCACACTGCGCATTATAGGTACACGTCATGTATCCAAAAATAAATCGATTTAAAAACTACTACGCGTGTATGTTATGAGGAAAATAGGAAATGTAGGAAATATTATAGGAATACGCGAGCGCGACGTCGTACGACGCGCACTGCAGCTGAGATATTATTGAAAACGATCGTCCGTAATGCGTTCGTCGTTAAGTGTGTCGTGTTTTCTTATCGATTTTCCGAGGCGATTCATCGCAAATGGGGTTAAGGTGTTAGTTGGCCGCACACAAACGATCGTCGAGTGCGCCTTTAATACGGTTTTCCTTTTTGCAGTCAGCACGCCGGGGCGCAACATAAGGTCTCGGTTTGAAATTGCCGTTCCTTGTCCAACGCCACTGGGTGCCCGGCGCGTGTACAAAATATGACTTGAACAGAAATAAAACCGAAGGTCAATTTTATAAGAACAAACGTTAAGAAAATAATATAATACGGACGTTTCGGTAAAAACAGTACATTTCGTGACGAAAAATTCGTCGGAAATCTATAGCAGTGCAATCTTGGTAAATGTGACGAAACAGAAACGTACATGAATCCCGATTCATTATACTCATCGCCAGTCATACGCCTACAGGTTGGTCACAACTGTTCGTATTAAATACTTTTTTTAGTAGAAAAATGTTCTTATCATTAACTCCGAGGAGTTTCTGGCAGGAAATTGTATGTATCTACTTTGGGGGATGAAAAGTAGAAATTTCCAAGTACTTTTTAAAATAATCGAAAAAACAAAAGAAAAATTACTACTTGGCGGTAGTTAATGGTTAAACCAACAAGTTACACCATCTATGCTCAAAATCGTTTTTCATCGTAGGTAGGTGTACAAAGATTAATCATTGAATTCAAATTGTACACATCTATTGCAGTGACCTTATGTATGTACCTTATGTAGTGACGAGATGCACCTGACGCGTACTGTAAAGCAGAATGGTTAGGTACATAAGAGATGATAACCTAGAGATGCACTTGACACCAATTTTTTTTTTTTACAAATCATTTAAGAAACGGTTATCTAAAATATTTTTGCAAACATATATTAATAATTTTAAAATATTATTGCAGCAGTACGGCCTCTTATTGAGTTTCTCGGGCGGACTTGCTTAATACATAATATATTATATAGGTAGGTACCAATTATACCTATTAAATTTTTTACGACGCCCGTAAATTTAATTAATACAAAATTCGTCTTTGCTCATTCTCCCCCTCGATTCGCGCACCCCGCGCACACTATATAATATTATTATAATAGTGTTTTACTGTGGTGGTCGTATACAGCGCCGTATTCCGTCGTTAAAATATTCCGTCGTCCAGACGTCTGAAATACGGTCGGGGTTACCCCTTATACACCCTTTGCTTGAGTTTGCTATGTCTTTAAACACGAATCATATTTTATTCTGCCGGCATGTCCCTTGCTATGTACAACCGCAGTATCGTCGGCCCGTCGCACGTGGTCGGCAAAAACGTCACACAGAATAATATATTATATATAATTATACCTACAACTGCGCAGCGTCATAAGATAAGACGAATCTTTTCCCTCGAGAGTGGGTGTGGTGGTGTTTGCAACGGCGGCGGCGGCAGACTAATTAGATTATTATTGTGTATCTTTTTTTATTTTTTTTGGGTGTGGTCCAAAGTTGATAAAAGTTTGAAACAAGACATAAACGGCGCGAGCGCGTGTGTGTCTGTTTTTTCGGAGCGTATCGCGTTCTTCTGGTAGTTTTGTGTAATGTTATTAATTATTATATAGAATATGACGATGTGTTACTTATATATATATATATATATATTAAAATATTATTACTGTAAGCAAACCATCGTCTCAAGGACGCATATTTTAAATTAAATATAAAAAACTTAAACCTTGCAGCCTTGCACGTCAGACGTTATTTGCCGATATTATATTATACTGATAGATTTATAATACAGAGTGATACATACACCATAATCGTCAACCCCGTTTTTTCCCTTTACTAATGAATTTAGTGGGTTTCTGTTTTTTCCAATTTTAAGTATACTCGAAGATCATATTTTCATAAAAATTAAAACAAAAAAATCGTATTACTTATAGCATACATTTTTAAGGATATAGACTCCTGTGGCAATACAAACCTAGTTAGACACCACCAAAAAAAAAACCCCTTTTTACCGACAAAGGAGACGATTCGTATTATATGATCACGTATTAAGAAATCGACACGTATTCATAACGGTAAAACGTAAGAGGTGTGGCTTTCTTATATGCCGCCAGAGAAAAGGGATGGTCGAAAAGGGTCTTTGCCACCGAAGAGAAAACTAGTACTTGGAAGCACATTATCCTTTGATAAAGCCGCCACTCTCTGGTCGGCATAACTGTGTCGTCCTTTTCGTCAGTGCAGCATGCGCGCCAGCCATCTCAGCATCTCAATACCGAATCCTGCGAGCGACAACTACAATAATTAGACTTCTTTTAACAATAGCAGAAATCAGTGTGTTTTATTATTTCGATTTACGTATGTTGAGTAATACTTTGTGTTACACACCTAATTCTACTACTCTAAAGGCTGCAATCAGGTAAGACACATAATTATACATATTTCATATTGTATAATAATTTATATTATATATACATAAAATTGTATTGTACGGTGTACCTACTTGATCAAATTCTCGAATACCTATAAGACTACATATAGGACCTATAATACCTCGTGAGCCCTTCGAACATCTGCAGGAGGAAGGTAATAGCGTAATTTTAACATTTGCATCTGATAACATTCTTAGTAATTAATTAAATCACAGCTTTTGAGCTTCTCTTTATATTCTCTTATTTTTATGCGTTATTAGTAATAACTTATTACATACAGTCTTACAATTTGTAATAATTTTCCAAGTATAGTAAGTAGATACTAGACTAAAGTTATATAACTAGCAATTTTATAGTTTATGTAAAAGCATTTTTAAGGACTATTATCCTATATAATTATTATGTAACTAGACATACAGTTTAAAAAAAAAATCTGATAAACTATTTACAATGAAAAGGGGTGGTTCTCATTTGAAAAAAAAGATTGTATTGCCACATGCGAACGATCCTCCTTAAAACTTGTATGATACGCATATTGTTATGGTCTCCGCACTTCTGCACTATATTTTCGCATTTGAATATTATCTTATCGTCAAAAATACAGATAAAAGAAACAGACATCTAAAATTATGTTTTAGACATTTTCTGATAGGGCAGTTCTTTGGGCGTTCGTTTACAACTTGTGAGTTGTTATGTCAATCATTCTATTTGGATAACATTTTTTTTTTCTAAATAAAGTGTTATCATAAAAAAAATATTTATCGATTATAATATGTGAACTTACAACATACATCATTACGTGACACGTATCGTATAATTATTTTGCTGAATCTATATTGTATTACATAATAATATATAATATTCGTATGTGTCATGTGTTTACTTATGCAATATATCAAATAAAGAAATTATTATATTTTTAAGGGTTGATTTGAAAAAAAAATATATAACACAAGTTCTAGTCGTTTTTATGTATAAATGGCGCGCAATAATATAATGCGTATCATATACCATACGATGTGCGTATAATCCATATCCGTAAAATATTATAAGTGCCATGTGGTCCGTCTGTTACGTTTTCACGCGGTTAAACCGCTGAACCGATTTCGATAAAATTTACTACGGAGATAGCTTGAACCATTGATTTTATAATATACAAAAGTATATTATAAAATCAATGCTTGAACTCTGAGGACTCTAGACACGGGCTACTTTAATTTCTAGCCAACTTACTCTTCACGAAACGACAAAACGTATTAATTGTCACAAAAGAGTTTTTTACTTTTACAGTGAACAACAGTTATTTGGTGACAATAATATAGTATAATATTATAATAACACAGCTTTACAGCAATACAATATTCATATCGAAACGTGTCAATTATAATATTATGCGATAAATATGAAATGTGACGTAGATAATATAATATGCATAATATATGCGTGCACGGGATATACGTCAACGCCGCTGCAAACGAAGATTACGAGTCGAAAAGGACGAGAAAAAAGCCACCACCCGGTACCTATATAATATGTATAATATACATGTGTGTGTGTGTGTGTGTGTGTGTATAACATAATATATAATAATAAATATACAACAATAATAAAAACGATAAAAACATATATATAATAATATTGTACACATCGTATCGATTACGCGCGCTATCGGCTTTCGAAAAGACATGGGCGTGATAAGACCACCGCCACCGCCGCCCTCTCATTTCGGACTCCCACGGCGCGGTGATGATTCTGCGACAGATGACGATATTCACGAGTGTGTATATCATATTATTATCGTATTTTATATATTATATTATGTTTATGGTGTGATATTATACAGGATCGACGGCAAGCGACACACTATTCGTCGTATACATAAAATATATAATATCATTATCAGTATATGGGTCGGACTGGGTAATGCGCCGTGGCCCTCTGCACCGGCAATCGACTCGACGACAGCTTTAATTTATAGAAAATAATCATTATTCGCGCTTGGATTTGATGATTTATTTGTCTTCGTCCAAAAATGGCCTTGATTAAATAGGTACCTACACTTGATTATAATACTCGAGTCAAAATATTATTATAATATGTGTATTAAAATGTGTAATATTAACTAATAACAGATGTATAAAAATATAATATTATAAAAAAATAATGATAGAGGTTAGGTTAAATAAATAACATTTAAAAATTAATTACGATATGTCTGTATTAATTATCGTTATATTTTATAAATTCAAGTTAATTTTGTAACTGGACAGCATTTTTTTTAAGCTTTTATATAATAATATATAAAATAATAATCTACATAATATGCAAAGGATTATAGAGTATATTAAAAAGTACTTTGTATTTTATGTATTTCCAAAATACTTAAAATTCTGTATTTTAAAGTAAACTACCTATATACCTACAAGTTATTGAAATACTGTCCATATCTGAATTTATATTTAAATTCTGATGTACTGATTTACAATTTTTCATTATTTTTATTTTTATTAGATAAATAGTGATTTAGTCTTTCTGTCTCGTACTGTAAATTGCATATTAATAATTTGAAGAAATAAGATATTATTTTAATAATTTTGACATTATTAACATACAATCGTTATTTTTGATAATGATAAATAATATTTTCAATTTTGAATGGAAACCCGTATCACTGTGTAGTGTGTACCGACTGCAAATTTTCACTAGACAATGGAGGTTATGGGTGTACAGCTCTAAAAATATATATACTCCCAAAGGTCCGACTGATACCGGAAAATTATGATTTTTTTCGTTATTTATTTTTTTTTCTATAGGCCAGTCCGGCCCTAATAATTTAATATATCATATACGTTTCGTATAAATATCATTATATTATTGAATTGTGATTGGAATTATTTCATTTTTACTTGGTCGCCTTTATTTTATATCGTGTTTTATGTGTATACTCATCACATGACACGTTATCGCCTTGCAAGGACCCACCGCCGCAAACGACACTGCTGCACAATATCATAACGCACCGTGTGTGTGTGTGTGTGTGTGTGTGTCCGCGTTCATCTCCGTCTGCCACGCCACGCAGCATCTGCAGACGTATCGTATCGCATGTTTTACGTGTTTGAAAAAAATAAATAAACAGAGCACACAATAATATAATACACACCGGATGGCTCAAGATATCTGACAAAAACAATAATAATAATAACTACGTTTCCTCTGCAGCGGCCTTGCAGCATGTATTACACGTTTAACATAATATAATCACATTGGGTGCCAATATATCCTCATATATATTATTATAGGTATATTGGGATTTCTAGTATTATTTAAGTACATGTTTTCGGACACGATAAAATTAGGAATCCCAAATTTGGATATAATGCAAATCTAAACCCAAAATTGTATATGTTGCATGTTTTAAGGTTTTTGCTTATTAAAGCATATTTACGCAATTTCTAGCGCTGCTCACAACATATTTTAGATAATATTTTAAAACATTTTAATTTAATATGTTTATAAAATCAAACATTAATTTTTACCCGAATCTATATGACATCTTTGGGGTAAAAAGGAAATAGACTGTAAATCACTCGTTTAAAAACTATTGGGAATTTTTTTTTTTTTTTGACCCACTAAACTACCAACTAGATTCACTTTCCAGCCAGAAAAGATGATGGTGAAGAAAATACAAAAATGTTTACTGCCCCAAAAGATGATTTGACAGAAACAAAAAAAAAAACACACAACGTTGTAAAATCAATACATTCTTCGCTCCGCTCAGAATCTAAAATGAGTGAATATTTGAGCAATTAATAGAGCCAAATTTGCATGTTTTTTTTATAGTAGTCCATACAGCTAATTATTACTATTATTATTACTATCATCATTTGAATCACGTTGCAATCACGCAGTTGTACCCCAGCGGATAAACGTCAACAACGACGACGACGCCCGACGACAACGCAGACTTTGTTGTAGATAAAATAAAATATTATAGGTTTTATTTCGCTCGCGTCAACGTCAATAATAATAATCGTAATCCTGCTAATATATACCGTCCTTCGGTGTGATTTATAACCCGCCAGGCACTGTGGAATGATAATTTTGTACATAATTATAATATAATATACATCGTGAAATGCCCGACGATAACGTCGCGACTCGGGATAACGACGACTTATATTTTATGTGCGCCTGTTGAGAGGTGGCGACGTTTTTCTAGGGAATATTTCAAATCGCGCGCGGCATGTGTACGCGAAAGATATGACAATAATAATAATAATAATAATAATATGTTATCATATCAGGAGACATCTGTTGCGGCGTTTTTATTATTATTATTATTATTATTATTATTATTATTATTATTACATGGTCGTGCGTCGCACAAGCGCAAGCAATATTATAATATAAAATAGTTTGTAGATTATAATAATTTAATAATAAAGTATGTAATTTGAAACGAAGATCGAATATTTATATTTATTTATTAAATACTGCATCTAATGTCCATTGCACTATTATATTATGTAAACAACATTATCTTCTTCTTCTTCATGATGAAGTGATAATAAAGGTTCAGGTCAAAGCCTTATTTATAGAAGATTATCGTCGAGTTGTAGAAAATAAAACCAAACGAAAGATCATAATATAATTGTACATAATATTTGAATACTTGGCAAAAATATTATACCTACAATTTAGACATCAAAACATCTATAGAGGAGCCAGGAGCGCAAAGGTATATGGATGGACACTTACTAGTTAGTTATAATTTCCACTTGGCTATAACTTTTACCCATAAATAATAATCGACAGTAAATGTATTACTGTCGTTTATGTTTCTAGACCATCATTGACCTAATGACATCGCGATCGCTCACATAAACCGCGGGTCTACGATTAAAAATGTAGTTCAAATTATCCGCGTGTGAAATATATTTTATTTTATAAATGTACAATAGTAAACCACCCCCGCAAGCGTTAATACGTACGTGTATAAATATTAAATATAGGTAGGTGCACAAAAGTCGCTGTGACAAAAAAAAAAAAAAAAAAACGCACCCTTTTTGGACAAGGAGACGTCATTAAATATTGACAAAAAAAAAATTGTTCTGTTTACCTTAACATTGTAATTATATCTCCGAACTCATTTCCCAATATACGCTTCAAAACTAATATTATATACAGTATGATTCACAAACATGCTCACCCTCATTTTTCGTTCAATAATAAATTTATTCAAGTTTTGAATTTTGGAACTTTTAAGTACTAAAAGTAACTTAAGGACCATATTTTCAATTAATTTAGATTCACATACCATTAAAAAAGTGTCGTGTGGCAATACGAACTTCTTTTTTCTAACAAAGGCCAATCTTTTATACTGTAAGTTTTTAATCAGATGATTATTCTGAAAATGTTGATACATCTCAACATTTGAGTAGTATCTGAGTAATTAAAATGTATATACCAAGAGTAATATTAATTAAAAATGATTTCATAAAAATATAAGATAGATGTAATATTGGGTCTATAGTATTTCGTATTTATCGTATTAGGACAATAATTATCAAAAATAATTAAGCGTTTTAGATTCATTTTAATTACAAGATACTAATTTAAAAATTCCAAATTCAGAATTTGAATAAATGTATTATTAAATGAAGTCATGAAGTATCACACTGTATATAGTCACATCCTAATAAATAATTCCACTTTAGCGATAGTACGACTGCGATTAATACAACAGATAAAAAATTACAATGTTTTTTTTATTTTCATAATGACATGGATTTACGAAATATGGAAAATTATGGTTCATCGATAAAATAATAACGTCGGAATAATTAGCCAAAACACGTCAAATAATAGCTCAACACAATAATTTTAGCAAGTAAAGTAATATGTATACCTCTATACAGACGTATTGTTTATCATGTTACCGAATCAACGAGATCATGATAGTCTCTCACTATGTATCGTCTTAAATATATTTATATAATATAATAGCCGGAGAGATAATTTTATGTTTTACTGATTTTAATCGACAGAAAGTGATTTTTTTTATTCAGTAAATAAAATAGAATTTTAAATATTAATAAATTATTTCAAAACGAAAACTTCTGCTTGTTTTTCTTCATATTTTTTTATGTTAGAATATTTTTCTCTCGTAAACGCCATGCACGGAACGAAAAGAGTGCTTCCACGTTTCTTTCACATGGACACCATGGTACCATACGTAATTAATAGAATAGAATATATCAAATATGTAGCTTTTTGTAATTATTATCCAACGAAAGTTGCTAAAATAGTTACCGAAAAACCCATTACAACAGTAAAACAATAGCAAGATACCATCCGTGGTTGAGTAACCTACAGCGAGTATTAAATACTCGCAAAATACTAATCGAATGTTTTGAAAACATTATAGTGAGATATTTTGTAGCCCAAGCCCTTCCAAGTTTCCTCCTTAAAATAAATATAATATACTACTAGGTATTATGGTTGTCATTCAATCACATCAAAAAATTAAATTATTGTTTTCATTTCTTTTGTTTAACAATTTTTAACGTAATAATAAATTATTACAAGTACATCGATGATAATATTGAAATTAAGTTAACATAATAACAAAAATATATAATATATTAATATATTAATATATATTGCTACATGAAATACAATAATATTTTAGATAAGAAAATAATGTTTTTACTTGTAAATTTATGTGCACTCGTATCTTCCGGAACCGGATGTCAAGTCGTCGACTGGCTGTTTGCGTTTTTTCAATAGTCGTGGCTCGTGAGAAACCTCTCGGATCCCACAATGGTCGATAACCAAAGACTGTCACCATTATATACTCGCCGTTACTTGCTGTATCACTCTAGGAATGCATCGACACATCACGCATTGCAGATAAACAATGTAAGAGAATTTTAAAGTTAAAATATAATTATTATACGATTAAGGGGCTTTAAGTTCATTTTTGTAAAAAAAATTTAAGCTTGCTTGACAGGTTCTTATGCTTCAATTATGTATACATTCAAATTCTATTTTTTTTTAACTTTTAAGTGTACTTGAAACAATAATATATTTTGAAATCCGTTGACTTTTATCGTATGTATTTAAGGCCTTGTACATGTAGCAATGAGAAGTATTTACAGATTATTTTTTAAAAATATTGATTATGTTTACTGAAATAGTGTAATTGAAATAAAAATTAGTATAGATACCTAATCTATTATAAAAAAATATGATGTTCTCATTTTAAAAAAAATTGTCTCACCACGAGAGAGTTTTAATTTTCTAAAACGACAAAAAAAATAATAACGATAAAAGTATTTAAAATATGATCTGTATTATAAGTTTACTATAACTTACAAGTTACAATAACGCTTATGTAGATATTCAAAAAATCTAATAATTTGAACAAATGCATAATTTACTATATATTACACACCGTGCGCAGCTTGTAAAATTAGTTTTCAGTTAAGTTTCAAAAATTAAAATCTTTGCGAGTGTCTTATTGATAATACTGAGTACCTACCTATAAATATTGTTGCTCATAATATATTTTCTACGTGCAGCAGCAGAATGGAGATCGATTATCCGCAAACAAAGATCACACATCGAGCCGATATCTGACATAATATTTTAAATGCAGTGTGGTTAACGATATTTCGTGTGACCGACGACAACCGCGGTGAAATGTATTCGTCTGCCGAAGGGGAGTTATTGTGTCTTGAGGGTTCGGCACGACGTATAATATACGCGTGAACAATGAAGCACGTGCTAGATGCCTACCTTAAACGGCATATGTTTATATATACTTAACAAGTTTACTGAGATCAAAGGACACGTCGTATAGTATATTAGACAGGATCTGCATTGACTAGGTGGGAGGGGGTGAATTTTTTTTTTTTTTTTTTGATCTGATAATTATATTTCAAAATTTAATTTGCGTAGTTGTTCATCTATATAAAAGTATAAAGTTCGGATTTTGTAGGCATCTGCATTTATTTCTATTGGCTTAATACGAATAATATATTAGTTTACAGGCTAATTAATCCGTTTCATATAATATATTTTAAATAGGTAGTTACAACGTAGAATAAAAACCACGAAATTTATATTGTTTTTTTTTTCTTTTCTAGTTATCATATTTTTTTTTTCTGGAGTTTTTTTACTTTTAACATTTGTTTTTGTTTTCAATAACTTTGTTTGGTAGTTTTCTTAGCGATATAGTCATGTATGGATTAACGCATATATTATATTTAATTTAAAGGATATAAAAATAATAATTATTAGTGCATTTTTAAGATTTCTTATAGAGCCAAAAAATCCTAACACTGTAAATTCTAAGCTTCATCAAGTTAGAATAATATTTTAATTTACAAAGATCAGTATTATAAGTAGGTAGGTACTTGTTATGTTAAGATAATAATTTCCCTATGTATAACAACATAATATAAACCTACTTCAAAGCCGACCTAGGCGAGAAATGCCGTGAAAACTATAATAATAATAATAATAATAATAATAATAATAATATATGTATAGCTACAAGTGGTGTAATAATATTATCATTTGACAAACGCGACACATCACACATAAAAATATATAACAAGAGAAACCGTATGGTGTTTTCTTAGACGGTTTTGGACCGTCGTAACTATATTATCATCATGTACTCCGTCCTTAAGGGTCTGTCTCAAGTATTTTTGTTGTTTCAACGTGAAAATATTATGTTGTATTTTTTTAAATATTTATACTTTTTTTTTAACGGCTCCTCTGTCCACGGACGCGTGTCACGCGCGAGCGCGAGGAAAGTCACCGGACCACGGCCAACGCGGGCGCGTGCTACGGTATGATAATAATAATAATAATAATAAGTAGAAGGAGGATGAGCGGACGGCGGCGGCGGCGGCGGCGCCCACGCGAGTCTTTTCTGGAAGAAAAACGAACGCCGCCAAAATCGTAAGCCGTAACGCGGCGGGGCGGCTCGACGGCCCGTGACGTCAACCCTAACGCACCGCTGCCGCAGCCGCCGCCGTATCTTATCTTCCGGAGACCGTTAAAATAATAATAATAATAATAATAATATGCGCGCGTACGTACCACGCGACTTCCTCGCCCCGTCGACGACGTTGAACACATTTGTATCGGCTCCGTCTTGTCAGTCGTCGTCAGACTACACCCCGTGCGCGTCTTCCTTGGACCACCGGTGCGACCTGTTGTAGTGACCATAAACGACGCACGTGCGGTAACCGCGGTACAACCGATCCGTCCTCCTTCGGGCCATCGATACAGACGTCCACTCGAGAGTCCGCGACTTGCTGCAGCAGTGTGTTCTAGTGTGTCCTGTTTTCTCGCTGACGAATATTTATTTTTTTCTTCGACCTACTTCACGTCGATTTACACGTCCTACTCGTCGGTAAGTCGCACGATATTATGCACGGTTACAATTATTTATTAATCGTATTTTATATTAATCAATACTCTGTGTACCGCTTTACTGTCTTAGTGTTATTTATTATAATAATAATATTATGTACACACCGTAATAATGTGTATCAGCATTCAGCAGAGTCCGAATGGATCGCAGGTCCTTCCGGTTTGTGGCGGTATCCGGTAAACCGCACACCGCAGAGACGATTACTGCTCGAAATCTTTTAATAACATTTTTTTCGATACCGATAAGTCTTTCGGCATAATTTAGTTCAGTTGTACTTTGCTGCAGCAATCCTTATATGATTATAGAGACATGGAGTCTATAGTAATAGTATTGCATCTATGTTCGACGAATCTCATTGGTGCATCTTATTCCTTAAGTCATTGGCAGGCACAGGAGCAATTTATTCAAATCGCTTACCGCAATATTACAATGCCATAAAACCGCGTATAACGTATAAATATATTTTTTTTGTATTTATTCTTCAAATGCGTAAAACTCCAAAAGACAAATTCCGACGAATCACATAACACATATTATGTATTTTTGATGAACTTCCGTGTAAAAATATGTCATTCAAATTCCTTCAATCGACTGCAATGCTAATCTCGCAAATCCATAAAAATATTTTCTTTTGATATTTTACATATTTGTGTAGATAAAATTTAATACCTATCAACAATTTATAGATATTATTATACCGAGCTTTATCACATCTTGCTAATAATTAACTATTTATAGTATTTACTATTTACTATTTTTTTTCTTTAAGTTATTTATTTACAATATAATATTTTTAACTCGTAATTTTAACGCGTGGGTACACTATATTTACTCAGTGTGGATGTGAAATTTGGTGTTTTTGACCGAATCCTACCCTCCATCCACTTTCGTGGTTTTGTTCAGAGTGATTCGCCAAGCATGCTTATCCTAATATTCTTTCTATTGATTAGATATACACTAACTCGAATTCTGATTGTTGGTATACAACATTTTAAGTATATCTTAGGATAATTTCAACATCTTAAAAAAATTATTTATTTGTACATTTTAATGCATGGGAGGGAGCATTCTTCGTGAATCACCCTGTAATACACTCGTCACCTGCTTACATATTTTATCTTAAAAGTTGATGTCATTATTATGATTGGCTTTATTAAAAATATAAATTAATTAGAATGTAAAATCTTAAAAAATCTTAATTATGTATAATATACATGTATAGAACAATTAGCATTTAAATTTATATGATCAAGTTTAATATTTTTTAAATAAACTGAATCGAAACAAACGTTTAAAAATTGTTGTTAAAAAATCATTATTCAATAGTATTGTAAAAATGTAAACTATTGTTATATCTAAAATTGATTTTAAAATATCATTAGTAGCAATTAATATTAAATCCATGACACATTAGAGTAAAATATCAGTATATTTTTTTTTCGGTGATTTAAAATCGGCTTGAGATAACGCAAATGTAAATTATTGACAATAAGTTGATGGACATTTTAATTATTAAAAAAAAAATATTGTACACAGTAATATACGCCTGAAATTGTGGTTTTAATAGGTCGTTTTAAGAAACCTATGTAAATTATTTTTTTTATTCATTGGATAAATCATTTTGTATTTATAATACAATCGTATCCATAACAATACGTATAATGTATATGAATGGGTATTTAGATTTTAGACATAGTTACGTTAGAATTTCGGGTAGGGATTAGATTTTAACCGGAAATGGTGGTAAACGAAGACAGCTAAGTAGCGGATATCGAATTACCAGTCAAGGGTGACTTCACAGTGGGGTGATCCGCATACAACAGCTCCGTGTATATGCGGCTTATATGGCACTAAAGTCTTGAGGTTGCCTATATGGGTCCCCTTACACTAAGACGATCGATTCGTTCCAATAAAAACAATAATATTCTAATATCAAACACACTACAGAGTACAAACACCAATGAATCGATTATACATTTACTTCTATTACGCATATAGTCTGAAACTACGAATATGATATTTCTCGTTTTAAATAGGGTGTAAATGATATACCATACTTTCATTTTAGAATCAGATAATTTTTTTTTTTTTTAATGCACGTTACTTTTTTTATTAGCCACACATTTACTCATGTAATTTTTATAAACAGAAATACTTGAAATAAATATATTACCTATCAACTTCTTCTACTATGAAAATATTTAATATAAACATAATAATATAATAATAGTATACATTTTTTGTTAACATCATATTTAAGTTAAATGTAAAAATAAAAACTATTAACTTATTCATTAACAAACATTAGAAATGTAATAAAAAATAATATGCAAATTCAGACCTCAGTTAGAATGTATTAAATAATATGTATGTACTTCTGAATTCTGTCAGTTTGATGAATCATATTTTAATCTGATAAAATATTACATGACTGTGCCTACAATATTATATAGGTAATGATGATTTACATAAAAATTATTCTAGAGGACAGATGTCAAGAATTCATTGAAAATATATTTTTAAATTAAATGAACTAAATTTAAATAATTAAATTAAAAAACCCTTAATGTGATCAAACGCTAAATACATAAAAAATCCATTTATCAGGTACCTACGTGGTGACACTAAACTGAAACTTGAAAGCTCAAAAAGTCATAACCTAGCATAGGCCATACTAATATTTTTACATTTTTACTGATAATTGTATTTATTTTAAATACACGCATATTTCTATAAATAATTTTTTTAAAAATACAATAATTCCAGGTAATAGGTAGAACTTAGCTTACAGATAATCATTATAATATGTATAAACATATATTATATTTGTATATAATTTATACCTAATATTATCATAGTGGTATTAAATATCTTATTAGAGCATATGTTATATTATTAAAATCACCACGTACTCGTATGTGAGTAATTAATATTATATATTTTATAGCTATACGTGTATTAGTGTGATAATCCAATACAATTTAACTAAATAAATTATTTTTTGAATATTTTTCAAGAAAAGAGTGACATAAGTACCTACATAACCACGATATATATATGACATCATACAATATAAACTAGATTGCACATGGTCATATTTTTTTTATTTGCTTAAGTATAGTTGAAAGAAAATTGCAATAAATAAGTTGGTTACATAATATATAAATAAACTATATCATGTAAATGTTTTAAGTGTCAGTTGACGATTTTTCAACGAACGTTATTGCTAGCGATTCGTGAGGTTGGCGTCAAATAAAAAATAGAAAATATTGTATTTTCTTGCTGTGTGTAAGAAATTAAATTCTTTTGTAGGCATACCAAATAGTTTATAATTACAAACAAATGATTGTAAACAACGAAATAGACGTATACCTACTATTTGTCATTGTGTTACAATATTTAACTGCTGTAGTGCTGTCGTCGAATTTATCCTAAAGAAACGAATCTACTAATATTTCGCGTTCAACTAACAATTAATGCATATTATTATTTAGCAAAATATCATAACCGAAAATTTTTTTTAGACCTGATGACTTTTTATAATTACTATAGATATTGACATATCCAGTGATATTTACTCGTCCGGATTCCGGACGATGGCGTATACATATATATATATATACTAAAATATATCGGCCTTATCGCTTACAAAAATTGTAAAAAAAAATTAAATAAAACGATATGAAGATGCGTAATGATGTACCTTATCCAATAGTGGGCGGACACTGCGCGATAGTATATTACATAATTTACAAGCTGATTTGGATAAAATTAATCTAAAGTGGTCTTCTGACCAGGAAAAAATATGCGTATAAAATATTATTATTTATTTATACTGAAATCGACAGGTCTTCTCGCTTAAAAAAATTGTAAAAAAAAATGAAATAAAACTATACAAAGATACGTAAATAATATATAGGTACCTTATCCAATAGTGGGCGGACACTGCGCGATAATATCACACATTTGTACACACATTTGAACAAATTTAGTCTAATGTGGTTTTCTGAATATATTCACGAAAAAATATGCGTGCACGTGATTTAACACTATAGAATTGAATATTCAAAAGTCTGTCAAATTCTACAGAATGACCCCGTATGCCTTTACGGAAAATACGTTACACACACACACACTTCCGATGCAGGGAAAAAAAACACTCATGTTTTGAAACGAGGGTAGGAACTCTTTCGTCGAGAGTAACTATCGCGGTTGTCCTTATATAATAATATTATAACCTATTGTATTAAAATATTATAAATGTATATTATAATCTAACGCACGTGCAAAGTGCATGTTTTCATGCTCTACGCCCCCACACAGCCGACCGTCTCGGTTAGAACCTTCACACAATATAAGTTATTTCTTTCCAACAGCCAATCTTCCCGGTGTTAAGAGGACATCTCATACCCGCATGTGTTTTCGCCGTCTTGCAGACGTAACGCTTAGCAAAATATTTTCGTTCAGCTGAACCAATTTTGTGCTGGCATTAATATTATAATGGGAATTGACTATTATTCAAATATCCAATTCAATGGTACCTAAGAACATATTAATCTGCTTGTAGGTAGGTTGTACATCGGTTTTTTTTATGGTTTTTTAATCGATTTCGAGTTATGAGCATTTGTTTACATACCCATAAAAACATATACTAATAATAACTTGCTTAAAAATTGACATATCGTTGAAAGTAAAAACCTACGGCACATAAGCACTAATAAGGTCCTCACTTCTTACCTCAAGCATTGATTAAAATATATACAACAATATGTCTAGCTATTGACATATTATTGTTTAACACCTGACAGCACAGATTTGATTCTGCAGAACGCAAATTTTCTGACGGCGGAGACCAAATTAAAATCGAGAAATTACATAGATGGGGAATATAATGATACCTCTTATAATACTCTATTAGATTGTAATATTATTATTGAACGTTCAACGCAGAACCATCGTAGCTTTATTATTATTATCGTCGTGTTCCTGACGATAGGTCGGCGCAGAACGTTGGCGGCGACGGCGTTCTGAGCGTAGCGCCGGACACTGGCGCGGTCGCGAGCCAGGCGGTCGGGCCGTCGGCGACGAGCGTTTTCGCGCGGCCGCCGGCCGGTCGGGCAGATGGCGCCCGGGGTGCCGTCCCGCCGCCGCCCGCGCACCTGCACCGCCTGCCCACGCGTCTCATTCTTGGGGCGGCTTTTTTACGCAGCGCGCCTGCCCGGAAAAGCTGCGGGTAAAGCCCTCCGCGGCGCCGCGCGCGTCTTGTCGCCGGGCGCCAAAGTCGGGCCTCCACCGCCGCCACCGCCGCCACCGCCGCCACCACCGACGACACCGGCGGCGGCGTAAGTCTTAAGTGCCGCGCCAGTCTCTCACTCGGTCCGCGAACGTAATGCCGGCACATCGTCGTCTTCTCGTCCCGTCGCTCGCGTGATCCCGCTAAAACAATTACACACCACAAACTCGTATTATATTTACTGATAATATTAATATTATTTTCATTTTTTAATTTTTTTTTTTTCCACCGTCTCGTCGACGACTCGGCGGCTCGCACACTCGACGCTCTACCATCGTCCGTACCGCAGGCGGATCCGTCGCCGATATTATTTTTATTTTCGTTCGGTTTTTGAATTTTTTTTTCGAAATTTTTTTTTCAATCGTTATTTGCGCGTCGGCTACTCGCTCGTTCCCCGGCAGTGTTGGAAAAAAACCGGACAACGCTGCAACCCGCATCCCTCGCCGCAGGACGACCACAAAACGCCGTCCACTATATAATATTTTATAATAATCCATCAGTCGAGTAAGTGATCTTTTTTTTTTATTTTAACATAATTTATTGTTCTGGTAAAAATAAAATTTTTTTTTTTTTGATACGCACCTGTTCGAGCCCATTGTGAAAATTTTGTTTTTTTCTTATATATTATATTTTCATAACAACTTTGTGTACAACGTCTTTTTTCAAATTTTAATAAACAGCCTATTTCGCGCAAGAGACACGCGACAAAAAAAAAATATCAAAGTTATTTTTCAATATTCTAAACAACAAATTTATTTTTGATCTTACGAATCAAACGTTTTACAGTTGTCATTGTGTGCTAGGTGTTGAACACGAACAAATCTCATAACAATAGAAAGGGGTAAAACTGGTTTTGTTATATTTGAATAATAATAGAGCAGTAAGGTAGGTGTTCAACCTTTTATAGTAAGACCAATATTACCATTATGACTCGAGTTAACTAAGACGTAAATCTTTAAAAAAAAAAAAAAAACGTATCGAACAGCTAACTGTACAAACAAAAAAATTATCATCGTGTTGTTTTTAATGTAACAATATGCAATGCATTAATTAAACACTTATATAAATCCATGAAAGTTCTGAATAAAAATAAACGAATAACACTCAATAATTATATGTGTATGTACTATTATTTTTTTTTTTACAAAATAGTTATTATTTAATTTACAGTTTTATTATATATTTCTATAAATAAATTAAATTTTAACAAATACATTAAAAAAAAACAATTTTGCGGTATTCGTAAAAGTATTAATCATTTTTAAATTTTAAGTATGAACTATTTGAAATAAACGTGATGAACGATAATATAAAAATGACTAATTTATAAGACTTTATATATAACTAAAATATAGCTTAAAAAGAACTATCAAATTGGTGATTTTTTTTTTTTTGTGACAACAATTATTTTTTATATTAGGTATCTAACAATTTAAATTACATTTATGAATCAAGTTTTGAAGATACATTTTTTTTAATAAAAGATTTAAGTTTTTTTTTATATTTAATTATAAAATAAAATAATTTATTAAGACTAATTACTTCAAAATAAGTTTTATTTTAGAAGATCGCGTAAACATATAAAACAATTTTAAATAGCAAACCGTTATAGATTTTAATTTTTTTTTTTTTATTTATAACTTTCCATTAAAATCAAACCAATCACTACCATATCATAAATTTTAAGACATTTTATTGAACATAAAATGTATTTTATCGTTAAATGATGAACCTTTCTAATTCAAGAGTAACGGATTATGTCAAAGTTGTACACTATTCAAGTAATTACGCTTTACAATGATTACCACGGCTTGCGACATTCTTGCCAAAGTTACTCAGTTAAAAAAGGCTTATTAGTAATTTAAAGTATTTTTAAGGACATTATTTTAGTGCATAACTTAAATAAAATAACGTAATGTAAATCAAAATAAATGTGTAAAAAGGAATTATTTATTTTTTTACATAATATTATAGGTATTAGTCTTATATTATATAACTAATATATACATTATACATAAATATATAACTTCATACTTTTTTCTGGTGAATAATAACTAAAAAGATCCGAGTGACTTTTAGATGTGTAAAATAAACATATTTGTTGCGTTATTCTGTGTTTAATAATACGAACTTCATAATACGGAGGGTAGTTTTAAGTCTATAATATTGTAGGTTGTATCAGTGGCGCGCTCTAGGAGTCGTATTTAATTTTAATTCTCAGTATGGTAATTACAGACATTTAAGACATTTTATTTCAATCTATTATTTTCAATTCAAAAAATGTTCACCTTTGAAAGTATAGTTATTTATATAGAAATTAAATCACCAATTTTTTTGTAAGTATTAAAAAAGATAATTTTATACGTTTATAATATTATACAACGGATCGACAAAACTCACAATTTTCATTTCTCCGGTAGATGTCATGACTCGTATAGTGAACTCCTTAAATTAAAATAATGCCAAGACGAATATTAAAAGAATCAAACATTACCCGTTTAACAATTTTTTAAAAATATTTTCGAGTGTTTTGCAGTTTTACTATATTATTTTTTCTAACACGTCAGAATCGCGGCGATGGATGTTGTTTTGCACGATAAAATAAATCATTGAAAAATTATTACTTCACAAGTGGCCCAGTTTTAAACTTTATGTTAGTATACGGTTTCGAACACGATTAATCCAATTTGAGTACTACAAATAGCATTATAATATATAGTGGCGATTCTGTTGGAATTGAATCGGTAAATAAACTGTATTCTCGAGCTCACGATGTCATATTATCGCTATCGGAAATATTAAGTATTTAATTAATTATTTTATACTATATTATCTTTGTAGAAAATAAAAATTATAAGTTTCACGAAAAACTTGATGACTTTGAGGAAGGGGATTGATGAAATCCTTTTGTTTAAATCTTTGAAGGGTTTTTGCAAAAAAAAAAAATGCAGCAGGTGTATATGAATTCACGTGGGCTCTCTTCCGAACTCATCGCGGTTAAAAAAAAAAAACTTATAAAGACAATATTATTAACCATTATTCGTGTGAGTAGACGACGGCGCGCCGCGTATGCACGCACGTGCGTACGAGTAACAGACGTGACCCCGCCGTACGTTTGGTTGCCTCGTCCCGCCCGGCCAAGGGGTAAACCGATTTGCGGTGGACAATATTCCAAAAAATCCGACGAAAAAAAAAAATTAATACCGACTACGATTTAAAAACGTTGTACGGCTTTGTGGCGGGGTTGATTCGGTCGTCGCAGACGGATATGAGGTGATGGGGGTGGAAAGAAAGTTGCGGCGGCGGCGGCGAACGCCGGAAAAGACGGCGGCGGCGGCGGCGAACGCTGACCAATAAGAACTCGCGGGCGGCGGCCGGTCGAACAAAACAAGGGAAGTCGTTAAAGTACGCGGAAATTTCCGTCCGCCAATCGCGCCCCTCCCGTCCTCTCCGCCGCCCGTCGAACCCGCCCCTCCCGCGCACCCTTGCCGCGGTCGTCGTATTCGTTGTCGTCATCTCTTCGCACACACTCACCACCCCCTCACACACATTCGACTACGACTTTCTATTATTATCGTATTAACTACCTGCTCCTCTTATATATATAATATATGTGTGTCTACTACCACTTCTATCCGTGTGTGTGTATATATATATATATATATATATTTACACACACTTCTGGGTAAACTACGAGCCCGCAAGTGTGTCTGTGTGTGATGATTTGCATGTACAACCTATAATAATATCTCTCGAAGGGTGTATATTGTGTGTGGATTGTACTCGGTTTTTGGCTGGGATGTTCGTTTCAGATGTTTTCGCACTGCGGCAGGTTCGTAAGACGCGGACGAATTATACGTTTTGCCATACGATTAATTAGTGTCTCTTCTGGTCGACAATGTAATATTATAGTCAATCGAACGGCCCGCGGGATCAATATGTTTGTTTTATATTTTTCTGTCGTTTGACTATAATATTATATCTACGGTATTTCGACAAACGTGTAATTTGTTTTAGTGTTTTACTTTACAATTCGAATTCCGTAAAGTCGTACAGACGAAATCGTTTCCAACATGATATACCTATATATATATATATATATATATATATATATACGTATACACGTCGTTTTCGATTTATTATTATCAAATACTTTTGAACGTTTATAATGTAATAACTTTAGTCTATACACACAATAAGATTATAATATATACGCACTATGTATAATCACATATATCACATTATGATATATGTATTATATTATATCTCTCGTATAAATACACTCGCATTACCTATATATATATATATATATATATATATTATATAGCATTAAGAAATTAAAAACAAATGCGTAAACTCTGCAATGACATTAATGCGTTCTCCATAACGTTTTATAGGTTTGGGTGCAAAATATTCGAAGCGTTAAGTTAAAGGGCCTTACTTGCATTGTTTAACACATTATAGCGTATATTAAAAAAAAAAATTATGAACTACACCTTAGCCTTACTTAATTTGATAAACATAAAAACGCAATGCTCCTTAACATTTTTTTTTTTTGTGCATTAATAATTAATATTTGATTTCGTATAATTACTCCGTGCAAATTTAATATTTAATTATTAAAATAACGTTCTGGATCGTAATAAAATAATTGTATTTGTTCTACATTTAGTATAAGAGTAAAAATAATAGTACATGTTAGCATTAAAAAAATAATCTTATAACACTTTCGAGATTAAAATAGTAACAATATAAAATTGCATAATATTATAGAGGTAGGTATATTATATTATATATCAACAAAAAATCCTTTGTATGATTTTTCGAATTGTCTTAATAAAAATTATTATACGGTTTTAAAACGTGTTAAAGTACTCAAAATATTATAAACGTGTCAAAGTACGTGTATAAATATTAATAATATTATAAACGCTTACATAACGAGCTTGCAGCGCGTAACTTAAAAAAAAAATATTTTTCATCGAGAATATTCACGGATTTTGACGCATGTTGGAATTTTATGACATACATTCAAAAATCCATAACACCTATAGTGTGTTTAAATTTTTGATATCCTATTTTTTTTTTTTATAATTATTTTTTCCCGGTTTTGTGTGACTCGTGCGCATATTGTAATCAAAACGAGATATTATATTGTATAAAAAAAAACTTTGATGCTTTCCTCCTTCGTTGGTGAACTTTGGCACGCCGCCGGATTATATATATATATATATATATATATTATAATATTGTATAAGAAACAATGCGTCAATGCCCCACGTATTTATACATATATATGTAATATACTCGTGTGTGTGTATATACATATATATATATATATATATCGTATTGCGATGACGACGACGACGACAACGACAACTACTAGTGACGGAGGTAATACGCGAATAAAAACAAGACGATGGTGCGAGGATATTAATCCGGAGAGGTGAGGGGGGGGGGAGGGAAAGGCTTTATTTTAACGCGAGGGCATTATTAATGTACTACCTCTCGCGTGCGCACATAATCATAGGCCACGTTGAAGAGATGAAATCTTTAATGCGAATTTTTTTCCCCGCATCTTTTTTTTGCACTCTTTTCCGTCTCACTTTATTCTTCTATACTCTCTCAATCTCTCTCCCTCTCTTTCTCTTTCTCTTCCACCCGTTTTCTCTGCTATATAATATACTCGTCGTCATCGTTGTGGTGTATAGTCGTCGTCGTCTCCGTCGTAACCCTCCGCCCACGCTATATACCGACGCGCAGTTAAGACAAAAGAAGATCACCCCTGCAGCAGACGTATCGATATCGAGGGAGAGAACGCGCGCGAAGTGTCAGCGGCGGCGGCGGCGGTGCAGTCGGCTAGCTATGACGACACCGCTGCAGATGACGATGGGCTGGGTTGAAGGGAGCGGGGTTGACAAAAGTAGGCAGTCGACGTTAAGAGGTCTATATAATATACACGCAGCGTATATACACAGAGTGCAACGGCGACGACGATCCTTAAGGACCTCGTGCATCGGGTGACTGAAAAAAAATCTCCTCTCCCACGCATACCCCGGTCGTGGGTTGCGGATACGATGCCTACTCGACAGTAGTTTTTTTTTTTAAGAAGTGCACCCGAGACACACAAAGAGACACGTGATAATAAGACGGTCACGCAGGATAGATGTGGTGGTGCAGCAGTATATGCATATATACACGTTATGCATGCATATACATAAGTATAGCTGGTGAGCTATATGTATATCATATACGTCGAGGGGGTCGGTGCGCGCAAGTATACTAAAGCTAAATATACGAAACCGAACGATAAAATAAAAATGAGAAAAAGCACTACCGCGGGCGTATTTTCCTTCCACCCCTAATTTTTCGAGTCGCCACACAATCGTTTTTGCGTTGTGGCTTGCACGGTTGCTGCAGTCGCCGCCACCGCTCGGCTTACCCGAAAACGTTTTTCGTTGAGCACGTCGTCGTCGCCGTCGTTGTCGTCAACATACTTTTATCGCCACAATAATATAGATACCAAACGAATTTAAAACAATATTTGACCTTCACAACTAAATTGAAATTTTAAAATTTGTTTTATTTAATATCTATTTTTATTATCGTAATAATATGACAAATATATATTGATATACGTACATAGTATGCAATATATTGGACGATTTTACTACCAGAAAAATTATTTCCTCCTGATTATAGCGCAACGATAGCTTACGTATATATTAATATTGTTAAGTTACAATAATACTAATGCTGTAAACTGTGGCAGCGTCGTGAAATTTATAGCGTTTTAAATTTTACAGACTTATTTACATGCGCGTGGCAATTGATAGTTTCGCATCGGTGATGGTATAATATAGCTATTAATTACGAATTCGCATAAAACTGTAAGCCAAATACTTATCACATAATGTGTATATATAATATAGTACACACGCACCTACGGGCAAAAGAGAAATTTTACCGTTTCAAAGATACTCGGCAATAAAAACTTCCACCAATTACGAAACACCCGCGTGGGATTCATTATAAAACCGCAAAAATGATAATATGTTGTAAATCTTAAATTAAAAACATTAAAAAAAAAAACGTAGAACGTAGGTAAATCATATTTTTAATGAACGGAGAATATTTTTTTTAAGTAGATCTTATTTTTATTAAAAATTTTTATATGTTTTAATAATTATAAAATATTATACATTTCTAAAGTATATAATATATGTATTGGTATTTTTATTTTTTACTTGTACGACGCGCACGTATAGTACCGCTTCGTCTATAGAGCATAATAATGTGATACGAACTTTTTTTTATATATATATTTACTACATTTACATTCTGCAGTATACTGAATTAAATAGTTAGAAAAAAGTGGCTCGTGCGTATATTATAATATTATTATTATTAACTAGGTTTATTTAACGTCAAAACTGCGTCGGCCTATTAAAACCGCCATGTTAATTTTAAGGACGTCGATTATGAAAGAAAAAAAATACCTCAGTCCTTAAGAAATGAATTATAATATTAAGTCGAAGTTGACATTTATAAACCCTATGTTTTTAAAAAAAAAAAAATGCTGTAAAAATTAAAAGAGTATAATAATATATAGTCGATGCAGCAGCAGCAGCAGTACGCGTGATTATATTATATACGTAGATTGTAGGTACCTACTTCAAATGTTTCTACCGGTAAATTACTTAATGAATATAACTCGCATACAAATAAAGTTTGTTCGTCTGAAAACCTCCCCCCCCTCGATTTTATTTAAATTTTATCGTTGCCGCGTGGTTAATTTAATGCCGACCGACCGCGAGTTATACGTGCTGCACCGCTATTGTTTTGGACCCCTGCTATAATAATTGGTTCTTATATAATATGGCAACGACGACGATTTCGCAATACTCTTAAAGGGCAAGGGTTGAGTTATTGATACATCGAGGACAAAATGTATATCGAACACAATATCGAGATTTTAAGTCGGCCGTCGACATAAATGCCAAAGGAATTCGTGTACGATAATACCTTATTACCGTTTTGTTCCTACACACATATGGATTAATAAAAATAAGTGTATATTTTGTATACAAATCATATACGCACAAAACGTTCCTTTTGGAAACCTTTTTTTTTAGCGAGAGGCCCTTCTGCACGTGACTATAAATTAATGGTTGTTAGTTTAGGCTTATATGTGGTATTATAATACATTTAAATAGGTATATTATTTAATAGGTAATGCAAACACTTTTTTTTCATCGTATAAGATTTATTAGGTTTAAAAATTAAAAAAAATAAAATAACAACTACATTATATTATACCTACGTCTATAATACGCCCGTTTCATCGCCTCGTTTGCGACTTTTATACTCGCTTAAATGCTTTATTAAAATGTTCGACAAAGAAGACCGGTATATTAATTAAATTGTTGTGTAAACACACACACGCGTTCATCGAAACGTCGGTTATATATTATATAGAAAAGAAAACGCGAGCGATTCAATACGATCGATAAAGAAAATCTCCAATTACATTTTTTAATTCCACTGGAAGCCATATCGCATTAGTCATTATTAGATTTTATAATCCATTTTAGATTCTTCGAGCTTTTCGACTCACTAAAACGTATTGCATACCTATATAAATTCGTATTTTCTTAGAGTTAAAATCGCAAACCTTCACTATATACGTACGGATATAATATAACGTGTTCATCCAATCAACGATGATGACGTACAAAATGTAATCATAATCTTTTTATATGTGAATTTATGCGACGATTTTTAAAATCATTGGCTTACGGTTCGGTTACAAATGTGAACAGTGTTGTAGACTTGTAGTTCAGTTTTTTTAAGAATACAAAAAAACATATTAAACACTACAAAATACGTCATGTCTTCACGTCTTCGGGCGTCTTCGGTGTAATAATTATTGTTGTTATTACACGCATATGTCTCGACTCGGAAGGACCCCAATATAAACGTTTGCCCGAGGACGGTATATACATATTATTGTACGAACGAATTTGTTATTTCTCAGAGCACATCCGCTTCTTAATTTTATTGTTTCGTCGTGTTTTGTATGTGCGTATACTTATTTGTTTTAGTTCGCTATAACAATTCATATTACATACCGAAGACACGTTCGTTCCCACATCATATCGTTTGCACCGCATATTATTGCGTGTGACAGTTGTCATTATAGTAGTTCAGTATATTTGAGCAGTCTGCGGGCCCCCAAAACACTTCATAATAATATATTGTAGACGAGAGGAAAACATATACATACAGAGAAATAAACGTAACGAACAAATAACACCGATCGTTTTAATTTACCGTATATATATACGCCTACCAGCTAGTACCTATATATGTTAGATTTATTTTTTTTTAAATCGTCATCGGTTTATGATTCTGTATGTTTATTAATGCAGTCGAAGAGAATAATACTATATTATCGTGTTCGTGTCGACGAATTAACAATACGTTTCGAGTTCGCGGTTAGCTGATCAAATATTATCTTCTATAGTTTTCCGCGGCGGGTGTAAGCGCGCGCTTCTCTAAATGTCTAAAACGAATTCATTTTATGCGACGCGTAGTATGCACTATGAGTAGTATTATTATACGCGCTATTGTATTGTTATTGTTACATTAGCGTTAATTTTATTGGACACTCGACGAACCGAACATATACGATCTGTAAAATAATCTTAATCATCATAAAAGCAAATAGACTTGCGGCCCGAAAGCGTACACCTAATAGTGCATATACGCACTATTATATACATTGTGAGGGAATAGTCCAAAGGGGAGTGCACCTTTTAGAAGCACTGGGGTGTGACGAGTATAGAAAAAAAATAGGGGACGTTATATTATATAGTCAGCAGCACTAGGCCAATGCCGACGACACGACAAGGGGTACGGGTGCAGTGTGGAAGAAAGCAGCTGCAAAACTTGGGACTCCAAGGTCCGTGTCTATATACATTATTGGTCAGAGGCGGTATCAATTTTTTTGGACGATGACGAGTATAGTTTTTATGCGACGGAGAAACACATTATGTATATTATTTTATCGTCGTACGCACTCGGAACTACGTCACTACAGCAACGGGTGATCACTGCACCTTTACGTTTTTTTAATGTTTAAAATTTCCGTTGAACCGATAAAATAATAGTATACCTATATGTATTATATATATTATTGTATTGTGCTTAGGCAAATATATAATAATTACGTAGTATAACTGTTATATTTATAAATTCGTATAATTACGAATTATCTGCAAGCATAAATATTGCGGCAGCAACTTGAAAAAAAAAAACAAAAAAAAAACCGAAAATGGATCACAATTTAAATTTTCCACGTCTATTTAACAAGTGTTCAAAGCCGGTTGTGCAAACAGTGTCTAATATATATCCTGAAGCGTGGAAAGATTTAGACAGGTGCGACAACTCGACAAAAGGAGTGACAACAGTACCTATGTATATAATATATACTAGTAGTCATATACATAACCGCGTCTATTGTAATTAACACCGCGCAACACTTGTACACCGGCGATTATATAAACCTCCATATAATAATATATAATATACCGAATAACGATAGAGGAAAAAGACTGTACAACTTAC
Source organism: Neotoxoptera formosana (assembly GCA_022818045.1). Lineage (NCBI taxonomy): Eukaryota > Metazoa > Arthropoda > Insecta > Hemiptera > Aphididae > Neotoxoptera > Neotoxoptera formosana. Next base: position 23,583,572 of record CM040635.1, on the reverse strand, counting down.
ATGGTGTTCTAATTACTTTGTGACACACCTTCTGAGCCATATGTGTCGAAACAAACGAACTTCTGTTGACAAAAAACAATATACTTATATTGTTCGGCGTGTGCAGGGCTTTTACTGCAGTATACCTATATATATATTATATTATATTTGAACTTATTATTCGTCCCCGAAAATGGGAGACAAATATTTTTTTCAAAATTAAAAAACACTCGTTCGTGGCCTATATTATGTACACAACACTCTCGCGCGTATATCTTGAGAAGTGGCGCCGCAGACATTTTTCGTTTAACATAATATATTATACACTATAGCTGGTATATACGCTGCTGCAGCACTTACGGATGTACCAACACGCCAAGAGGATGATAATATACATATAGCCGGGCGACGCGCGTATATATCCGGCGCGCGGCGATTGGACGAGCGCTGAAATGTTTACAGACGGATAGGCGGATCTCATCACCGGATAGCGGCCAAGTCAAGCGCCGTCTCCCAAGATAAACCGTGCAAACATTGGACGGTTGCTTACGATTAACATCTTGCCCGCCTCGCACAAAAACACGCCGTTCGAGTGCTTTCTTTGTGAGCAAAGTTTTTTTTTTAATTTCGAATTTCGAAGCGCGGGGGAAAAGGGACAATCGCAGCGGGACATATATACGCGCCATTGCCTCGACAGTAAACTTTTTTTTTTTGTCACTCACTTTTCATACAACGCATATGACCTCTTTATAATACATATGCGCGCGACACGATATACCTATACATATATATATATATATATATTATGTGTGTAAGTTCTCCGTCCTCGCGCGTATCTTATAAATCGCACTAATGTGTACGTTTTTATATTATTATACGATATTAAATGGCCAGACGCTTGTTTTTCCGCTTTTGATTTCTGAGAGATTTATGGGTAACTCGCTATACACGCGAATTTTACACGTGAAACTCAATTTAGTTGTTCACTTCTTTCCGGTCTACTGCGAAGCATTGTATTTTTGTATCGATCACCGTATTCGTATTTCGTATAAACTCTGTTGAGAGTATTCTTCACATCGGCCGTCAGGAAATGCAAAACATCACATGAAAAGACGATTGAATGTAGTGGCGGTGTCTAAAGAAACTAGCATATAGGTTCGAGGATCCTTAATAGGTATCGCTGCAGGTGAACAGAAAAATAAGATCAATGACGGTTCTTAAAAGTAGACATATGTGTCCGATAGTATTTAGGTCGACCGCAAGTTAACCAACAAAACACGACCAAATGGTTCGTATCTGGTTACTGCTGAAAGCGTGGCGTGCGGGTGGCGCGGGCATGATATTTACCCAAAAATAATAATAATAATAATAAAAGGTGCAACTGAGGATGAAAAAGGTAATATATATATATATATATATATATATATATATCCATTGATATGTAATATTCATTGTCTTGGGACCGAGGGGCGAACCTCTTAAAACGTTTTTTGATTTCGCATGTTTGTTGTGGTGGCGGCGGTGGCGGCGGCGGTGGCGGTGGCGGTGACACACACATGTCGCGTGAACGTCTATGATGCGGAGGTGGTTGCGGGGGTAGATGCGCCGGCGGCAGCCGACTGACGAACCGGAACCCGTGACGCTCTATAGCGGTCGTGTCTTCGAGAAAAATGTTAAATTGAAAAAAAAACCCTCGAAAGGATATTATAATATATTACTGCTGTACGATATACACCTGAGAGCATATCATAAGAGCCCGGCGGACGGCGAGTTTAATAATAATTGGTGATGTTCGTGATCCATTCGTGTAATTAATAACATGACGGAGGATATATATGGGTCTTTCGCCCTTAAAGACGCGCGGATGGGGAAACGGGGAGGAAACTGAAACTACTAATAGTTGTAAAATAAAAACCGTCTATACGCACAACAATAATATACGTTGTAAATTGTAATGTATAATGAAAAAGGAACGTGCCATATGCGAGGGCGTGCGATAAACGTCGGTTTTTTTTCTCTCCCGAGGTATACATATAACACACATATTATATAAATCGATTGCCATGGACCGTATCGCTGAGCTGAACTCGAGTCGAATTAACGAAATACGTTCGTACCTATATATGATGTGCGCACGTACCGGCCATATGGCACTATCCCGCTGCAACCGTCGCCGTCGTCTGCTGCTGCTGCTGCTGCTGCTGCTGCTGCTGCTGCTGCACGACTAAACGGGACCGTTCTTCTATTTCACTCTGTTATAATATTATTGTTGTTTCGCTTATTGTACATACAATATTATTATTGTTTTCGATATTATATTACATGATATTATTATTTAGTCACCTATACAAGTTCTTAACCGAATCGCGGAGACTGCAATCTGTGGTGACGGCGGCAGCGTTGAAACAATACCAAATACGCCGCCGCCGATGTAATCTATAGGAGCGACTTTCTTAATTGTTTGGGCCTCGACCCCTCTCGTAACGGCGGCGTGTTTGCCGTACCGTTAAGAACTCGCAGATTGCGATCGAACGGTTAATTGATTGCGCACCAACGTGTGACTTCCTTGAGAACCGGCCGAAGTCTGCCGCCGACGAGGGGGAGGGTAGATATCGATCTCGCCGTCCGTATCGGCGGTGGCGTGAGTATATTATTTTCGAAAACCCGAAGACGACGGAGACGAGTGCCCCGGGGGCCGACGAGGGCCACTTGATTTCGTTAATTCGTTTTTAAACGGCACTTGCAGACGGAATATTTTATTATGTACGCGCGATAACGCGGGGCGCCTTGCACCCCGCGAGATTTGATTTTCGCCTGCAAAGACGCATTCGTGGGGATTTTATAATCTCGATGCACTTATGACGCACAATATATTATATATATATATATATATTGTACCCTCTAACCCTAGGGCGTTGGAGTGGTCAAAAAAGTAATAATAATAATAATATTATCGCGCGCATAATTCGACGGTTGATTGGTATTTTCGGCGGCAGCGGATATTATTAGAGAGTGCGCGCGTGTTAGGGTGGTCTGCACGACGAGGGTCGACTCGATATTCGGTTTTTCAAAGATTGGAAAATCAAACGAAAATCACTCGCAACATCTGCTGAACATGAGAAATATTCATATTATATTGTATATAGATCTTTGTATCTAGGCTTTTGTGCTGCGCCGCAGTTGTATTGTTCTACAAAAGAAAACATCACTGACCGCACACGCCCGCGCCACCGGGCCCCCGGGAGGTCATCCGTGTTCGAAAGCAAACAAAAAACGATACCGTATATTATTGTTGTTATTATAATAATCTTCGCGGAAATTTTCGATTAGTTCCTCGGCGGCGATCATCGCACCTGCGACGGGGCTGCTGCTGTCCGTCCGTCCGTTTCGATTGTGTATATTTCCCGATTATATATAATAATAAATACTTGTGCGCGCATTGTCTGCCGTTGTTTTCGTTTTCGTTTCGGCGCAATACGCGATTTCCTAAAGAAAAGAAAACTCCACCGCTGTCCTGGTGCACTGGCGTATAATAATATTATAATGCTCACGATGATAATATACCATTATTATTATGTCAGGTCGCACTTATTTAGTCGGGTGATGCGTGCGTGTGAATGCAGCCGCGAAACTTCATACGGATTTGCATTCGACAAGACACAAACGCGTAAAGTTAAATGTTTTTGTTTGATCTTCAAGAGCCGAACACGAAGCTTTAAATACAGGTATAAGCTCAATCTGTGGAAAATCGATTCTTATCTCACGAATATACTGTAGTATACCTCCGATTATTCTTATACTTCGTAACGTTTAGAAATCTCGCCTTGTTCGAGTGCATTTCAGCTCATTTGGCGTTATCGCGACGCGATTTTAGGGGTTAATTATAGCGGATAAACAAATCGTATAGGCAGAAAAAAAATTGACGGGTGTGGGATGGTGGTGTTTTTTCATATATCATTATGTTTACAGGGTAGCTGTGGTCACTGGTTTTCCCTCGCCGATAACTGCAGTTTATTAAAAAAAATAATAATAATAATAATAATAATAAATATATACGGTACCTATATTTAATATTATTATATTGAAATTTGCATTTGTAGTCTATCGTGGTATTCCCTAACTAGTATACCGATTTTACAAAAAACTCGCAAAAAAAACATATTAAACGATATTATTTTATTTTACGTTTGGCGAAACATTCTTGAGGTGCGTGTTGTAATAATAAAGCGTCGTCGTTTCGTGTATGACTATATATCGTCCATCGGACATCAATACGACGTCGCATGCGACATAATATTACTCATATATGTACACCTGAGTATCGACTTCCGAGTTCGGGTAAACAGAACCTTCCTATGCTATTCAACGATTAGACTCGAGGATAGACGTCAGTCAATCCGAAAAGTATAGCAGCTCGTATTTCAAATTAGTAAATGATTTGTGTACCGTAATTTTAAACTTTGGCGTAAGGCTAAAATCGTTATTATATTATTGTTTTTTTTTTTTTTTGTTCAAATATTCATATAATTCGGGACCAATTGAAATACTTTGAAGACCTTTGAAAATATGTGTATTTATTCGTATATACATACACATAGCTTCGTAGAATAAAACTGTCGTTTAAAATATTCATGCGCGACTCGGTATATATCATATATGTTAATAGAAATATGCACCACAAAACGATGAAGGCTGAAGTCAAACCGAACGCATGATAATATATAGAAACGGGCACGGATTCTTACCACGGTTCTGTTTAATGTATAAAAATATTGTATTATTATGATGTTATATATATAGAGGGTTTTAGTCGTCGTGCCATCGGCAAGCATCGGTTTACGAAACTCTGCTGCTGTGTGTAATCAACGCGAAGAATGTTAATGCGAATTCTTTTGTCCGTGTACATATTAATGACAAAGCTTTTAACCTGGCGTCGCGGATACGGGCCGGAGAAATTACAAATTGTTTTAATTTCGTACTTTTGATGAAAGTATAATATAATATATATACATTCAGTCGTGGTGTTGTGCCTCCTATATATATTATATTGTATACCCGCGTATCGGAATATTCAGTACTTACTCTCTCTTCTTAAACGCATATTATTGTATGTGTATATAGGTACGCGTGTTTGTTTGTATACAAAGTGAAAAAAAAATGATTTCAAGAATAATAATTTACGTTCCGTTTTGTTTTGTTTTTATTTTTATTTTTTTTTGCGCTTCGCTACTGCGATTAAGTCCCGAGAATATTATTACTTCTAATGAACCGGCAGTGGCGACGGCGGCCGCGCTTATGTAGAACGCGAAAGGATTGCATCTAACGTTTAAATATGGATCGCGAGAGCGTTTATGCAAGGGTTGTCAGTGTGTATATATATATATTATATATGTATATACGTGCAATCGAGATGGAGACCGGGCGAGAGAGAGAAAGAGGAAAAGACAAAGGAACTTGTCGGGAATTTTTTTTCACCGCAGATGAGTTTAAGTGTTCTGTCATTTAAATTCGCAAAGGCGCGCATAGAAACGAGATGCCGTCAGAAAGAAAACAATATAATAATAATATCCTATATACGCGCGTGTACCACAGCTATATGTCGACGTGAAATATTCAAATATACACATAATATATATAGACTCGGCTCAATCCTCCCGCCCTCCCCCCCCCCTCTACCCGTCCAGTTTCCGGGCACATCAATAGCGTTATAATAATAATAGTTTGCGTATAGGCATCTCTCCTCTGCAGCGGGCACATTCTTTTAATTTCTTTTTTTTCATTATTTGTTTTTTGTAAGGCCTATATATTATACGTTTTACTGCGTTTATAAGAGGTTATTTAATAAGACGTACATATTACATTATCATCGAGTGGTGTGTGCTGCATGTGCTCATACCTATCATGTATAGGTAGGTACTGTGTGTACATAGGTGGCCGCTCGTTTATTTCGTTTACCTATATATATACATCATATTATTATATGGTTTGTCGGTGTCATTATCGCGTTTCCTGTGACGGACTGTCAAACGAAACGGGATGGGAAATTAATTACGGGGTGTATCTTGATGGATAATATTATTGTTGTTTTATAACCACGTCCAATGATACAACCGGAACCGCGTCTTCTTATGGTCTGTTGGCCACTCATCGTGATACCCGCTCGTCAGCGCGTGTGCATACTACGCGGAGTAGTCGGAGTGTCGCCTGTGCGGTGGTGTGTGTGTGTGTGTGTGTGTGTGTGTGTGTGTGTGTCTTGTGCCGACGCGTGTCCCGCCGGAAATTAAAACGTGTAATTTCGTAGTCGTAAACGTCCGTCGCGCGTGCGGCCAACGATTGACGAGATATTACCGGGCCGGGGCGCAAGCCGCAGTCAAGTAAAAAATTGCTTTCCAACGGGACGTATAGGCCGACGAAAGCCGAATTACACGGTGTACCCTAATGACTTCGAGTATCGGCGGGGCCGTCTGCGCACGTATATTACGATGGGTCGGGTCAGGGATATAAGCATTTCATCGCGTTATTCTCGTATAAACGTAAATAATAAAACACAATGACGACAACAATATAATATGTGTTTTTGTCGGCTGGGAGAATTAATAACAATAATAACAAAATTATTTTACATTATAAAATGCGTGTACGACGTTGTTCGGCGGCGGTCACTCGGTAAACGACGGTTTCCGCGCCGCCCGAGGCAACAATTAGTCGGCGCGGCGTAGGTACATCATCATCCATCGTCTCGCGGATATTATTGAAGAGGGTCGTTATATTATTATATTATTGCGCGACGCGCCAAAGACGGAGAGCGAAGTTGTTTGATCTGTAGCCGACTGCCGGAGTCCCATTGTTATTTGTTTATTAATTACGTCGTCTTCTTTTCATTTGTATGATGTGCTCGTAGCTGAATATAATGTACAACAATAATTACGTTTATTCAACTCTGGTGCAAATAAGTAAAAATAGAGAGGCGGCGGTAATCTCGGTTCGACAACTGAAGTGCCGTATGTGTATGTTTTTTTTGCACCACGTTTTGTCGTTTGCGCGCGTTATATTGTGTTTTCATTAGAATTTAATATGACCGAGGGGTTAATATAATTTGTATCCCGAGCGGAAGAAACCACGACCGAAACCGTTTTGCGGAGGTTTATCAAGAGCAGTTCTTTCGCTTATATGTATATACCTATACGAAATGATTCAATAATAAACGTTCTCTCGTCATCGGTATATAATATACCTACTCGTATAATATATCATAATATCATGGTATATAAGTACCTAAATAACGTGGGTTCGGAATCGACAGTCGCGAAAAGCGCACAACTAGTCGTAGTATTAGACATTTCAAATGCCGGGAGTCGACTCATCGACGGGCGCATAACCTAATATAATAAAATATTATATTATATTATGTTATGTTTGCAGGCGAGGGGACGGCGAGCGAAATGTATAATTACGCTTGCGCCGCACGCCGTGAAATCCAATCTTGAATAGAAAAACACGCCGCGCGTTCTGGACGAAATAAAATGTATAAGACCCCTCCCCGCACGTATATTTTCATTGTACTTAAGCAGATCGTAAATGTACACACATACGCGGTGAATAATGCTGCTGCAGAGTCTATCTGCCGCTGCCCTTTTTGTTTGTAGGCACCTATACATACACGCATCTAGAAAACCGTTAAAAGGTCTTTGTTTGCTTCGGGTTAGGGGACCATACGGTTCTGTTTTCGCTCCCTTCTCGCACTCCCTCTTCGATCCGAACCGGTTGTTAGGCAAAAGATATACTATCCACGTGCCTTACGCGTGCCCCTAAAACTCACCCCCTGTGACGTCAAATCTTTTTTTCCTCTCTCTCTCTCTTTCGAAAACACCCGGTCGGTCTTGCAGTGACGTCATTTTGAAACGGGTGCCGTGCGGTCTGCAGGTCACCATAGGATTTCGGAATTATTATTATATTATTATCGGCAAACATTGTTGTACGCACAAACACACACACACACACACACACACACACACTGCTTATAAATAGGTATAGCTGCTTCAGTTCTTTTGCACGCGCGCGCGCCCTTTGCCTCGCCTCTTTATATTATAATTGTGTACACGACTCGGTCGATTTCTGCAGTGCACCCGGCACCGCAACCCTTTTTCTATATATTATATACTTGGGATATTTGCTGGAAAATTAACGCGACGACCGGTGTGCGTTTGAGGAGACAGAGGGGCATGACGACGAAGCATGTAGGCAAGCTGCAGCGCGCACCGCCAACGACCAGGTGGTTTTGGTTTTTTCCGAGGGTGGGCACGTGGACGCTCGCGCTATGTGTAAAGGTGCCAATCCTGAACTTGTAGGGAGTTTCGCCACCATCTGCTGTCTATCTGTCTATAATCGGAACTGTCCGTTGACTCGCCACCGCGCAGCAGCAGCCGTCGTCAATCTTATATCCTTTCATTCCACGCCGGCCGGCCGTAATATTAAATAACAGTAATATTCTAACATATATAAGGTACCTCCTAATAACTAATAGGAAATAGTACCCGGTATCTCCGTGACATCCCGGCCGGAAAACGCCGATTCAATGTGAAAACTGCAGTAGGCTCGTGTAGATAAGCGAAGACAAATAATAATTATGATCCTTTTGATCCTGTATACATATTTGAATAACTGTCGGTGGGCGTAAAACGTTATAATATGTCTTTATATAATAATGTCATAACGCGTTTGGATTAGAGTATATGTAGATTTTACGACTTATTAATCTGCGTCGGCAAAAAAAATCGCTTGCCGTCGTCAAGGGGGAAAATGTAGAGTAGGTCGTCTTGAACAAAGAGGGAGGAGGACAGAAATCGTCAAGACTGCCATTTAACAATATATAATAATGACGTCACGAGCGCTCCTTCGACTACGTCAAAACCGGTCTGCACAGCTGGTCTGTTTCTTAATGCACCGAGTCTCGTTCCTTCTCCATTCATGGTGCACTACACACATGTTTTTACTACTATACAAAAATGTTATGTAAGTGTAAGAGTAGGGATCTTGGGAGGAAACTCAAGGTCGTCACGCGTGCACGGTGCGCCCCGGCTGCATTCATTCATTTTACACGACGAGCACGACGACGACGACGGTGTACGTCTATTCAATAAGGTGTAAGAGGAGCCGGAACGGTTTTTGAACCACAGGGGCAGAACCTTTTGTTTCTTGATACCTGCGAGCTACAGCGCAAAAGCCACCTGATTTCTTATATGATCTTAAAGCACGAAAGACATGAAGATAAAGAAATTTTATCTGTGGGAAGAACTTTAGTCTTCACCAAACACAAACTGAAAAAAATTAACAATTTTTAAATAATTGTTTTTGTTATAGAATGAAATAGGTAATTCGTTTTTTACTCGAAAGTCAAAATCAATCCAAAACATTATTTTTTTTATAACTATAATTTCTTATCATTAATAAATTATTTAATATTATAATAACAAACGGCTGGTACATCACAACATTAAAATACATAATATTTATGTGTTAATAATTTTTATCCATTATTTTTATGACAGAATTTTGATAAATTTCGAATTTATAATTATTTTTGCCATTTGGCTTAATTTAGTAATTTTATATTAAGTACATAGGCGATAGGTTATTCTTTAAAGAATCTCTATTTCTGATGACATGTAGATAATATACCTTTATAATATGTGGGAATCAATTTTCGGTTTCATAACCAATCGTGTTTTTAAGACCTTATTTTTTTATGAAAGTGTTAGCTTTATTTACATTGTCGTTCCTATAATTAATCTTTTATTAATTTTACACCTAGCGTAAAAAAATAACTTTATTGGCAGACTGTTTGTCTGCGTCCCTTTCGAAGGTTTGTGGATGGTTTAGCCTCGTTTTCGCCGAAAGCTTCTTCGTTTTTCAGTATTTATTCCGAGTGCATATAATATTGGGTCGTTTCCTGGGGACCCCGTGGAGTATCGTATATATTAACGACTGTCTCGCAGACACCGCGCGGCTTATATGTATATTATATATATTACATTATATAGTTAAATCGGGAGACGGACATGTAAACGCGTTACATTATATATATATATATATAAGTGTGTGTGTTTGTGTTTGTACAACGTCCGCGTGCGGATTCTCCTCGTGTATATAGGTACATTCTACACATACCTAATAATGTGTACGTTGTCGTAATGCCATTTTAATCCTCGACGATTTATTGCGGTCTATCAATAATATTATACGTGTTATACCTGCCTCGGCAGTATTATTGCGCACACTCGTACCTTGTATAGGCGCGCACTCGTATTATATTATATACGCGTTATTGTATATCACGGCAAGCGTCAGCCAAAACATAAATGTAAAGACACGTTTTTTTTTCTTTCGCCTCCGCCTTTGCCATATATATTATTATTGTTATTTTATATTGTCGTCTCGTGTCCGTAACAAGCGTTTAACAAGCGATCCGCACAATGGCGCGAACGCGCGCGGACGACACAAACGCGGGTGCTAAAATAAATTACGCGATCGTGCACACAAATGCCGCCCCGACGGCGAGGGACGTTTCTTTTTCTTTTTTATTATTATTATTTAAAGAATTCGTCCGAATGGCTCAGCACGTGCGCTTTGTGGCCGCGAATGAGCATTATTATACGCGTACGTTTGCCGCCGGCGATCGCATTGTCGCGCTGTACATATGTATATATAGGTATTATTGCGCCTAACATGTACTATAAAACACCCAAGACTCGCGTATATTATATCACATTATTATATTATTATACTTGGACTTGTCGTCAAACAGGCGTTACCGGTCACTCTTGTGCGCGAGCTGGTAATAACAACAACACGCACCCCCAATAGAGTTATTTACCCGACCGGTAGATGCATATATATGTTATTTGTTTGCCAGTTTTTCCGGATGTCTTTAGAAAAACCGCCTGCGTGTTTCTGGATAAATCCATAAACGTCCTCGTGATTGTGACAATGTAATAATGGGAGCCAATAAATTTACTCGGTCGACGTGTTCGCCGAAAAAGTTACGTCTTATGTATTATATATAGTTGTGACGATACAATTAATCGCGATGCCGCCAAGTGGTTTTTCGAAAAAACTGATTTTTCAGCGTAAGTATTTTCAAACGATATTTTTGTGTTGCGCCATATATTATGATATATAACGATATTATTTACGGGCGGACGTCGAAGGCCAGCCAATAAATCGCTTTGCAAAATGGTATTATGTATAGCATAGAGAATAGGTATAGCGATTTCAACGATATCAATCTGTCACGAGTATTGTTCGTACTTCGTGGTATGTGTATAATAATAATAATATGTCATATATATGTACATAATATAATATTGTAGGGTACCTACGTCGTGGCACATCAAACGGAATTACGGTCCAGTAGTTGTTTTTTTTTTTCGTAAAATTCTCAAATCTATTCGGAATAAGTTTTGGTTGGTAAATTTGCGTCCCTCCAAACATGATTCTGCGATTGCGTGACGCGATAACACAGCAAATCGTATTAGGTACTTGTCTCTTCGGTCGATCGCCGTAATTATAATAATATAATACTAAAAAAAAGCGCATCGTGCAGGTAGGTACACGCACGCAATGACTATACACCGCAGCGGTGGCTGCGATCTCGATTTTCGATTCCTTTTTGGATCCGTCGAAAAACCGCTCGAACATCACACGTGGTGGTGACTTCACGCATAGTTGCAGAAACGCTCGATTGTTTTCGTAATAATGTTCATATTATTATAATCGATGGTCACCGTAGATTAGTATAATATAATATTGTGTACATTACATACACATTTGATTATTTAAAATACCTCATCGTTGTACATTTTTATTATATCAAGTCTGTTATTTTATTGTTAACTCCTCGCCGTCGCTGAACCATTGCGGCCGCGCGTGTGTGTGTGTGTGTGTGTGCGCGAGCTAGATGGTATTATAATTAGCTTACAGGAACTGATGAATATAATAAGGACACGCAGCCGGAGGTGTGTTTCCGTTTCGGTACCGCATCCGTGTATAATCGGTATATTACGTCGGAGAGAGAAAAAAATATATAATAAAAAAGATCGTGCGGTACTTTCGGTGCGTATAATAAATATATACGTAGGTACATATTATACGTGTGCGTATATATATATATGTATATAGATGGATAGCTACGCGGAAGGGGTCTGGCGGAGACGCGAAGCTCGGAGGCGGCGGCGACGGGGCCGGGCCCGATGATTACGCGTGTGGTCAGCGGTCCTTGAATCCTTTGCGCGGTTTCCGGTGCGGACACAAAAAACGGAAGTAGAAAACGCTGGCCTGAGTAAATAGTGCCGCGTATATGGTATATAGTAGTGTCGTCTGATTGGCAGAACGACACAATCGGCAAGCACACGCACACGAGCGATTGCGGAAAGAATTTCAGGAAACCCGAGGTCGTGTCCGCCTATACGCATATACACACGCCACTCGATTGAAAAGTTCCTCGTGTGCCTTACCTGTGGCAGCCCCCGGTCGTGTACTATATTATATACGAATAGACTGCATGGGCACCATTGTTCGTTCGTTAGAAAACCAGCTCGTGTAGTTATAGGACGGTGACGACATTTGTTTAAAAGAAACAAGTGACACTTATTAACGACCGCCGCCACAGCCGCGGCCGTCGCCGCTGCCACGTGTAATTACTCGTTTAATTACGGGAATTGACTCGTAGCAGCGCATTGTAAAAAAAATATAATAATAATAACAATAAATATATAAATATAACGAAAAGAGAAAAATCGCTGTTATTAGCTATATATATAGTTCATATTATACATTATAATATAAATGTGTGAAAGGCAAAGCCGTTGTTGTCGGGAGGAAATTCATATTTTTTCTCAACCTGCACGTGTGTAAACCACGCTTGTCGGCTTTCAAAAAAATTATTGTACGAAAATCGTCGTCGAAGAAAAGTACCTACGCGGTATTGTTTGTTTCCTTCACATGACAGGTTATATAGGTAGACAATATTATACTATTGATCTTATACGCGAGAATTTCTGAAGACACTCTTTCTCACGCGTTCTGCAATTTAGGGATATATTATATACAGTAGTTCATTTATATAATAGATGAATATATGACCGTACATATGTATACGGTCTCACGCAAAGATTCTGTCTACCGATGCGATTTTTTTTTTCTTTGTGTCGAAACGAACAATTCAATACGCGCACGCCGCCGCGCCGTCGTCGTCTCGTCGGCCGGTGTTTGCTGGACGCGGCCAAATCGTCGATCGGAAGCGTCGACATACATATATATACACGCGTATTATAATATAATGTATATATTATATTGTTATCGTAGTTCGTGGGTGGATAGCGAGTGCCTTTTCAGCAGTGCGTTTTGTTCGCGCTGAACCCTTTTCGCGTGCACCCGTTCTGCGCCGAAAACCGGAGCAGATGTGTCACCCCGACACTTGCAGATGTCTTAAAGACACCTATAGTCATCGGGCTGCAAACAACATCTTATACACAGCACCCGCAAAATCGATATCGAGGCGAAACAGAATAAAAGGGTTTTTAAGCACACGCACTTATATATATATATATATATAAAGTGACGGGCGGACCGCTTTTCGGGTCGTTGTACCCGTATTATTTTCCACAGGTCATTATATTGTGCATGTGTGTGTTTGACGACTACTACGACGACGACGACGACGACGACGACTACGACGAAGTGTAGGTACGGAATATTGTTTTTTGACCCACAGGGGTGCCTCCAAAGAAAGGGTGTGTGCGATATTCGTATATATACGTATAATAATAATATATTATGTGTGTGTGTGTGTGTGCATGTTATATATGTACGAGTTGTCCGCATCTGCCTTCCCGAACGCGGCAGATGTCTTTTATAGAAACCGGCACACGCGCGTCATGATGGTATTTTTTCTACATAATATAATGATACGTGCGCGTCTATACTAATGTATAATATAATATACATACCGCACACTACCGTATAACCGGTAATTACTCTTCATATTATAACACCTTTACGTTTTCGTTTATTGAAAGCAGCCCGGCGCCCGCAAAACGTTCGGTAGAAGATAATATTCTATATAGCCGCGAACGGTGTATTATAGGTATTATAAGTGCCTTTGGTTCTATTCGACGATAACTCGTAATATAATAACAAGCTATAATAACAGCAGACCACCTCCGCGACGATCGATTATAAGCAAAATATTATGATAATATTATATAGCGAGCGCAACAAGACGCGTTAAGTATATAAGCATTGTGCGTGAAACGTTTGATATATTTTTTATCGTCTCTGGATCGCGGCTACGGGTTACACGAAATTTATTGTCCCGTAAAATCGCCGTGGACTACAGCGCGTCTCCGCCGGCCAGCTTTATAACAACATAATAAAATATATATATATAGATGATTACGGCCGCGGGAGCACTACCGCCACACAATAGCGATCCATCATGCGAAGCTCGAGTGTCAGACATTGATCTACTTTGATATAGTTTTTTATTTTTAAGTTTATCGGTCTCGCAGATGCGCGCGCGAGCGCTTTATTGTTCGCGTGAATACTCGCCGTTCAATGGTCGCGTGTCAGTCGGGGAAAAAAATGAGATCGAATCAAGTTTAAGGGCAGATGTCTGCTGGGCCGCCGCCGCCGCCACCGCCGACGGCTGCTGCTGGTATATATAAGGGATGTAAGTTAGTAGGGCATGACGTCACCCCTAGTGCAGCAGCAGCATAAACGCGGACACGGCGACGTCAGACAAATAATAGGAAAATAAAAACGAAAAAAAAAGAAAGGCTAAATTCGGCGGGGTCCTTAATGAAACGGCTCGCGTGAGGGGTGTGCGGTGCAGAAAGCCCCGCGGAGAGTTGTATGTACGTATATAGTATACAGGCGAGCTAGTCGTGGCGCGCGTCACACACAAAAGAACCCAGCACAATATTTCTTCTCCCTCGTCCCGTGATTTCGGGAGGGTTCCCGAAAACTGGTCTCGTCACCCTCTTCCCCGTCCTCCAAGATGGAAATTTGCAACTTTTAAGCGCGCGTATATATACATGCGCGTTGGGGTCCGTCTGTCGACTTGTATATATTATATTATATATGTATACATGTATATAAATAGGCGCGCATTCATAAGAGTTGCAGCTGCCCCGACGTGCGTGTGTCATTCCCCCCAAACGCGTCTACTATATATTTACTACTTTATACTAATACTTTACTACTAATAATACTATACAATACTACGTCCTACATTTTTGCGGCACTCGTTTCAAAAAAAACCGTATACGTTTACGCGGGGTATGTGTTATTATATATTATTATATTTGTTGCTATATGTATATGTTTATATAATATTATATGCACTCGATGACGTCGGCTCTCCGAAATCCGGCGGACGTGGCTTGTAGTGGTGGTTTGAGAAAGGGGAGGGGGTTGTTAAAACCGCGTACTTTTCGCCGTCTCCGCAGTAAAAGCGACTACATGCGAGACTTCTCGTTTACCACGCATATACGCTTATATTACCATTAATAATGATTCATTATATTAGACACATATATATATATATATATATGTACAGACCGTCGTACATGATGACATATTTAGATAATCAGTGGCGTGGCGACTTCAGCGTTGTAATATTTATTATATTGACGAAACAATTCTCCGTTTTCAGTGCTTACCCCCATGCACCCTTCGAAATTGTATGTTTTATAATTTAATTTAATTTAATACGTTGTGTGTTTTTTGATACTAATATGAATTTAACGAGTAGACGTCTTTCTCACCGACGCGCGACATGGGTACATATAATAGTAGATTTTTCTCGAGGGATATTTTAAGAGATTTCAACTCGATCCGCCTCCCCGAAATGCGCTGTGACTTGAAGCGATCCTACCCACCGCGGCCGGGTCCGAAAATACGAGAATTGTGACGTGAAGTCGGGTCTGTGCACAGTAACGCGTTGTGTAATGTACATAATAATATTATGCCGGTGAAGGAAATCAGAGTCGGGCGCGAGACGACCCGACGGAGAGGATTGAGCGGCGTTAAACGAAAGTTTCCGCGTTCTGTGATTGATTGTTTCAACGCGCCGAGCGTTTATCACCGTACGCATATTAATATAATAATAATAATAATAATAATAACAACAACGTACGTATATTTAAGAACGGTTATGGCGCGCGCGCGGTCGCGCCCGCGTAATGAGGAAATGACAAGGAAACGGCGTACTGCTGTATAAGGGGCAGGCGACCCCGACTCGGGGTCCTGTGTGATATCGCTTAGACCTGCTCTCCATATACGTATATAGTTATATATATGTATTTGACGACGATAGTAATAATCGAAAATAATATGTGTGCGTATGTGTATATGGGAAAAAGACGAGGACCGGACAGAGCTAGTTGACGACCGCGGTGACAAAAACTATACGGCGCGCGCGACTTGCAGCAGCGAGCGCACATAATAATCATAATAATAATAATAATAATAATATTTTATTAGCATATTATATTATTATCACATGTCGACGACACGTCGCAGTGTTATACGATGCAGGCTACTCACGTGTGTGTGTGTGTGTGTGTGTGTGTGTGTGTCTGTGAGGTGGTTTATTGTTGAGAAACGAAAACGCCAGACACAGCACAAGCGTATAAATTTACGCAATATATGTGTCGATCGGCACCGCGGTGCGCGAGGGAGACGGACCAGCTCATCGCAATGACGATCGTCGTTTAGCGGAAGTATATTATTATATTATTATTGTAAGATATATTTATCATAATTAATAACATATATTATAACCCGTAGGACTTACCGTCGAGGGGAAGTACCCCTATACATATATAATACACCCCGCGATATAGACCGCGATCGGTCATACTTATACCAATCGTTTCGGCGTTAGATATTTTATGACTCGTGTACCGCGTAAATCCGTACAGCCAATTTATTAATATTAATTATTATTCCTATACGTCGCGTAATTATTGTTGTTGCAATATAATATGCAATATAAATAAAATAATAAATGTATTCAATGACCTCTGCAGCTATATATCGTGTTCGTTTCGAAAACTCTTCGGCCTGTGCTACGTGTAGATGATACACGATGAATCATAATAATATTGTTTTATCGATACCGATCGACAAAGAATTTATACGGATTTTTCGTTCACCGTTATTGGATTATTTTCTCCCCCGAAATATGAGAAATAAGAACGCGTGGCGTGTACTACATTATTTCATAAACGAAATCTTTACACCCCTCGGGAAAAAATGTTATATGTTATAATAATAATAATAATAATAATAATAATAATAATAATAATAGAAGTACGACGGAAAAAAAAGAAAAACAATGACGGTCCAAAGTTCTCCCTGTCGCCACCACCATTACTTCTACACCGATATACACTGCACTTTGAATAGTATTTACTGACCTGCCTTAACTGGACGAATATCTCATACTATACGCGCTATCGTTTCCGACAAAAGTTTTCCCCGCCCATTCGTCAGACCGCCGCCAGCCCTGTAGGTGGACATCGGTGAGCGGGTGACGAACAAAAAAATTGTTTTATACGTATTTCATATTTTCTTTCTTTATACTGTGTATATGTATTTGTATGCATGTATATACATTTTTTTTAAAAAAAATCACTAAAATGCGACGCAAACGACAGCGGTGGTGAGATTGGTAGTGGTTGTGGGGGGGGGGGTAGAGGGCAAAAGTCCACGAGAAGTAAGACATTACACGGGTAGTTTCCGTCTCCGTTGCGCGCACGCAAGTACTTATAATCAACGGGGTGAATCAAAAAGAGGGCGAAAAACAAGTTCAAGAAGAGAGGAGGACGAGGATGGAATAAAAAAAATAAAAAACCAGAGCCTCTTTTTATAATTACAACACAACCCCTTCTTTTCCTTTGACTTGTGCTACGTATTCTCGTCGTCGTCGTCGTCGTCGCCGCCGCCGCCGTCGTCATCGTCATTAATCCGCAATTCATACACCGTGCCATTTCTTAAGGCCGTGGTGTAATAATTATCCGGCATTAATATTACACTATATTATATTATACTGCAGCAGCGCGTGGCTGTTGTCGGAGCAAAAAAATTATAATTTCAAAAAAATAATCAACTTTATAATATATTGTCGTAATGATAATATTTATACCTTGCGCTGCAGGCTCTCTCAAACGAACCATCGCGTTACCGCCGCCTTCGTCGATGGGATTTCAATAAATCCTCGTTCGTTCGTCGTTAATATTTCATTTTTTTCATAACACATGTCGATTGTTTCTCTCATCGGGTTTCACAACTGTTATTCTTAATTCATATCGTTAGCCGATAATTTGACTAATTGCATTTTCGTGTTTTATAATATAACATATTGTCATATTATAGTATAGTACATTTATAATATAATACATTTATATATTAGGTATATATTATAATATTCAGCTGCATTTAGGTACATATTAATATATTATATGATAAGGTCTATCACGAATAACGGGATTAATGATCTTTAAATTGCCATTTTATGTGATAAAAACTTAATACAGTTGTAATAATTTTAATTTTACTATTTCAAATTCCAAAATGAAACGCGTATAGGTACTTACTCTTAACTACTCGCGTATAGGACTACAAAACGACCAAATTGTCACCGGTCGTATACTTACGACAGTTCCATATGGTGGTGATGTCGACTGTTGTGAAGGAGTTTGTCGTTTTATTCGCGCGTCTGTCCACCACCGTTCGTTTAAAATATATACGATAATTGGTAACAGACGTTGTGCGCGTTTACGTCATCCTCATTCCCGCGGCGAGCTGTGGCCTGGCAATCGTTTAATATATTTATAACGACAATAAATGAAAAAATGAAACCAAATAAAACTTTTGCCCGTCGTATACGTCGTATACGTTTACACACACACACGCACAATGTATATATATATATTTATATATAATACGCGATGGTACACGGGTAGACTTAAAGGAAGCGTGGAATATCAATTTACTCATTCCCACATCAGTTAAAAACAATGCTATTGATCTTACACGCATTAGACGGTTTTTTTAGGACCGCTCCGCGCGCGTTAATTGAGTGGTCACAACAAGTAGCAGTGTGTATAGAGTAGTACACGACGTATATAATATTAGAAGTCACGCGGTATATTGTTATACGTTATGGTGTCGTAGTGCCTCGGTATACGCCATGTATGTAACAATATTATTTGTGCATATATATATATGTATTATATACGCACCCACTAAAATATTTTACTCTTTATAATGTTTTCTCACGCGGTTTCGGCCAGGTTGGTCGGTGCAAACCTGCAGCCGCTATACAATTACCCACATTACAATATAATCGTAGTAGAATAATACGCACGATATAACAGAAGCGGTTAGGTATTTTAATTTTTTTCACGTTCCCGCGGAACGATTACGATGACGTGTGTGTGTGCGTGTGTGTGTGTGTTGTGTATACAACAACGGTTATCCGCCGTTGCCATGGACACACATATATGCGGTGCAGCACACTGTGAGAATTCGGTTTTCGAAATACGTTTTCGTTGTTTTTATATACATGACGTCCCGTTGTACTGTTGTTATCCAGAATCCAATCTAACAAGAGTCCCACCAATAAGGCACCCCGCCCCCGACAGAGTAACGAATTCTAATTTATTTGCGTGAATATATTTTTACTGCGGCGTATTATAAAATAGGTATAGGATATTATTACGCGTCGCGTCCGTCTCCGCTGTCAATTATCTACTTCCTTCCTGGTCGGAATATGTGTACACGCAGCCATATGTTACCTGTGTGGACCAAACTCTCCCTTATCGACAGACCGTATCGGTCCGTGTCCGTGTGTCCGTGTGTGTCCGTGTGTGTGTGTTTGGTCATTGACTACGACCGGAACTTTCCGGACAAAAGAGTATTGCGCGTGGAGTAATTTTCAGTCGTGTGTTTTTATTTTTCACCCGAACAATAAACATTGAAAAAATTAATAAATAAATGAAATGAAAAAATAAAAAGGTAAGGCTCGCCGTCGTAACAACGCAAAGTTTGTGAATTATCCCTTGAAGCATGAATATATAGGTACATACATATATTATATAGGATATAGGATAATATGTATAGATATGTATATAACATAATATACTACGCGAAGGGCAATACCACCGGCTATTGTGCATATTATTATATTTTTATAAAAATAAATACAATTTTTATATAGACATGATTACCATCAAAGCGCTCTCCGCGCCTGTATATATACATATTAATGTACACAACATGTACATCATCAGCTCTATCGAATAATATAGAAGGCATATATTATTATTATTATTATTTATTTATTGGTCGATTTTTGTTTTATTATTGTTATACGGTCGTTTATACATACATGTTATACATATATATAATATTCCACGCCGTTCCCGCAGACGACGAGGACGACGACGTAGGTCGGGTCGGAGTGCATGCGCGCGGGCGAGAGGAGAGCAACAGTTGCATTTTAATTGATACACCATGATTCAGCAACAGCAGCAAACCGCGGCCAGCATCGCGTCATGATACGTAAGCCGGCGAATAATGCATTTCGCGAGGGCTCGTTCGCAAGATGTGCAAATAGTCTCAAAGCGCGTTTGTGTATATATATATATATTATATATATATACGATATTACGCGTTATATTGATCGTATCGATAAAACGTGTTGTAGGTCTGCAGCGATGCAGTGCGGACGACTGTTGCTGTAACGGAAGACAATAGAATATAGTCGATTGATCGCCAATAAGTGATAAAAAAAAACTATAAAAAATCGAATGTTTTTTCGAAAGGTATACGACCCGCGCTAGGTGTACCGGTGCTGCAACGGGTTTAATGATTTGGCAAAAAAAAAACCCCGATCTTACAAGACCCTTTCGCGTCTCACATGGCTATATACGTCTCCTGCGACGAGCTGCAAATCGCCGTTATGTTGTGTTTTTTATTATATCGTTAATATATTATTTAATAACACGTATAGTGCGAGTGTGTATATTGGCCGGGCGGGCCTCGACGAGGGACGATATATAAACGGTCGGCCGCGCGAAAGACCCATTACACACGTCAATAATAAAACGGTGTCGCGGGTACCATAAAAAAAATAATAAACAATTATTATTGCCATAATGTCGTTTGGCGGAGCACGCGTCGTCTTGCTGCAGTGCTCGCTCTTTATATAACCATTCATCATCTTCGAGTTATTAAACCGTCGATCGGCCGTAGGTATACAATATATTATAATATGCACTATGCAGGCCACGTCATATATAATAATAATAATAATAATAATATTATATCGTATTCAGACGATATTCTTCGCGGGTGCGTGTAAACGAGTTTGAATGAGCTGCGATATCATTATGGTACATTGTGCGAATGTAAATAAAAAAATCTCAAACTTAGATCGAATTAAAACCGGACGAGTGTTGTTTCCTGCGCGAGAGGCGGGATTTTTATTTTTTAATTTTACGTTAATTGGTTAGGTATACGTTTTTAAAATTTATTTTCATTACCCGCTGATCCGTGTACGCGCAAAATCAATCTGATATTTATTTTTATTATTATTATATCATTATACTCTCACACACGCGTAAATTTATTATATTTTTGCGGGTGGCAATGATGGTGTCGTGTTCAATTAGAACCGAGAACGAGTGCCTCGCGAGAGGTTAAGTCGACGCTGGTGGGTATGTGGACGCGTATATATACGTTTTTCGAACCCTTTCTCCTCCTCCAGGCGCGCCCGCCCCTCTGAGCGTACACGTACAACCGGCATATAAATGCATAGACGTGTGTGTGTGTGTGTGTGTGTGTGTACGTGTTGGCACAGTTGTTCATTAAAAACTGCGAAAGAGCCGCAGAAAAAATAAAAGAAAGTGGACAAAAGTCTTTAAGAGCGAATTTGTACGGCCCTTTTATTGCACTCGGTGCACACCGTATACATATATATATACATGCAACGTACACGTAGGTATATACACCCCGCCAGCACTGCACTGCAACCGTCCCGAGCTGCAAAATATTTATACACGCACACGAGTGTGTGTTATACGAGTGTGGGCGTGTGCGCGAAAAATAATTAATAATCATTTTTTAATTAACCCTTTTCCCGATCCACCGCCGCCACTGCCGTCGATCGGCAGTCGAAAGTCGCGCGCTCGCGATTCCCCCACACCAGTGCCCCGTCTGTATATAAATACTGAATAGGCATAATAAACCTACCTATATGCATGCGTATACGCCGCAGTATCAAAATGTTCCCGGAATTTAAATTTTTTTTATGATCAATTTAAACTTCAATTAAATTAATCTCATATAGGTGGTATATATACCTACCTAGTTAAATTATTTAGTTTTTTTTTGTTGAACTCCAACAAACTTGTAACTTTTGCACGAAACATCTTTGATGGAGAAACAATCTTTTGCAGTTCAGCACTTTTTGGCTGAATTTCCACAATATTCCCCGACATCCGTATATTTACGGTATCTTGCATCTTGTGACTTTTGACCACATCCAAACCTAAAATTTGGCATCAAAGACAAACGTTTTATATCTACCTGCTGCAAAGACATCCTAGCCCATGCGATAGTTATATAATAATATCTTATTTACTCTCGGTGCCGTTCCAAGATTATCAAAGATGTTTCAGCAGCAGTTACAAATATGGGCTGGAGTAACATATTATGTACACTACATGTAGTTGTGCCGGTGGACGATAAGAGTTTAAGTTTAAATTGAACGGCAAAAAACCGAAATTCCCCGAACTTACTCGTATTACGCAAGTATACTCTGGTACTCGGTTTACGCGAGCACTCCGGCCGGGTTAGGACCTTAAGAAGCAATCATGACGTGTCGTGCGAGTATATTATATATATATAGGTAAGAAAACGGTGCGCTTAAGTCGTAACGGAAATAATACACACAAGTCTTGTGTAAGTATAGGTATATAAGTAAACATATATGTATACATATATTATTAAAACGTGCGTAATATTTAAGTGTACCGCGGACGAGGAAACAGTGATGGAAAAAAAAAACGATCGTTTCGCAATGTACCTATAATAATACTTGTTTGAAAGTATTACATGAGCGGTGTACCTACGTATATATATATATACCTGCGTCAAAAGAGCGCCCGCAGAAAAACCGGAGAGAAACGACCGTTAGAAGGGTGCGCGCCCCTATGCGCATGTGTGTGTGATGTGTGTGCGAGCGTGTGTGTGCGCGTGTGTGCGTACATTCGCGGGTGTGTGTGCGCGCCTCGCGCGTCTTGAAGATATTATTACTATTATTGTTGTTGTCGTCGGCGGGGCGATGGGTGGTGGTGGCGAACGGTCGTTGCCGAAAAGACATATTTCGCTATTGTGCTCGCCCGGAACAACCCTCGGTGACTTCCTCGCCAAGACGCGCGGCGTTGAAAGAAAAAAAAAACCGTTATTATTATTATATTCATATATTATATATATATAGAGAGAGAGGTTCGCGCGGTCTTGGCGCGTACGACACGGCGATTTTTTCCCACGAGCCCGCAAAGGCACCACCACCTGGTCGGGGTCGCCCGGGCACCCGTCCCTCTTTCTTATGCGGGTATTTATGGGTTTTTTTTCTTTAGCTTTTGCTTCTTGGCGTTCGTCTTTTGCCCGCGGACCGGTTTCCTTTCTACTGCAATAATATTATATTATTATATTCGCTCCGACATCCGACATCCGACGCCGCCGTACATAATATAAATATCCTGTATATAATATGACTGCTCGAGTTATATTATTATTATTATTTACGTACGTACGTTATATAGCTGCGACCGCGACGCGGATTTGCGCAATTTATGTTTTATAATAATAGTATACATATATTATACAGAGTGCAGATCCGTTTGAATTTATTGGTCATTTTTTTCCCTCGTAAGTCAGTATATTATATCGGTAAATCTAAGATTTTTAACATTATTTTTTTATAGTTCGATCGAGACGTCAAAATGTCATCCGATATCGATACACTCATATCATATTATACTAATCTGTATACCTACCGGTAATTCAAAAGTATCATTAACTGTAGAATTGTTTTTTTATTACCCGGGGACGACTTTAAAATCTTAATAAAAATGATTAATGTTCACACGAATTACGATGTTTTTATTTTGGATTACATTTTAAGTGGAATTTGTAGTTTTGGACTTTAAGACTTAACGCGTTTTAAGGTTCAGTTATAGAAAAGAGATTAACACGATGATATTACAATCACAAATTCGCTTTTATTTTCATATTTTGTGTTTTCAATTTTATATTACGTTATAGTTTAAATATCTCACATAACCATGTGTATATATACCTATATATCGATAGTTTCGTTACGTATATACGCGCCGTGTATACGCGATATTACTGTAGATTCAATTATTCATAAAAAATTATTTATGAGAATAAAACACACACAGCACTTACAATAACACACCAATCGCTGATACTTACGTGACACGACTGCAGCAGTTGTGCCTACAATCGAATTCGATTCACTTAGGTACTATAAATCAGACGGCAATATTATACAACCGTTTGTCGATAGACCAAACGGAATCGTTGTCGAGTTCAAATACAATAATATCGATATCGGGTGTGTATTGTATATGGTCGCTCTCGCCAACGTAAAATATAATCGATTGAAATATTATAATATTATATATTTACGCCATACGACTGCAATAGTGCAATGTATAGATAGGTATATTATATACCATTAAAGTATAATGGTACATGCAATTATTAATAATTATAATGTCATATTATATACGCATCTGAGTATCTCATTGGTTTGTTCCGTCTAACCGAACAAACGGTGCTACTTTCCATAACTAAAAATAACGATTGCGTTTAAAAACGGAAAAAAACACGTCTATTGTGTCGGGCTGTTTAAAAATATAATACACAAATAGGTAGCATACATTCTATGGTAGGTACCTATATCCGAAGTGCGAGTCAAACGCCAACACGGCATGTTGTCTATTTAATAATATAATATAATAGGTGTATTTTAAACTCAAAGGTTTGTTTTCGAGTTTTATTTTTAACTCAAAAGTTGAAAACCTGCGAAAACCAGAACCGGCTTAGTAAAATGGTTTTAATTATTTTGCTGAAGACGGTCCAATAAGCTTACACTTACGTTTTATTATTATTCGTGTTGGATATATCTTATAACTTTTAAAATATTTACTGTTAAAAGTTTCCATAACTTAAGATTACTAATCAAGTCCTAAAGGAATAGCGGTCGCTTAAAACCGTCACTGTGGATACAATGGGTACATATTTTGTACACAACTTGGTGATACAATAACCAAAAAAAAAAAAAAACGTTTACCTTTTTCGGTTTTATGAGATATTAAAACATAATATGTTTCTCGTGGTGTTTAGACGACAGTTTAGTTAAAACCTTCTATTGAAAATTTGATACATCATTATATGATTTCAATTGCGATGTTTCTTCTTTGAGCGGCCAAATTAAATACCAATTTGCGATACGTAAATACGTTAACCTTTTTTTTTTTATGTTTGCAATCGATTCAAATAATTTACAGTATATTTACATAGCGAAAAAAACAAGTGGAGAGACATAAAATAATTATATAAAGGTATAGCGTATATTTATAGACATAATATATATATATATATATAGGAATCACGGAACAAATCTTATCAACACCTACGCGAAGAACACGTACCAACGTGTATTGTTAATTATTATTATTAAAACCCCGAGTAATACCTATATAACACACGCAAATCCGCTAGTCGTGCAAACATTAAATAACGTTAAAAAAAACTTCGACACGAATAATTCTATAGAAGTAATTTATGACAACGAGACAATATTATGCCCGTACCCCAATTACTGAACATTAATAATAAATATTTGTAAAAGTATATGGTTAAATAGCTCTGCAGCTGGCGCAAACTTACTGTACAAATTGAAGTCAAGAAAAGTATGTGCGGCGTGTAAACGCAGTGGTTTGATTTATGAACTAATCGGGAAATATTTTTCGAAATAAATTTCCTACGAGTGTGTGTGTGTGTGTGTGTGTGTGCACACGACCGCGTTAATTAAATACATAGTAAACAATTATATTAACCTAATACATTATTAAAGCACACACTATGATTTGGTTGTATATACACTTAGTTATATAATAATATATTTGTTTTTACTGTTAGAAAAAAAAATCTGTAGGTAGCGTAAAATGTTAATAATACGATCGTTCGACGTATCTATATTACATAATTCTCTCGGAACATAAGGGATTTCGGATACATTCGTACTTTTTTTATTTTATTTTTTCGGGATTTCGTGACTGCTCGCGTACGCATAGATGCACTTGGCGAAACCGCGGTTGAAAAGTACCTATATGATGGTTTTCAGACGAAGGTAAAAAATATATTGTCTAAGACTAATTATTTACGGTTGCTGTGATTTTGTAGACATCACGTCATGTTAGACAGGGCCCGAGTCCACTCGAAAACGTCGCTATATTATCGATAGATTGAACAAAAAAAAACTTGTTGCCGTTATTATCGTTATATATTATTATATTCGTCCTCGGCATATTATACGGGTCCATATATAGACGGAACTATATTGTTTAACAGAGAGAGGTACCTACCTGAAATTATTAAAAAAGAGAGTATACAGATCGTAGAGTATACCTCGCAGATCCGAGACTCGGCGGTGCCTACCCATATCACATATATATTATATTATACATAGGTGCATGTACATAATATAGTTCCGGTCGCCCGAGACTTATATTGATTGGGCTCGAGCGCAGTATCGTGTTTGATTTGATTAAGTACCTACGACGTCGTTGTGGGCGCATTAATAATAGTCGTATATTATAGGATATATTATATACGTATATAATAGCCGTGTTTATACGCGGGTCGGAAGGAGCAGATGCATTAGGTTTTTGACATAAGGCACGAGCCGCAGGGTATTGTATGTATATTATACACGTATATTACAGCGTGTTGTACTGCAGTATTTATTGTACTCGCATATACACACACACTCTCGTAAATTCAAATGCATATAAATTTAAGTATAAATGTTGTGTGTGTGTGTGTGTGTGTGTGTGTGTGTGTGTGGGTACGAGTACATAGTAGCGATTGTAGGTGAGTGGCGGCGGCCGCGACACCGATATAATAATAATAATAATATTATATATTATATATTGTAACGGCGGCGCGGTGGCGTCGTCGCGGGTAGTCGAATAATAATAATATATAAGCAGAAAATGAACGGGGTGGGGGAAAGGGAAAAAACAGTTGTTGTATATTATTATTATTACTATTATTGCACGTGTGTGAGTGTGTGTATTAATCGTTTGCGTTGCGCGTGTGTGTGTGCAGGTGATCCGGTTGATGCGCGAAGGAAGGGGACCGCCAATCGGAGCCGGCTATGTCATCTGAGGAGGACGGCGGCAACCTCGGAACGACGGCGGTGGCGGGGGGCGCAGAGTGTTTCGTCGGCGGCGGCGGCGGCATCGGTGGTGGGGGTGATCCGTTGGACGGTTCGGCCGACAAACTGTTGAAGAACAAGGCAAAACGCAGCAGACAGCGCGTGGATGCCGGCGAGCCGCGTAACAGCTACTCGTCCATACCGAATTTCAGTTCGCGACCGATCGTGTCCTCGGCACCACTGCTTAACCAGGCCGCCAGCTTCTACGGAGCGTTTTTTGGCCAAGGACCCCAGCAGTACTTCTTCAACCAGGGCTTCGCGCCCGGTAAAATGCTAAACGAGTTCATCGGCCGTCAAGTCAAAGAAGAAATGGTGACCATGGACTCGTCCGATTGCCTGACGCAGCCGCTGCCCGGTCTGCCCGGTTCGCCGGCCGCCGGGCCCAACAGCGAGCTGGCCCATCACATGCTACGCGACATACTGCAGGGCAGGAAAAAAGAGCTGCTCGCACTGGAACAAGAGTTCCGTAACTCCGACGACCCGTCGTCGCCGGACAACAGCATCATGAACAACAACAACAACATCAACAGCAACAAGAACGACATCAGCGGCGCTGACGACTGCGCAGCCGCAGCCGCCGTCGCCAAGAATTTGGCCACAGCGGACATCGTCGACAACTGCAGCGGCAAGCCGGTCGATCCGGCCGAGGTAAGCTCAGTTAACAATTTTATTAACAACAACAATAACAATAACGCGGCGACCAACGATAACGACGCGGAAGACATGAACGACGGAACCGATTCCGAGAGGTCTTTGGGCTCGCCCGTGTCCGACACTAAAGAGATCGCTGCCGAAGAGCACAGCAAAGACTTCGAAGTGAAAGTCGAACAAAACGAATTGAAAAAAGCTAGGGTCGAAAATATCGTGTCCACGATGAGGTCCAGCCCGTCGTTGCCGGTTCAGGTCAACGGCTGCAAGAAACGCAAGCTGTATCACCCGCAACAACACGACAACAGCGAGCGGTACAACACGATGGACGTGGACGACGACGACAACGATGACGACGACGAAGAATTGAGCCCCAACGAGCTCAGACAGAAAATGGTCGAGAAAAATGTGCTGAAGGACCAACTGCGCACCATGCAAGAACAGTTGGCGGAAATGCAACACAAGTACGTGCAGTTGTGCACCAGAATGGACAACGACGACGAGCCCGAGGACGGCAGCGACGCGGAACAGGAACAGGCGGAAATATCGGCGGCGCGGCACAGTCCACCGGTCGCCCCGAAGTGCAATACGCCGTTGCCGATGATGCCCTCGTCGGCCCAGCAGATCAACCCAAACTTTTCAAAAATGGTCAAATTCCTGCCGCAAACTCACATGCCCATACACCCGTCGTTTAACGGGGCTCTGACACTGCTCCAGCAGCAAGTGCTCCAGGAACAACACAACACTCACAACCAGCACCACGCCATCAACAACGCGGCGGCCATGTACCTACAGGGAGTCGGCCACAAACTGTTCATGGAACAGGAAGCCAGGCTGGCCAAGGAAGCCGCAATTGCGGCCGAACAGCAACTACATCAACAGCAGCAGCAACAACAACAACAACTGCAACAGCAACAACAACAACATCAACAACAGCAACAGCAACTACAGCAACAGCAACAGCAGCAGCAGCAACAACAGCAACACCACCATCAACATCACGTCAACCAGATGAACGTGCCACCACCCATGCACCCGCAGAAGGCCGCCTCAGCCGAGACGCCCGAGAAGATCGCCGCGGTGCCCGGGTCCGGCCGTCAGCCACCCATCGCGCCACCGTTTCCGGACCTCGACCTGTTGGCGGACGCGCTCAAATCCGAGATATCCACCACGTTGACCGGACTCATCGACACGATAATGGCCAAGTTCACACAGCAACAGCAACAGCAACGAAAATCGTCCAAGACAGCGGACTCTGCTGACTTGCAGCTTATGACCAAAGACGTCGATCGCAAGTCACCGCGGACCAAAGTCATCGACCGCGGTAGCCACGGTGCCGACCGCAACTCCGGTATGGTTAACGGCCTGTCGAAGATGATGAACGGCGTCGGCAACGGTGGTTACAGCAGCGCGAGCCAAGTTCCGGTGACAGGCGTCGGTAATGGCGTGACGATTGGAGGCGGCGGTAACGGTCTGCTGCAGATGCCCAGCAACGGACCAGCCGAGATGAGAAACGGTCTGGTCAACACGACGTGCGGCGCCGGCGCCGGCCTGTACAACGGCGCGGACGCTGTCGCGGCTGCAGCGGCACTCGGGCATGTCCGGGGTGCTCAGATGTTCGCTCCAAAACTGCACGGCTCGGCGGGCCTGAGCAACGCGGCCGCAGCGGCTGCCCTGTACTCGTCCATGAGCGGGCTGCCGTCTCACCTTAACCCGTTCTGCATGGAACGCGAACCGGCTCCCGAACAGAACGAGGCGCTCAGCCTGGTAGTGATACCCAAGAAGAAACGGCATAAGGTCACCGACACCCGTATCACTCCGCGCGCCATCAACCGCATTCTCACCCAGGACTCGGCGAACAACAACAATAGCAGCAACAACAACAACAACAACAACAACAACAACAACAGCAGTGGTGGAAATCCTATGCAATCGTTGGACAGCAGGGCGCAGCAACCGGTCAGCGGCGCGCAGGCCATGCAGCAGTCCGCTGCAGTCATGCAGCCCGCGGCCGGCGACTCGCCCCCACCGCCGCCGCAGTCACAACCACGGCCGTTCCACCAGCAGCCGCAGCTACAGCAATCGCCGTCGGTCGCGCCGGCCGCCCCGCAACCGGCACCGCCGCCGCCCTCGATGCCCATGCTGCCGGTGTCGCTGCCCACGTCCGTGGCCATACCCAACCCCAGCCTGCACGAGTCGCAGGTGTTCAGCCCTTACAGCCCGTTCTACACCAGCCAGCACCAGGGCGTGCCGCACCACATCCCGTCGTCCAGCCCGCCTGGCATGTCCGACTCGCCACCGCCGCCGCCGCCGCAGCACCACCACGGGTCGCTGCTCCACCCCGCCCTGCTGGCCGCCGCGCAGCACCACAACTCTTCGCCGGACCTGATGAGCATGAAGGCCCGGATGGACATGTCCATGAGCAACGTCGGCAACGACAGCGTCGACCGCATATCCGAGTGCAATTCCGGGGACGGACCGTACGACGGCATGTCGCCTATAATATCCTTTTTATACAAAAAAAAACAACTTATACAACATTTTTTGGTAACGGTGATGTATGTTATATTACATTTTATTTCGTTTCTGCTCAATATTATTATTATTATTAGGTATATTAATCGTGTACGTCGCTTATATTTTATTCACCTAAACCTGGGTAATAGAATATTAAATCGTGTATATTATAATATCATTTATTCCGTAAGAAGTCGTCGGGGGGACGAAGCGATTTGCGTGTTTTCGACAAATTATCGCGGGGTTTCCAAAAAATACTTTCGTGTCCGACAAAAAAAAAACATTATTTGGTTCTTTGACGACTCGCGGTGAGAGGGGGTGGGGATTTCTCTCCCCCTCCCAAGTCGCCACGAATGTACACCACTTGATAATATATTAATATCAAATATTATATCATATCTTTCACGTTTATCGTTTCCCGTCGAATCTGTCTCGAACCATTATGTACATTTATACCACATAGGGATGCAAAACATTCGGAAAAAACGGATAAAACGAAGGGGAACCCGACACTTCGGACGTGTACGGGAGGGGGGACGCGGTAGCCATGGGGAAGCCCCAGGAAAATGTATTATACAAACACACGTGGAAGACCTACAAAAGAAATGAAACTTTCGCGATTAATCGAATTAACCGTTGCTAAGATTTGAAAACGATACCGCTTTAAACGCGAACGTGCGTGCAAGTCTACGCCCAACAATGACAATGATAATTAAATAATAATAATACTAATAAATAATAATGACGATTAACCGTCAGTGTAACGCAATATATTATAATATTATTATTATGTATCGATTACCTTTATATATTATATGTATGATTATTATAATCACTGAAAAAATTTGAATACGATTTTTCCATAACTGTTATGTTTACTCGTCAACCCTGACTCCGATGCACTTGCGAAAAGCCAAGCTGATGTTCTTCTGGGTCCGGTACCCCAGCTCAGCCATCCTGAAGATGTACTTCCCCGACATCAAGTTCAACAAGAACAACACCGCACAACTAGTCAAGTGGTTCTCGAACTTCAGGTAAGCACCGCAAATTTCTGCACAATTTCTCGTATAGCGTTAAGTAAACGGTGATGTATAGGTATATAGTAATTGTCCGGAAGAGGACATTGTCGTCGTGACGTTTTTTGAATCGAAACGTGCATTTTTTTTTTCAAAACCTTATACCTGTGTCGCGTATGCATCATACGAACGCGCACGGTTGATAAAACACGAAGAAAAGTATAATTCATCCGAACCATGTGGGTGTTAAATTAATTCCAGCTTTCTTTTCGTCGCCGCATGCGGGCTACGTCCCATTTTTTAATAAAAAAATATATATATATTTGCAAAGCACCTGCTTTAAGTGTTTTCCCTCCCACCCCCGACGTAAATAATTATAATATATTATATTATTTTAATTCCGTGCACGCGTATATATATATATTATAATATAAAACACGCGCGCGTGTCAGTGCGCTCACACTTACTGCACACAATAATCATATTATTATATTGTATTTGCTTATTACTACATTATTATCATGTGATTATTCGAAGGACGGGGCTGTCGGTGAACAAAATAACGAAAGTCGCAAAACTTGTATGGTTAAAAAAATATGTTATAATCTCATTTCCTTGCCGGGTACACATTATGCGATACGGGGGGTGGGTTAGGGCCGCGGAGATGAATTCCAACGCTTTATTTAACATTTTTATGTAATATATTATATTTTCTTTTAAAAACAGTCGCCTAATTAACGCGCAACGCTCGAGTCGCATATTATAAACTATATATATATTATATGGTCGTTCGCCGTTTTTCCACGCGTCTATTTCTTATGTATTAAACGTATAGGTACGTGTGTATAATATATTATAATGGTTGGTACCCATATAGCGCAGGTCGCGTTTACAATATAATAATATACGTATTAGACACACGCTGCTGCATATTGTATTGTAACGTCGTCGCGAACGAGACAAGTATCGTTGTATATATATGTGTAGATACAATTTATTACGACGACGGTATATTATTATTAAATTAGCTAACGTTATAAATGTATTATAAAAAGCGTACGGCGTTTCGAATACGACGAGGGGGCTAAATAACGGTTAGAAATCTGCAGCAGACCAAGTGTCGTGAAATTCACCCGTACGAAAAATAAAAAATAAATATATAATCGCTGTTCGTGAAGCATGGAGGTCAAAAGGCAATAAACGATTTAAAAAATTAAGTTATCATTTATTTCGGTCTTAACTACAATAACTTAACTTTTTAGTATCATTTTATTTATATTAACTTAACTTTTTATTTTCATTGATATTGACTTAACTAACGAGTTACTTATACTTTAAAATCAAATCCAAGAGTCACGTTTATTTATAAATAATTAAATTGGAGATAAAATAAAATAATTAATGATGATTGATAGATAACGGGAAATAAAAATGTCATTCTTAAATTTACTTCTTGTTGCCGTTATAGCCAGAATCGTCTAATAAAATAATTTATTTTTGAAAAAAAAACCTAACTCTCAACTCGGTAGAATTAAAAAAAAATCAACAAACCATTACAACTTAAAACTTTTAAAATATATTTCATCGACTTTTAACCTGACCCTTCGTTGAAAAAATATCGTTATTCCGCCCAGCCTCGCAGCAGTCAATAGGTACATCTCGCACATCGCCGCATTCACGATTTTCCTCGATCGTATAATATATTATGATATACAATACCTACCTACATATTATATAAGCCGAGCGAGGGGTAAAATCATACACACTCGTAATAATAATAATAATATATATATTACATTCTATATACCTCGGCTCGCACGATGTGAAAACGGCGAATTTGTTTTAACGCACAAGTATCTACCCCGCGCGCTCGCCCCCCATGGAGAAATGATTGGCTTTTCACCGCCGTCGTCCGTTTACCCACACGTACGTAATAATATATGTACCGCAATATCATATTATAATATTGTATTTAATTATTATCATCATCGTGTTATTTATGATTATATACCTACTCAATACTCTCATCGTATATAGTGATGATTCGCACACACGATATACTTTCGTTCGGGGCGTACTATATTATATACGCCCGTCTTCGAGCGGCGCGGCGGGGCAGTTCTTCGCCATTATACCTACCCATCTGCCGCCTACATAGTATATATATATATATATATATAAATATATTATTTTATCATTGCGCGCACGTGTCTATTGTACATGTTATTAATTCGCATAATATGATGATATATAATATCGAGTGCGAGCGTTTCGGAAAAGCGCAATGCCTCCGTGCGACGTACCTATTGTTTGTGCACCTCACTCGAATCGACTCGATCCGCTGATTTCAATATTATTATTATTATTATTATTATTATCATCATAATCGTCATTGACATATCGTGCGCGTGAACCCATCTGGTATATTATATTATTATGGTTGTATAAAATAGTATAATACAACATATTGTACGTATATACCTACCGCGATATAATATTTTATTGTATACAACACTCGCGCGCCCGCGTAGTCTTTTCACCGCAACACATCGTACACCGTTCGAAATAATAATAACGACGACGGCGAAAGCGACGACGACGACGACGACGACGATAATAATGATGATGATGATATTATTATTATTATTATAATATTATAGTGAAATAACATTTTGCACTACTCCGCGATGTTTCCGATGCGTGCTCGAGACGAGTGTGCCAATTATATACGCATATATAGTAATAATAATACGTAATGATAATTAATAATCGTATCATAAAATACGCCGTGACCTCATCAAAATTATTATTTATCGTACGATAGCGATATTATTATGATATAATTAAATAATTATTGTATTAATCGTGTTCTTTTTTTTTCTTTCTTCCCCACAGAGAGTTCTATTACATTCAGATGGAAAAATACGCCCGGCAAGCCGTCAGCGAGGGTTTGCAGAGATCCGAGGACATACACGTCAACAAGGACAGCGAGATCTACAGGGTCCTAAACTTGCACTACAACCGCAACAATCACATTGAGGTATGCCTCTGCCAACATCACAAAAGCGAGTGTATATACTGCGGTATACCTGAACCGGTAATAATACCGGACATTTTTTTTTCTTTTGACTCTCGCGACCATTTTTTGGCGGTCTTATTATTATTATTCTTATAATAATTATTACTGTCGGGCTTGATGACGACGATACGTTTAGAAATTTACCACTTTTTTTCGTGTTTTTCATAACATCATAATATCCGACTATATTATATTATAGGACTGCATTGCAATAAAATCGAACGGATTAACCACAATCGCATTATTGTTACACGAGTATTTTCATACATTTATACCGACATTATCCGATACGATAGTTTTAAGATTTAAATTATTTTTTTTAAACCTCGAAAGTATATACGCAGGCATATCGCTCGACCGGTCATCGAACCTAACCGTAGAATATTATATAGTATAATAGAATATTATATTTTTACATATTGTGTTTGGCGTGTGGTTCCCCGTTTTTATTTTTCCTTTTTTTTTCTGTTTTTGCCCCATAGGCACCTAGCAATTTCGAGTATGTGGTCCAGCAGACGTTACGCGAATTTTTCGTGGCCATCCAGAACGGTAAGGACACGGAACAGTCGTGGAAAAAGTCCATATACAAGGTCATCTCTCGCATGGACGACACCGTGCCAGAGTACTTCAGGTCTCCGAACTTCCTCGAACAGCTCGAATAAACGGTATATAATTATGCATATTATACATGTATACGTCATATATACATATATATATAAACATGTACATGTACGCATAATATATATATTATATATAATACTAAATTATATACACGCATTCGACATCGTGTCTGTAAACTGTGCTTTTTTTTTTTTAAAGAAATTTAATAATTATTATTATCGTTTTTGTTGAGAAAAACGAAAAAAAAACGAAAGCTCAAAACATTGAGTTTTTGTGATGGGTTATATTATATTCTATATATGCATTGTTGTGTACAGTCATTTTGAAAACAAATTTTATAACATTCATTATGTTTTACTTTTTGGTTTTCCAAATATTTTTATAAAACATTAAGGGCGGTCTCTTTGTACAAAGGAAAAAAATAATATTATGTTGTACAAAAAATTTGAATTTATCTTTACTTATTTTATTTTTATATAATTATAAATATATTTTAAAAAGAAAAAATTATAATCGCTTAATTATTGAAATAATATATATGTATATGGAATAGTCTAAATGTATATAGGGAACAAGAGACCCACCAATTTTTATTTATAAAAAAAAAACCAATTTTACGATGTATAGTAGAGATATTATTGCCCCAGCGATGGGTCGGTTAATGTACACAACATATTATTTATATATTATATTAATTAATTGTTAAAAACTACATTTTATTCACACGGGGTACCCATTTTATTATTATTATGATTATTATTATTATTATTATTATTATTATTATTATCATTATTGTCATTATGATTATTATGTACCTATTATTATTTTTAATTTTACATCAATGTTTAGGTTAGGTTATATTGTTATTTCACAATTTTATAGCACTTGATAACAAACAAAAAAATGTTTAAACAAAAATAATTTGCCTGCGAAGGCGTTCAAAAACTCCCTCCCCTCCCCCCCCCCACTCACGTGATCTCACATTATTCCAATTATTAAATATGTAGCGTAATTTTTATTTTTTAGTTTATTTTATTTTATTTTATTTTATTTATTTTATTACTATTATTATTTTTTTTTTTTTGGTGTGGTGAGTTTCTCCTAGTCAAATAAATTAAAAAATAAAAGGATCATATATATTATTAATAATAGTTCTTATAATATTATAATTTCGTCGTTATTATTTTATCATTGTCATTATTATAATATAATTTAATACTATTATTATTATTATTATCACCGTTTAGTTTCCCCCATCCGCTAGCGGTACCTCCGCCGACAGACAGACCATTTCCAATAATAACAAACAATATTAAAATATTAAAATATAATATTCAGAATACAATCAGTTTACAGACAGTTTACAACTCGCAGCATATTATATATATGTATATATATATTTACAAATAAATATCTATATATATGTATATACATAAAACAATATTCCTAAATACAGACTACATACACGATGATATATACATACACACACGTGCATAGTATACACACACACACACACACACTCACACAGTCACATATATACTCAAATAATATAAGTACATCGAACATATATATTAATATGTTTCACAATCGAACACAATATCGCATATACACATATTATTATATACATCACACATCATCACACACATATAATATATATACATATAATATTATTTGTAGAGTATACTTACACATTATATTATAATATTATAATATATAGACACATACAGGCGCAAAAATTATATATACGACACTCGAAGGACATCGCACACATCATCATATATATAATATATGATTTGAAATTTTTTTCGTTCCATTTGTTTCGTTTTCTTTTGCGTTTCGGACGAAATATATTTTACTTCTTCCGTCGACATAATAATAACATTACGCTCGTGTATATTTTATTTTTCACGCATCATCCGTATAATATTGTACAACAACCCTCGGTACACACACACACACAAATACATATATATATATATATATATACATAAACACACAGCAGACGGATATTTAGAACAGACACACACCGACTTTAATATATATTTATATATTATCGAATTATATACATCACACAGACAGTTTATAAAACGTGTAATAATATTAATATTAATATTATTATTATTATTATTATTATTATACGTTACACGACACAATATTAGCAACAAAAAGAAAATATATACACACTATACACAGTATCATATACGCGCCGAACTCGGCGGGCGGCGAAAAAACGCAAAGACTTACAACGGTCGGTCAAAGCGGTCTGCCTCAAGACGGATTTCGGAATTTTTCGCCCGCCCCCTCTCCCCCATCGCGCGCGATTTTCAAATACAGTTTCAGTTTGCGGACGCGAGTCTCAAAAGTCCGCTGCTAAACGGACTACAACCCACACACACACACACACACACACACACCCACACACCCACACACATACAGACAGATCGCAATAACCCCATCACATCACGCAGACACTCATACATAAATAAATCATATAATACAGTCGACTTTCGGCAACTCAAAGTTCGCGGGGGAGAAAAAAAGGGTTATTAAAAAATATGTCGATATACATCCAAAAACCGATTAAACGTTGTACCTATATATACATATATATATTATGGCGTCTGAAAGAGGATTTTTTTAAGTTTCGAGTTACCGACGAGATTTGACTGTATTATAAATAGACAGACACACACACACATTCGCGCAGGGGATACGTATATTATATAATATTTTCTATAGATTTAAACCGGTACAGACGCACATAGGAAATATGTGCGACAATAATTTATTAATTTATTATTATAATATACAGAAACAAAAAGCGTGTTTATCGTACGATAAACACGTTCAAAAAATGGCATTGTAGATTTAAACAATAATATATATTATTATATTATTACGATATAACTCTAATATTATTTTTTATTCGATTTTTTCACTATTACTACTACTACTACTAATAATAATAATACTACTACTAATACTACTAATAATATACTACGCATAATACATTATAATATAATAAAATAAAATAGAACGGATAAGGTTTCAGGTTGAAAATAAAGTCATTTTTACTACATATAAAATAATATTATATACACAGTGTGTTAAATTTGATTTATTTGATTTTTGCCGGTTTTTTTTTCACGAGTTAACTATATGTTTAAGTTTTGATGGTTTTTTTCGTTCGGATGTGTACCTTATGTTTCATATCTGTATACACGAAAAGAATCAGCTATAAACTATGTACTAGTCTTTTGTTTTATAATAATATTATGTTTTGCAATTATTATTTTTTTTTTTTTTAATTTTGAAAATAGTTGAAACAGTTTTTCGAGTGTGCTAGGATAATATTATATTTACAATAATTAACATATATGAAAAAAAAAAATTTACTCATAGTCATACGCATAATAATAATAATATAATGTAACATTTTTAATAATAGTCAATGAAAGCAGTTATGCCCTGGGCTCGATCACTATGTAATAATATATTAGGTATACAATATAATATAATATTATTACAGATTATAAGTTCATTATTATCATCATTGTTTTTATTCAAATACGTGTTATTACAGGTTTTTTTTTTTTTTACTTTTCTTCTCGTCTACGCGCGACAGAACATCATATTACGTTTATTATTATTATTAATATTATTATAATTTTTTTTTGTTCCCCAAGACTGATGACTTACCCGCCCGTCGTCCAACGATCATATAAAATATATAGATATAGGTTCACGGGGGTGCAAATAGGGGATGGAGGGCTCGGGGGTCCTAAAATATAGGTACATCTTCTGAAATTTGTCACGAATACCCCCGATTTTATCGTTAATTGTTCGTCTCCTTCGACCTGTGTGTGCGGTTACTTTTACTACAATTACTATTATTTTAGAATTGTATTTTTTTTTCTGTCACCCCAAATCCTTATAAAATGATGTAAACCTAAATATTATTTTTCCCTATTTTTCGTGTATACATTCTTACGATATTGTGTACGACGACGCACACGGTGCTGGCCGTCTTAAAAATGTCGCGTGACTTTTGTTCAAGTTTTTTTCTTCTTTTCCGACGTGACATATTATTATTATTAAAAAAATTGTGGCCCAGGGTATCTATATATACTACGATATTAACAAGGCATTTTTTATTTTTCCTTTCGTTAGCGTTTTTTTATACTATTATTATTATTATTGTATCATTATTACTATTATTAATTTAGTCCAAGTTGTTTTCTCATATTATTATATTATATATACACGATAATATATATATTATCACGATTAACAGTGCATAATATTGATAGGTAACTTTGCCTAATAATATTGTAATAACAGTCAGATACCATATTAAGCTATAATCGTAATGATGACATATATATATATTGTATGTGTGTATATATGTTCCGAAAACACAAGCGCGTTACACGTCACACTCCTCATTTATGTATGAAATAATAGTTATTATCGCATTATACTATAAAATATATAACATTATATAACTATATAATATGTCAATGATGATGTGCATGTAATCCTCATATATATATATTGTTTAATTCTTTTTTCGTTTGTTTCGTTGTTTTTTGTTTTTTTTGTTGTTTTTTTTTTAATGATATGTACCTAATAAAAAAAAAAACAAAAGTAAACTAATATAAATGACCTAAACACTAAAACCTGTGTACCTTTTTATTATGATGTTGCAGTTTTCACACAAAATGTGAAAGAATTGATGAAAAAATCTAATCGAGTTGGTCAAGTATAATATTATTACGAGACACGTTTTAACTCTAAAAGTGTATGTAAAGTCAACGCATATTATGGAGAAGAAAAGTATTAACTCAGTTAAGTTGAACAGTTTCAAAATTCGTTGATTTATAAATTGTTGGAATGAGTATACTAGGTATAATACTACATACGAAAAAAACCTTGTCGGGAATGTTCGCAGTAGACGAATATAGTAGTTGTGTGTGACATCGGAAGCGGTGTACCTATATTTAGAGAGCCTCCGGAAAATTCTGAACACGGTATTGCTAGCCTAAGGACTGAGAGTACTGCAGGTGCAGTAGGACAGTGAGCTCGTAACGGGGAAGTGCTTAGAAAGGGGCTGCAAAAGCGTAATAAAAAAAACCCGAACATTTAAAATATGTCTTAACGATTTGGATATATAATAATTTGGAAGAATTAAGCATAAACGTGACTCCGTCACCCCGCGCCACCCCCTCCCTCCCACAATTCAAGCTGCCCCGATTCTGCAGGATCTTGCAGGCAAACGCTGTGCAAACGTTTCCGAAAAGAAACGCATATTATTATACGTACACTGCATCTGAGGCGCCCGGAAGTTTCGACACGCTCGGCGGACCGACTCGTCGAACGCGTATAACCCGAAAAGAAATCAATTAAACTCGAGAAGAATTCCACCCCTACCCACCCCATAGGCCATGGGTGTCGACCGCGA
Organism: Neotoxoptera formosana; assembly: GCA_022818045.1. NCBI lineage: Eukaryota > Metazoa > Arthropoda > Insecta > Hemiptera > Aphididae > Neotoxoptera > Neotoxoptera formosana. The sequence goes on along the minus strand of CM040635.1, from coordinate 23,542,644 downwards.
GCGAGCACATACCCATGTAGCTACCGCGTGGTATAACACAAGCTGGTATATACCTACACTCGGCCTCAATCAACATTCCTCGGATTAGTTTTAAAGCGATCGGATTGCTCGCAGCCCTCGACCGCGCGCCCGTGATGGGGTGTTAGGGTTGGGGGGGGGGCGAAAATTAGACAAAAAAAAACCACGAAAAGCTTGTGCGCTCGTAGTCTCGGTCGGTCTCTATAAGTCCGACGAGACGGCGTCGTCTCGTCACTCGTTCGCCGTACCACCACGGAGGTCGGCAACTATATGTACATTTAACGTGCACAATTATTTTAATAAATGGTTAAAAACAAAAAAAATGATTTTCTAATATAATATTATGAAATAACGTATACTATACCCATTGGTAGAAATCGTGAGGGGGGGGGTCTTGGACCTACAACATATCCATTACCACACAAACATAATATATACTGCAGAATTCTACAGTAGTAGGGTTACTTACCAAGTCTGTCGTCATTCAAAAAGCTGTTGACAAAAGTTAAAAGTAATTATTAAATTAATAATAGTAGGTAGTACTGTAGTAGTGAGAGTCAGCATTGCGATGACAAGAAGGCCACAGTGGAACATACTCTGTTCAACTGCCCTCATTGCAGAGCTTATGGTAGACACAAACTGGAGCAGTGCATCGGTCGGCATCTTCGGGCCGAGGGTGTGCCCGACACAATTCTGGGACCACAGAGGGAGCTCCTCCCAGAAGACGCATCGGTGAAGCAACGGATCGACGTGGTTGAAAATTAATACTTACTCACAGTTGTTGTCACAACTCACAAAATTAGGTTTGAAAAATAAAATAGGTGCTTTCTTAGTTTCTTACTGATATGAAACACAAAATACAAATAAACTTAAAGATATCAAAACATCAACGAAAACCCTCTTAGTCCTCATACAGGCACGAAGAAATAGTTACCACAAGGACTCGGATTTGACACTTCCGTTTAACTCACTTATATAGTTATATCTCATTACAAAAGAAGACTGCCCGGTCTGCGAACTCTGTAACGAACAAAGTTTAACAGCTCCGGATAAATTCTCGGAAACCTATCAACGATGAAACAAGCACTAGGCGAGGAAAACTCCAAAAATATATAAACAATTTTCACAAACACAGGCTTAGCAAAATTACTGTAAAAAAAAAAATAGCAACAATGCATTTTACAAAATCCCTCAACTGTTCTACATGACCTACATCCTTAATATTAATACCTATATGTAATCATTACAATCTAATGACCTAAGATGTTGAAGCCTTAAAAACCGGGAAAAAAAAAACACAAACACAAAATGTAGGTACGCAAAAATATATTTTAAAAACACTTTTTATTATAAAAATAATTGACAATTTCCTTGACGGAATTAATGATCAATAATTGTAGACTTTTAGGTGGAGTATTTGAAAATGTTTAGACAACTTCTACTTCGGTCAATTCTTCTTTTTTATTCATGTTGGCTATATTATATCAATTATGAATGTATATTATCTATAAATATATGCATTAATATATATCAACGTATGTATTAATATATATATATACATAATGTCCATGCTTACTAGTTTACTACAGTCGAGACTTGATAAAAATATAAGACAACAAATAATAATAATATTATAGCCATGGAGAGGGGGGCTTCAGCCTGTTAGCTCCCCCTGGCGTAGGATGCTCATTATAGGCGTCACTAATGGGTATCGGGGGTACTTTTGCTACCACTTACATTTTTTTTGAGGTAGCAAGAGTATCGTTTTGCTATTACAAAATAAATTATATTCGATATTGATTATTATTCAATCTTCTGATTATTAAATGTACGTATACTATATTGTAAGACCTAGGGAATACAAAATAATATATTCTGTGATAGTGTTATAGAGTTAATTATTTAATTATTGTATATTTATGTTTTAAAAATTAATGGTACTAATTTTTTCAAATAAACAGTAGGCAATTTTTTAATAAATTATTAATTTTGCTATTCCAGAATTTTGACGACACTGATACCTTCAATAATGTATTGTGGGTTATTTGTTGAACTTTGAACATATTTCGAGATGCGAACAAACAGATTTTGAAAAGAGCGGTAAACAAGACGTATTTCGCTGTTGGCCGACCACGGTAGTGGTAAGCGACACCCGCTACGGATGATGACGTGATAAGACGTCATCAAAATTCAAAAATATGATATTATCACCATTCACCAAGTAGAAATTTGTTGATAATACATTAAATATTATATTTACGCAGGTACTATTATAATAAATCAACTTGATAATAATATTATTATGCAAGTCCCGTACAACTGTACTTTCATAGTTTCATAACCGTGTTGTGTTCGAAAATCGTTTTTATAATATTTACTTAAAGAGTAACACAAAATTTACCATCGCTGGTAATTTAATGTTGGTTTGAAATAAACCTTTAGCGCAGTGACAGCTCGCAACGATCATGTCCAAGATATCCATTTTGAATTCCGTATTTTCGGACATCGAAAAGTTGTACTCGGCTGAAGAATACAAAAGAATCATTAAACTCGTCGAGAAACGTTAGTAGTGAATAGTGGTTATACTTTTGTATTTTATTTTAACAAACATTGATCGTGTGTGTATTTGTTGTTTTCAGATATACCCCAGTTTCCCGATGAGTTGTCGTTGGTTCAATCAAAAGTCGTTAGTCTGATCCATCTGAATCAGATTGAAGAGGCATATAACTACATACTGAAGAATGAAGCGTCACAGTAAGTAGTTTATTTTGATTCATCTATAATTTTCATGTATCGAAATTTTGTGTTATCATTTTCTAGGAAATTTACGTTTGAAAAAGCTTATTGTTTGTATCGTTTAAATCGCTCCGAAGAATCATTAGAACTGATAAATGAAGAACATAACCCAGCACACAGTTTTAAGGAGTTGAAAGCTCAAATTCTTTACAAGTTGGAAAGGTAAGATAACCTACTTAATATTTTATGTTCAGCTTATGTGCATGATGAACACTAATTTGGTATACTACCAACCAAACATATTTAAGTTATGTCTTAACTCTTGGTATTAAATAGTGAGATACCTAATAAATAATCATTGATTTGTTAAAATTAAAAATCCTATGATTTACCAAGTATTTTGTTTATAAATATGTAAGGTTTATACTTAATCAAAAAACCTAAAAGGTACTTATTAGGTTGTATTTTGTATAATTTTTTGTTTTGTAATTCATATTACATTGTTCTAAATAATTGCAGGTACAAAGAATGCTTTGACATGTATCGAGATATTATCAAACAGAGTAAAGACAGTTTTACAAATGAAAGGGAATCAAATCTTACAGCTGTTATTTCTCAATTTTCTAATTTAGGAGATGTAAGTTGTTTAGTTCATTATATAGTTCATACTCAATTCAATAATATATTTTATATTTTGTTTTTAGGATTCATATGAAATTCCAACTGTTAAACAACATAACACTTATGAATTTATGTATAACATTGCATGTGTACTAATTCAAAGAATAGAGATTGAAAAAGCACAAGACTTACTTAATCAGGCTGCTAAATCATGTAGAGATACATTGGAAGAGGAGGAAGCAACAGAAGAAGAAATTCAAGAAGAGCTGACAGCTATTAAGTAATTTTATTTAGAATTTGCTATTTTATAACATGTTTCTATGTTACATTAATTTTGTGAAATTGTTTTGTCATAAAATAGACATCCACTTCATAAACTTTGACTACATTCTGTTGTTAGATATAACACTCGTTTTAGTTACATAAAATCATTAGATTTAATTTAGTATTACAAGTTACCACTTAGGTGTAAAAAACAATATAGTAGACAAATTTCAAATTTATTATTTGAACTTCGACACTATTTCAAAATAAAATATAATTATTCCAGTGTTTGATAATTTATTTAGAATGACATACATTGTTTCAGAGATAACTATAATAATAGCTATTTTTAAAAGTTAATATTAAAATTAAATCTTTGATTTCTATGTAAAATAATTTTTATTAAAATACTTTTATACTTAAATTTGATTTATGTTTCCTAACAATAAACATATGATTAATATAATTGATTACATTTTACAATTTTTAAACTATATTACATTGATGGTTTAAAAATAAATAGTTTAAGTTTGTTTTTCATTCTAAATAAAATGTAAATGTAATCAATAGATTATTATTTGTCTGTTTTAATTACTATACATTTCAGGATTTTAGCATAAGTAATATTAATAAAACAATTGATTTTTGTTAGCGGCATTAATTCAATCCTTTATTTTTCAGAGTACAAGGAGCTTTTTGCTTACAAAGATTAGGCTATGATAAAGCTGCACAATCGGAATACATTGAGGTATTGAAGTACAAGCCAAAAGATATTGGATCTCTAGCTATTGCTTCAAACAATTTGGTAGTTTTAAATCGGGAACACAATGTGTTTGATTCGAAAAAAAAACTCAAGTCAACATTGTCTGATGAATTAAGTCAGAAGTTGAATACCTGGCAGTTGAAAAAAATCATGTTGAACCATTGTCGTTTTGCATTGATCACTAATCAAGTAATAAATAAGATAATCACATATATATTTATTTATTTTTGAACAATAGATGTTTATTTTATTTTATTATTTTTAGTTAGACCAGTGTACTCAGTTGTGCGACAACACTGAAAAGAAATATCCAGATCTAATTGAGGATATTACACTATTAAAAGCAGTAATGTTATGGCGTCAAAACAAAAGTTCTGAAGCTATTGATTTGTTGAAGAAGTTTGTATATCAACAAAAAAGAGAACCTACTAAGGTCAAGTGTACCTTGGTGGCTGTGAAATTATTAATTATGCAGGTATAAAGTTTAAGTATTAATATCGGAATTTAAATCTGATCATTGTTCATATTTCAATTTCACATCTTAATTCTTATTTTGTATTATATTTCACTATCTCAGGGTGACTCAAACAGAATAGTCCTTGTATCGAGTGTCATGTCCCCTTGTCTAAATAAATTTAAACAAAGCCCCATATCCTGGATTGAGACAAAAGTAACAATCCGTTAAATCCGGGTTATCGTTATTATTATTTAAAACTGTGAACTGAAAAGCAAAATTAAAAAAAAAAATACAATTATTGATTTAAAAAACCAATATAATAAACTTAAACAACTTTTTATTTCAAAACCATGAGTGTAATAGACTTGGCTGTAGATAAATGTATGTAAAAATTGCTATTTATTAATGTATATTATCTATAATATTATATTATAGTTACCTAAAATTGGGATTTTATAATTGTAATCCGGATTAGTCAAAATAATGCTCGGCACTACTACCTACTGACGTTTTTATGTATTTTTTTTTCCAGGACGACTTTTATGAAGCAATTACTTTATTGGAAAATCTTGGTGATTATAAGTATAGACTTGGAATTATGAGCACACTTGTTACTCTGTATTTATATGTTGACAATTATGATACGGCATCTGACTTATTTAATGCCGCTTTGTCTTATTACAGTAAAGATGAGGTAACATTTTATGCTTATTTATTATTGAACATTCAACTATTCTTCAAAATAGATTATAACTATTTGAATACTCTTTAGGAAAATAGTTCAAAGATAACCATTTTATTAAAACAACTTGCAAAATTACATTTCCGGGAACGAGATCCCACAGAAGCGGCTAAACGTCTGACGCGACTACTTGAATTAAATCCTAACAATAATAAGTTTTTGGCACAACTTATCATTGCCTATGCACAGGTTTGTTAAATATTTATTGACTATTAAAAGTTTCATTGTTTAATAAGAAATTCAAACTAAATTATCACAATTCACTGTATAATATAAAATTATAAACTAGTTCACCCCCTCCCATACAATATTTTTCCGTTTTTCCATGTTAATTTTATGGAAAGACCGGGAGCATACAATGGCAAACTTTGTATAAACTAACTTTAGAAAGCATAGTTATAAACCAAGTTGATAGACAAATTTAAAAAAAAATGTATCTCACTTCAATAAAATAGTACTTTAAAAATATATTTCAAATAATAACTTAGCATTTTTCATGAAAAATTCAAAAATATCTAAGTAAAATATATTATCAAAATAACAAAATAATTAATATAATCACATATGACATTCAACAAAAACTTAATTAAAATTAAAAATAGCTATCGATAAGCGCTGAGTCATGTTTCATCCAAACTTAGCACGTATAGAAATGACACATGGTCTGATGTCACAAAATCTGTTTATGTAATTTTATTAATGATTTTAAATTACCTATCAGATATTCAATAAGTAAGGTGTCAATATAAATTAAGATAGACACTGTTTGCCACTGTACACTAGAATACATTAAATCAAAATAACTGCTAATTTATAATAGATTTATTATTTTAACTCCAAAGTGGTTACCTTAATACTTTGAGAAATTGTAAAATGTAATTATTTTTACTTTTAGTTTGACCCGAAAAAAGCTCAAATGTACAGTAAACAACTTCCACCATTGGACCTCCAAGATACCGATATAGATTTACTTGAGAATACTAACTGGATGATGGGATCAAAATTAATCAAAAAGTCCACATTGAAACCTGACTTTACTGGGTAATTATTTAATAAAAGCTGATTATCAATCAGGAATTGATTGGGAATACAATTAAGTCCAAAAACATTATAATTTTCTTTTTTTTGTGTATAGTTCTTATTGGAGTTTATTTTACTATCATATTATTTTTGGTTAAAAGAATAATATTTAATTATATTTTATTAAATATAATTATAAAATTGGTAACCTTGTATCCTAACAAAAACACTAAGAAAACAAATCATAAAAATAATTGCTTTAAAATGTGTGATATAAGCAGGGCTCGGGACTTATAGCACTTAAAATCATTAAAATAAGCGCTTAAAAAATCACTTAAAAATATCATTATAAGCATTCAAATAAGCATTTAAAAAACTTAAATTTAAGCAAAAATATTTATTAAAAAAAAAAACAATAAAATAAAAAATAAATCTTATCTTAATATTATTTACCGATAAATTAGTGATAGACTGATAAAGTGATAAACATGAACTCAATTATATTAATTTGTTTCCTCGAAATCTAATTCTATTTTGAGCGTTGGAATATTTTTGTTAACCCTGCAACGATGCTGCGGACGGCGACAACGTAGATAATATAAGAATTATTTTTAATTTTAATTCAATCAAAAACAACTTTGCAGGAGAAAATCATAAAAAAGTATAAAAATTGGTCAAAAAAGCAATAATTATCAGAAAAACTTAAAATAAGCATTTTTTTGAAAAATCACTGAAAAAAGCAAAAAAAAGCACTCTCAAATTTCAAAATCGAAAGTGTTGTAACATGACATATACTTCTATAACACTCTGCTACATTTTAAGTCAATCCATAAAAATAAGCAAATGCTTTAAGTCCCGAGCCCTGGATATAAGGAAGAATTTAAGTAAATTGTCTAATGTGTAAATATATCCAATAGTAATTAATCCAAATTTAATAGAAATTAATTATTTATATTTATTTATTATATGAATAATTTTAACTGAAATTAATTCATATCTAGTTTAATTGGTTGGAAACAAAACTATTTATTTTAACAGAGTCTGTATTATTTATTATATACTGCATCGTGCATTAATGCCATACTATACAATTTTAGGCTGAATCTTCCGGCTAAGTTAACTAAATTTTAATTTTAATTTTAATTAAATTGTTTAATTTCAGTTAAATTTGAATTAATTACTATTAAATATATTTTACACATTAACCATTTAAAATATGTGATATAAGGTAATAATATCACATATTTTAAATCGTTTTTTTTTCTTAGCGTTTTTACAACGGAGTGTATTTGTTGGGAGATCATAAGTTTTTTTTAAATTATATATAAATATTGTTTTATCATTGTTTCATTACTATAATGTAAACATCATTGCCACCACAAGGCCAACACTCCAAATGTATAGATGTATCGTTACATCTGACACATTTATTTTGATGTTTAACTATAGAAGTATAATAGATTTCTGTCATAGGTTGGCCACGGTGACATTTAACTGAATTTGAAGTATGCATTATGCCATCCATCTACTGTAAGTTTTGTGGTGGACAACCTGGCTATGTGTATGTGTGTGAGTAATCTTTTTTCCATGGTATGTACGTGTGTAACGAGTGTTTCGAGGTGTGTGTCTAGCAGTGGGAGAATGCAATTGTGGAAGAAGTACCGTCTTTTACCGTTCAACGCAGACACGCAGCTCTAAAAATATAAAATGACCATTAAAATATGGAATATGGAGTAGTTTTTGTTTTTAATGTTTTAACTGAAACATTATTCAACTACTGACTTTGAAAATTACAAAAGCACATAGTCTATGAAATTATTGATACGTTGGTACCTTATTCTAATGATTTGGTTGATTCATTACTATACGCTTAATTAAAGAACATAAAAATATTCACACGGTTTAAATGGGAATGTTCAGTTTACAATATAATACATACACACTGTCGTGTTGCAACTTCTTTTTTTTAGTTAGCGTCACGACACTAAGCTGGGACACCCTGGTTTAAAATGTTTTCTATAATACTTAAAAAAAATTAGATTGAATCATTGTTACTCAACGTTTTTAATGTATTCAACTATTTTCTGCTTTATACCATTTGTCGTTTGTCAATATTTATTTCATTATTTTATTAATATTAATGTCTTATTCATTACACAGATCAAAGACAGAAGTGGAGAAGAAGCGTAAGAAGAAAAGAAAGATTATACTGCCCAAAAATTTCAACCCAGATGTGCCTCCTAATCCTGAACGTTGGTTGCCAAAACACGAGCGTACTGGATACCGCAAGAAGAAAGACAGGAGAAGCAAAGAAACAGGCATCGGTAAGGGAACACAAGGGGCCAGCAATGTGTCAAGTGAACAATTGTGAGTAAAATGTATATTTAATTATGACCAATTATTAATCGATGTTCACATATCACATCAATTACTTTCACGTTGTAATTAATTCCTATGTTAGTCATTAGTTGGCTATAATTGATTTATCTACAGGTATTAAAAACAGTTTTAAGACTATAGTAACTTATGTTTGAATAGACTACTATCATATTATATATTAATTACCAAAGATAAATTACCATAAAGTTTAAATATCAAATTTAATTTGAGTTTTATTTTAATTAATGATTTCATTTAAAAAAATCATTCCTAACTTGAAAAATTGGTAGAAATGTAAGCTCATATCCTAAAGTAGTTCTAGTCATAAAGTTTTTTTTTTGTTAACTTTATAACTAAGCTTAAAGTTAAAAATTTTATCAAGCATTATATCATCTTAAAATTAAATAAGCAATTAAATGTGTACATTTCACCATAATTCAAACTTAATATTTTTATGAAATTGAAAATAATGATGTTTTATAAATTTAAATTAGTTAACAAACTTTTTTTTTAACAATTTTACTAGGTATAAAATGTTTTTTTTTATAACAAATAAAATATACCATCATCTATATAAGTATCAAACAAATGCAATTCAGATTATTTTGTAATAAAATGTGTACCTATTTAATTTAATTTTAGTGCTAACATAATGCAAATTTTGTGCTATTTGATAAAACTATTTAATATTATATACTATTATGTTATTTAGTAACATCAAAAACATTGCGGCTCAGCCTAAACCTCAGACTGCTCAAGTGCCTTCTGAGAACGCACCCAGACTTCAACACCGAAAGGGAGGACAATATAAAAAGAAGAAGAAGGGAAAATAAACGCACAATTTGTTACTAACCAATAAACAAACATAAAAATATAATAAATAATTATATAATAGTATAAATATCAGATTCCATCAACAATTCTTTAATATATAAATAATTCCTTATCTATTCCGTTACATATTGAATAATTGTAAAATTATAGATTAGGCTTTAAGACTTGGATTCCATCGTGTAACACAATTTTTTAACAAACACCATTTTTGTCAAATTTTTAGCTCATGGAGCCGGTACTTTGGTTGCCAAACCACATCTCTGTTTATAGTAATCAGGTTTAGACAAGCAATCAATCATAAACTTCCCAAGATCATATTTTGATATAGCACGACCAGGTGATGAACCGATTTCCACGCTGTAATCGCCTGCCGGAGTGCCGGCAATGTGTGGTGGCATCACGGCAATCCAATCCAGAGATTCAGTTGCTTGTAATAAATGCAACATCCGCTCATGATCGTCGTTGATGCCGTGGAACATTGCTGGTACTTTGGGCTTATCGTAGAATAAAAAGGCTGAAATTATCCAAGTGTTTAATGGTACTATTAAAATGCAAACAGCAAGTGTGTAAAGTAATATAATTGCATAAATAATTACTGGATAAGCAGACTGATACAATTTTAACATTGTTCTTTTCCATCGCCGACAAAATGTTTTTCAGCCCATCTGACATTATTGTGGTTGGTGCTGCAAAAGTAATTTCATTACTATACGAATACATATACAATTGGTCACATAATTTAGTCAAAGTCTATGGAATATTGTTTAATTAAATATTATCTTACCCAAGTCGTTTCTGGTTCCCAATGTCACTACGATTGCATCTCTGCCCTCGACGACCTTGTCCACATCTTCTTTTACCAGAACATCGCCAGTGAACACTTCTACCTGCTTGCGTAGTTCTTCGGGCAAGCGACTCGGATCCCGCATAAGAGCTCTGACTTCTAGACCTGCACAATCGACATTTTTTAACACAGTGTCCCGACAAATCTTCAAACGACAATCGTTTGAGAAACCGTCTGCCATGTAGTAACAGCGATAATTTTTTTCCCCCTGTAATTCTCACCTTGTTTCAAAGCGGCTTCGACGGTGCACAGTCCTGTCATGCCGGTGGCGCCGAAAATCGCGATTTTCTTCATATTTTCCTTCGTCGACAAACCACTACTTGATAAACCACGGACACCGACGACGGCTGTGAACGGATAGCAACAAGTAGGACGTCGTCAAACTGCAGATTGATGTTTAAACGCTACTTCAACGACGGCGGACGATGAATTGACAAAATTGATAGTATTAATAGGTGTGACGACGATTGACGGTAAAAAAAAAAAATTTTTATTAAAAATAATAATCACGTTTCATTTTAACGATGTGTGTCCGGTCGAAACTCTGTTTTTTTTTTACTCTTATCACCCGACGAGCTTCCAACACGCCCAAAACGTTATCATACTATTCTATATAGACAGAATAATTATATTATGCATTATTGCATATTTTATCAAGGTGTAGGTAGATTGGTAGGTATTTTTATTTTAATATATCCAACACGTATTCACGTCATGTAAGTATTCCGATTTTCAAATTCTGATAACTTCAATTTTAATACCTAAAGATAAGTACTTCGTGATGCCTGCGCGTTCGTGCAGCGTACAAGCACTGAATTTATGAAATAGGTATATAATTTAAATATAAATATGATTTCATACAATATTATTCTGTGGTGCAAGACTTACACCCACAGGCCACCTAACATTTTTTTGGGGGTCTAAGGTGACTCCAGACCCTCCCGTACCATTAGCTGGTTGTATTATGGACATTATGGTATAAAACTTGTATAGAAGGCGAAATACAAACAATGATATTTCTGAAAACATTTTTGAGACAAGTTAACTAGGCTATTCTAAAATGACCGTTTTCGGCCAGTACACTATTTTAAACACCAATGAATTATTCTTTTCACGTTTTATTTTTGTTAAACTACCAAAAAACTAATTTTTTGAATGGACTGTATAAAATAATAATAACAATTGTCAATAATTAATTATAAATTTTTTTTATAGTTAAAACATACGTTTAATAAATTCTATTTGTGTTAATTCTCCTCTCTCATAGTTCGTAATATTGATTTGGTTTTTATCTTGACGACGAACGAAGATAACGATGAAAGATATTGTATAATGTATATTCATCCTAGTTAGTAGCTATTCGTTTTATCTACCGTTAGCCTATAGATGTTAGATTCTCCATAATATTTTTATTTTAAATAAAAATAAAATAGGTATCCCTATAATTTTATATATATTGTGTAAATTGATAATATAATGTAACTTTTATTTTTCATATTTTTTACTTAATTTATTATATAAATTTTGGTAGTTTAACAGAAAAAAACGCGAAAAGAATATTTAATTGGTGTCATTGGTGACCAAAATAGTGTACTGGCCGAAAAGGGAAAGGTTCATTTTGGCCGAAAAGTGTCCCGGCCGAAAAAACATTTCGCAAATTATTGTCAATAATTTTTGTAGAGATTATTACGATAATGGCTAATAACGACCTAAACACGTCCATAAGGTAACAACTAACAGTATAATATTAGGGATCGTATTTTAAAGCACAATAAATAACAAAAAAAGCTTACAGCTGCTTAGAAAAAGCAATAAAGTACTGGTCCAGTTGACCCCCGCCAAGAAAGTATTCCCTGCCATTTACATCTCGTGTTTTCGATATTCTAGTCGATTATGGTGGTGATGTCATTTAAGATCATGTCAGTGTACGACGGTTGGCTTATTGGTAATATAATCGACGACTAAACAAAACACAGGAATTGTACGCGGCGACCAGCGGACGTACCGGTGCGTCGGGCTCGACCGCCTGGAAAAGACACACAAACAAACGTCCGGCGGCACAGCCTACTGCCAACACCCAAGGTAGCTCGTAGCTAGACCGGCGACGGACGCGACAGAGGAGGTAAAGCCACTTTCGACGCTCGTTGCGCGACTAGAGGATTCGAACTTATGTTCATGCTGGTCCGCGTCCGAACAACCAGCAAAAAACGAGCACGTTTGTTTATAAAAAAACATGACCAAAAATTCACCTAAATTATAAAATTAAATAAAAAATGTTTAATGTTTCGGTTTTCGGTTACCACTTTAGGCATTTTACCCTAACAATTACAATCACGAAATTAAGTTTAAAGTAATTTTTACGTATGCAATGGTAAACGTTAGAGGCGTACTGCCGCATGTTGATAGATATAACAATACGGTTACGATCCCATTCATCCCGTATTTGAATGAAGCGTCCCGGTTTCCCGACAAAAGGTCTAAAATAACCCGGTTGAACCCAACTTTGTACAAACAATTTCAAAATAATAGTAAAACAATTGTGAATTCAATCTCCGAATTTGTAAACGCCCTCGGCCGTTAAGTCAAAAATAAGATTCGGAGTGGGGGCCAGTTCACGTAGCCCCCGACTTTGGCCGATATACTCCTGACAAATTGTAAGTTAATTGTAAATGCAATTTGGGAATTTGTAAATCAGCAGAAAAATTAGAAATCAAAAAACAAAAGTCGAGGGACTAAAGTCCGTATACACATCATAAAAGCCCGCATTACCTATAAATGTCCACACATTTTTTATCGTTAATGTTCTACCAAAATAACACAATATGTTCTTGCGTGAACGATAATGACCGAGTTAGTCCAATAAAATACAGAATTCAGAAGACGTATATACACAGATGCACTGGCCAAAGACACCAAATACAATATATCTATAACCTAAATAGAATTTTCCTGATACACTTTGTAGTGGGTTGTATGCACAGATATAGATAATTATTGTCTATATCTGTGGTTGTGTGCATTGCATTGACTATAGTCAGTGGTTGACTTGGGAATAAAGTAGTAGAGGTACTCTAGCTACTTTTAAAAAAGTAGCGTCCCTAGCATTTTAATCAAACTAACGAACAAACTAAAAAGAAGTAGGGGTACGCTTGAGTATCATAAAAATTAGTTGAGATACTCAGTCCCCCCGCGTCACCCTTCCCCCTCACAAGTCAAATACTGACTATAGTCCGCTTCATGAAAACTGTTGGCTGGCCCGTCGCATCTGAGTTGGGTCCTACACACTAGGAGTTAATCACTGCAAGTACTACACTATTCGAGTCCCGGATTTTTTTTTTGTAAACTGGATCCCATAAAAAAAAAAATTTATGTTGATTGCGGCCTGAGTATATTTTATAGTTTTATAATCACGTACATTTCTGCAAATAAATAAAACTAATATTATAATAATTTTGAAATAATTTATTATTTGGTAATTAAACAGCTATTAATAAAATCAGAAATTAATTTAATTATTTTACTAGATAAGAAATTATTATGATAGTTAATTTTCCTATTTAAGTCTCAGAAGTCGGTATTATAATAATGAATTATTATTTAGAATTTTTTAAGTATTGAATTTCAAATAAACTATTTTGTGAACCAATGTGTGTTTGGACGCAATCGGGATACTTATATTTGGGATATAATACGACTACCTGTAACTGAGACTGAACAAGACCATTTTTGGGAACACAATTAACCGACTCCGTTTTCTTGGTCCTACACTAGTTGGGTCCCGGATTTTCTTACTGTAGGTACTACACTAGTTGGGTGCCGGATTATTTTCGTTAAGTACTACACTACATTAACATTTTCTTTCCCATTTCAATACTTAGGGTTAATGTCGTATACATATTTACTAACACAAAAGAGATTATTTTAACAATATTTTATTTGTATTAGGTATACCTACTTATTATATGTATTTTTAATATTTTTTTGTTTGTATATTTTGTATTAAGTAAAATTCTAATAATTTATATTTTTAATAGCAAACAAACTTTTAAAAAAATCTGAAAAAAAAACATTTTTAACCATACCTTTGGTCAGAAAAAGTTCATATAGACAGTCCTAAGTCTGTTAGAAAAATGTCAGTGTAGTGTAGTACTAAATAGTGTAGCTATTTTAAATTCGGGACCCAACTCGGATACAGCCGGCCGGCCGCTGCCGTACCCCGAACCTCACCCACCGCGTAGACAGTGGTTCTCATTCTATTATGACCACCCTGTTACAGTCCTGTACAGAGGCGCCGGCGCGTGTGCCTATTGACGGTATTGATTAATTTCAAATGTTTGTCTCCCATACGGACCACATCTCACGTTAATACGTTTTAAAACGCGTATATAGAGAGTTGTAGAGGGTTGACGTGGAAGGCGTTGTCTATAACCTAACATTTTTGTTTATCGTTTATTCGCAGGAACTTGTGGCATAGTGTTTTCTCTGCGTTATAGTGTTGCTGTGTACGCGTCGGTTGTCCATTGAAATACGCGTTACTAAATATTCGTTGTTTAAAACCCTAGTCTTTTCATCTATTGATTAGGTTTTTTTTAAATAACGATTTCATTTAAAGACCATTGTCTATCTATATCTATATCTAAAGTAAAAAAATTGCTTATAGTATTTATTTATTTTTGGAAAAATATCGGAAACAGAAGAACTCAACTCCAATTTTTTTTTAAAAACTTAAAATTACTGCTGAGGTTTGTGGAATATTGAAACGGTTCATTCAGAATTAAAGAAAAGTGATAATTTACCTGAAGCGGGCCCTTCTTTCATATCTGCGTAAATCATACAAGAGGGCAAAATATACATCGGAGTTGGACGCTTTTGACTGTGATTTGTTTAGAAGGACAGAAAAAGCGAATTTTATGACAGGGGTGAGTATTATCCTACATCATATCCTTAGGTATATCTTAAATCGTGGTCAACAGTCAACACACTTTATGGATTATCTTCAATATTATATATCTACGATTTTGACGGTGATAATAATTTTATGACGGGCGTGCAGTCGTCAGTCCGTTTTTTCACGTTCATCGATTTGTTTATTACTATAACGCGTTTTATAATGTCAGTAAATTAAGTGAAAAGTTCCAAAGGATTTGCAAATTCTTACAAGGTAATATAAATACAATATAGACGGGTAATTGGGGAAATGTCGCACGGGGAAACGTATTGGACGGGGAAGTGGCTACGGGGAAACGACTGGCGGGGAAATGGTAGACAGGGAAGTGACCAGATACCGTTTCTACAAATTTGACACATCCATTACAGTGACTCACTCGACACCTATGACTAACTACCCTCGTATACTGTACAGCAGAGCGGTACCCACTCGCCGACCTTTTTTCTTTTTAATTAATTTATAAATTACCTAATAATATAGTAAGTAGTGTAATAATTTATAGGTGCAATATTAGATAAAGGCTATATTATAAAGTTATACGATTTTTAACATAGGTACTATCTTTTTAATGTAATATATTGTCTATCCTCCTATTTTATATTTTTATTTATATTCTATATTTCATATGGTTTTCAAAGGTTTTAATAATCCTTATATATATAAAAGAACAGTCCTTTTTTATGTACCAATTTTGTGACGACGCTATTTAACTTTTTTCCAATTTTTTTTCACAGAGTTATTCCAAATACATTCCTGAGTGTCACTACGTCGCCCGATTTTCAAAATTTTGATTTTAAAGGGTTGAAATTGGTAAAAATAAATTTTTACGTGTAATTTGTATATCTAAATTCATATAATAATAACAATAGCAGTCCGCCAATAACGGGAAATACGGTACGGCGCGGTCCGAGGATTTCCGTCTACCTGGACTCTGACCTTTTTTTTGTGTGTGTATCTTATCGGCGGGTGGAGATGAATAATTGTTTCGACACGACACTACGTCAGTTAACTATTGACGGTCGTACGTATCATAGCACGACTGCAACCGCTATATTTATGACGTAGGAATAAGACATTTTTAACTACAAACTAAAATATAACATTTTTATTAGTTAAGAGTTAGAATTGAGAAATTGAGTATAGAATCATTTGTAAATATTTTTTATTTTTTTTTTATTTATAATTTGCAGTTTCTATTATTATTTAGCACTTGATAGCATTAAGTAAAATAAATTATTTTCTTCTTTAAAACACAACAATGTGTGTTGATTTAACAATTATTTCATTTTGAGAAAGCAAAAACTACGCACGGACGAAGCCGGGTAATTCAGCTAGTATTATACATAATTACATAAATATATTTTATGATCAATAAAAAACTATGCTTGGTGTTCTTGCCTACCTATATTATTATTAAATAATATGATATAAAAGTACAAAAATAAATAATAATTATACTAAACTTATTTAAAGCACGATAATACGCATTACGTTAAAAAGAGTGTTACTTAATTATTGACTAATAAATAATACCAATAATTCTGATAGTTCATAAAACAGTTGAAAATTTGGAATATTTAGAGCATAACTCATCATTGAATTTATTTTATTGTTTGTTGGTAAGGGACTTTTTTTTCCACGACGGGGCATTTTTTCGGTTATTTTATTAGGAGAATTTTTTACAGCGCTTTTTTCTCCCAGGTTTTTCCTAAATTTTTAAAAAATGTTTGTGAATTTTAATTTTGTCTCATATGTAAATTAGTATGCTAAGTTTTGAAGTTCACACAACACTCCTCCACCCTCAAATTTATAATAACATAAAGGGGTTTTACACAACAAAACATTTTACCGTCATTTTCCTATTCAAAAATAACTTTTAAAAATTATTTTTTTGTGAATATATAGTTAACCAATTCATTAATTTTTTAAACATTGCTTGGAAATTCGTTAAAAAAGTCTTCCCACTGCTAAATCAAAAACATATTATACAATAACTGAGTCAACAACAGGTAAGGTATTTTGTAAATTGGTATCAAAAACATGGGTAAAAAAAAGAATTTTTTATTTAATTTTTTTAATTTTTTAGGTATGCTTTCTATTCGAATTGGTATGCCAAGTGTTGTGAAATTATAGATTAGGCCCTTAGACTTTGATTCCATTGTGTAACACATTTAATTTACTAAGATACGCCGTTTTTGTCAAATTTTTAGATCATGGAGCCGGTACTGTGATTTGCCAAACCACATCTCTGGTTATAGTAATCAGGTTTAGACAAACAATCGATCATAAACTTCCAGAGATCGTACTTCGATATGACGCGACCAGGCGATGAGCCGATTTCCACGCTATAATCGCCTGACGGAGTGTCGGTAATGTATGGTGCCATCACAGCAATCCAATCCAGAGATTCAGTTGCCTGTAGCTAATGCAACATCCGCTCGTAATCGTCGTTGATGCCATGGTATATTGCTAGCACGTCGGACTTATCGTCGAATAAAAACACTGAAATTAACCAATGGTACTATAAAAACAAACAATAGTATGTAGTATTATATAATATTGCATTAAATAATTACTGGATGAGCACACTGATCCGATTTTAACATTGTTCTTTTCCATCGCCGACAAAATGATTCCTAACCCATTGGACATTATATTGGTTGGAGCTGCAAAAGTAATTGCATTACTATACGAATGTATAATAGCAGTCTATGAAATGTTATTTGATTAAATATTATCTTACCCAAGTCATTTCTGGTTCCCAATGTCACGACGATTGCATCTCTGCCCTCGACGACCTTGTCCACATCTTCTTTTACTAGAACGTCACCAGTGAACACTTCTACCTGCTTGCGTAGTTCTTTGGGCATACGACGGGGATCCCGAACGAGAACTCTGACTTCTAGACCTGTTCACTCAACATTTTTAAAACCACGTCTCGTCAAATCATCAGACGACAATCGTTTGGGAAACCGTCAGCCTTGCAATATCCAAGATAATTTTCTTTACCCTGTAATTCTCACCCTGTTTCAAAGCTGCTTCGACGGCGCATAGTCCCGTCAATCCGGTGGCACCAAAAATCGCGATTTTCTTCATATTTTCCTTCGTTGTTGGAGTGTAATTACAGGGGAAATCACCACTTGCTAAAGACCACGGACACCGACCGATGTGAACGGAATAAAGAGTAGGACGTCGTGGAACAGATTGGCTATTAAACGCTACTTCAACTCCGCCAGACGATGAACTAACAAAATTGAAAGTATGTATGGCAATTGAAGGTAAACAATTAATTATAATAATATCTCGGTTTGTTTTGGTTTTTTTTTTTCTTATCAACCAACGCGCTTGTGTGTAACCCACACATCGTTATCGTAATATTCTATAGACATCATTTCTATGCATTTATGAAGGTGTATTTTTATTTTATGTCACATGAAAATATTCCGATTTTCGAGATCCGACCACTTCAATTTTAATAACTAAAGATAAGAAGATACTTCAAACATGCAGGTCCATGCAACGTTACAGGTCATAAACGATAAACCTAATAATATTACTCAATCTCGTGTACGAGTACGAGTTTGTACTTAACTACTTAAGTACTATTATATAATTAAGACACCTTCTCGTCAATTAACCGATTAAGGTAAAAACCTAAAATACTTTTTAGTTTTTATGACGCTAGGCCGTAATCGGCACAGCCAATCGCGATTCCAGACTTCCAGAGTACTATAGTAAATTATAAATAATAACAACATTCTGAATCTGTTGATAAATTAATTTATTGTGTGATGAATGATGATAATAATAACAGCTATTTAATTTTCTAGACACACCAAACACCCATTACCGAGCACTTTTCGGGCGGAATTTTCGAAGTTAGTCATCGTTAATTGAGATCCTCGTAAATACTGCAAGTGACAAGTGCAAGCTTTTAAAGGATTTTGAAATCATTCATCGTGTGAATTCTTTTCGCTAAGGCATTTTCAACTTGTTGGTAAATATTTTAACGTATATTATATTCAATTAAGAACTACACATTTTAGTCAACCTAGGTAAATCACCTACTACGTCAGGAAAAAAAATAAAAATTTTGTAATTTTTAATTATACTTGAATCATGAATAAATATACGAAATTTAAAAATGTGTACTACCTTCCATCTCTGTCAAATTCAAATTAACAAAAAGAGTTCCATAACCTCATTTTTAGATCACTTTCCTAATAATAAATAACTTTTTGTAAATATTTTTTTGCAATTATATAGTTAACAAATCTAGGATTGGTTACATTCAAGACTTTGATTCCATCGTGTAAAACATTTAAGATTTAACTTCCTAACAAAAACCATTTTTGAAATATTTTTAGATCATGGAACCAGTACTGTGGTTTGCCAAACTATGTCAAGATAAAAAATTCATCAAAAAAATCGTATTTTGATATGCCACGATTAGACAATGAGCCGATCTCCATGCTGTAATCGCCTGATGGAGTATCGATGATGTATGGTGCCATCGCAGCATTCCAATCCAGAGATTCAGTTGCCTGTAGCAAATACAACATCCGTTCGAGATTATCATTGATGCCATGGAATCAAATGCGTAAATCAGAGGGGGGGCCTAAGAGGGCTTAGCCCCCCCCCCCCAAAAAATGTACAGTCCTCCTAATTTTTCTTAAGTCTTCTTCAAATTTCCGGTTTTTTGTTAGAAAAAATAATTCAATTTATTACGTAATTCCTAAGTAGGATAGCCGATATGTATATGGATTATATAATGATTTATGAACGTTTAAGTTATAGATTTTTTATTGTAATAAAATTAGAAATGATTGAGCTAGGTCAATATTTATTATTTTATAACGACAACTATAACAGGTTATGTAATAAATAATAATATATTAGATTCTTAGGCCTTAGCTTCTATTAATATCGCTAATCAGCAAAATCACAATCTCTTATATTTATGTAAAACCCCAATACAAATAACAAGCTGTTACGATTACGAAAACTGAAGTCATTATTTTGTATACCGATAACTTAAAACTTATTTTACTGGAAAATGTTTACCCAAACTTGTTTTATTTGTAGCTAGGTACATAACATTACCAATTTGTTCCTCCTCGTGCGAGAGAAGCTTCTCTGTCATGCGCGATGCGCCGGATAAAAACATATAGTTACGAACGTCTATGTTACAAGATAGATTTACTCAGGTGTCTATCTTGTACATAAAAAAAAGCGATACCAAAAATATTAATAAAGATATCATTCTTAAGAAATTTGCAGGAGGAACATAGGTAAATATATTATTGTTTAAATTAACATTAAAAAATGATGTTATTATACTTATTAATAATTTAATTAAATGATGTAAGGTTTTATTAAATAAATAATTTTGAAGTATTTATATACATGTTTTGAAATTGTAAAATTTAGATGGCGGGGGGAGGACAAAGATCGTGGGCTTGTTCTAACGTTCTATAGTTATAAGTTATAAATTATAATTTTAGTCCCCCTTCTAGAAATTAAATTTACCCCTATGCAATATGCATAGAATATTGCCAGTGCTTGATTTGGAAAAAAACTAGAAAGGAGACTCAGCAGATGTTGGATGAACGATTTTTATTATTATAATTTATGTTAGCAAATTTGTTGAGCAACTCCTTTAGTACCTTTCTGTAGTCAGAAAAAGTTAATTTTTAATTCCAAAATAAAAATGTTTTATTCACCCTGTCAAACTATAATTATAGACTATAGTTGCCCTAGGTTGGGGTAAATTGTTACATACTTACATCTTAGGGGGTCTTACCACTGGGGTAGTGGCACATTAGTTACAGTATACCTATATATATATTTAATTTATATTATTTAAAAAACAACCTAACTATAACAGTATCTATTTTCTGTTTCAAAAAATTAAAACCACTTTGCTTATCGTAAATGAAGCAATGATGCTCATTACCAAAAAAAATTTTAAAAGATTAATACAAATTTTAATAATTTAAATTTTTTTCTGTAGGTATATAGAAAATGATAAATTAACATTTGGTTAAAATTTCAAGTATCTATAATTATTTGTTGTTGAATTATAACAAAATATAAAAAATTGATTGATTCGAATATCCAATATCATATAAGAATTTGCACTTCAAAGTTCAAACTCAAATAAAAATTAATTAGACTTTCCGATAAATTTTTTTTTTATAGGTAGTACTTGTGAGGAATCTTCTTTTAAATTTAAATTCTTAGAATATGAAAAAAAACATTTCTTATGAATTTCTAATACTTTATAAATATATTTATAAAAAATGTATAATAATATGCAATATTTCTACTAATTATAATAGTAATATTATGTGTAACCAATGACAATCCTTTAAACAGAAAAAAATGTTTGTGAGCCGAAAACTAAATTTATGTGTGAGATACAACCCTTTGGTGGCTACCTATATCTAGGGGTTGGAAAAATAGGCTATCAACAATCTCCAAGTCTCAAGGAATCTAGTGATATAACTTTTTTTGAAAACAGTCCATTAGTTTTCGAGTACCTAGCTTACTCAAAAACGGACAGACCTATATCCATTTATAATTTTTATATAGATATAAAACATTTGGTTTTTAAAATGTGAACGCCGTATGCTAACTTCTAGGATCATATCATCCATTCGACTTAACTGAGCTGGCAAATGGAATTTACTCTACAGACTTCCTCTTGGCTCCATTTAATAAAGGGAATGTATCTTACAGGACAAGCGACATTTCAAGCAATCGAAATGTTGATTTCGCTTACTTGGTAAGAAATAAAACTTAGTTTTATTGCTTGGTTCATTTTACTTATTACCAATCTAATTAAAATATAGTCAAATCGGAAAAATGCACAACCCTACTTGGCTTTGAAGAGGCAAAGCATAGACCTATAAACTAATGGACAGCGCCAAACCACCACAGTTCGTGGAGACGAGATAGAGTGACAGAGAAAACATTGTAGAGTACCAGAGTCTCAAACACATAGTTCTTTCTCTCTCGGCTATCTCATCCGTTAGTTTTTCTCTCCAACGCTTTCTATAAGTTTGTAGGTCTATGTAGCAAGTTATAATGTACCTATATGTAACTACATCTGATATCACATAATTAAATAAAAGAAAATATAACTTTTTAAACTTTATTTGAATACATTTCAAGAGTATAAATTTTTACATAATTAATAATTATTTACTTATTCCACAATTTTAACAAACTTTGTATAAATTCAAAAATATTTAAATATAATTTTTATTTTTAAGAAAATATAATGATAGAAGCTCAGATAAAAGCTTTTATTTTCTCATTCAATAACTTTCGAGAATATAAATAACACTCGGTCAAAATAGAAGTATAACAATTAACAAAAATAATTTACATTTCAATACTAAATGGTATTATTTTCTGAAACTAATCAGTACAACAATATTCTAAGGAATACAATATAACTACTTATAATCAAAAATATAATATTATCATAAGGCATGACAAACCGCAATAATTACCATCCAGTATAAACCAAAAAATTATTTTGGTTTGTGTACTTTTTAATAAATTGTTTGCCGGCGCGTGTAGGCACTGTGAATGCTATTTCATCAAGTGCCAATATATGACCAAATGCATAGTTCTTACTAAAAAACAATAGGTTAGTTAATATTCTTTTGCACACATCAGCATTCATTATTGTTATTTTTTTTTTTACTACAAAAAACCTTACCGGAAATAGTCCAGCAGTTTTGTTGCGATTCCAGTTTTACGACAATCCCATTTTGTCCATACACTGTTAACACCTGCTTTCACGGGATATGATTCTTCAGATACAACAACCATATCTTCGGCATCAGTCTCGAGATTACGATTAGCCTGTGATATAAGATCTATTACTAGGCATCCAACAACTTGTTTTTTTTTTATATACAAATAAACCTGAAACGTATATACAAAATATAATGTAACATTTATTAAAATATTTTAATTTTTTTACAAAGTTATCACTATGGCTATACTAATGCCACTGAGAGAGCGCTTCTAGGCGGCGACCAAAACTCGTCAGTTCTCACACATTCTCACCACTGAATCTGCCCAAACGCTGGCGACGAGGTACTAGAGTGGGAGAAATTTGGGTACGAAACCGCGGAGCTCAATCATTTGGATGCACCAAGGAGTTGCGCTCTCTCAGTGGCACTAGTATAGCACTATAGCCGTATAGGTACAACAAGATATTATGTACTTGTTTAGTTGTGGGTAAGACAGAACGTTGTGAATAACAGCCAAGTTCTTCATCAATATATGACATCACCTCTAAAGCTTTTGAACATAACATTTTAGTATTCGATCCAGATATTACAACTATGCGTTCATCGATATCTTTA
The DNA here is from genome assembly GCA_022818045.1 of Neotoxoptera formosana. NCBI lineage: Eukaryota > Metazoa > Arthropoda > Insecta > Hemiptera > Aphididae > Neotoxoptera > Neotoxoptera formosana. The sequence continues at coordinate 23,518,631 of CM040635.1, read as the reverse complement.
AAAATAACTTTTTCATTTTTTGAGCTCTGAAGTACAGTAATATAATATTACATTAGTTAATAATTAATAATCATATGTTAGGTAAAAGTGAAAAATTAAATTTAACAAGCATACCTTAAACTTAAAAATATCCTTGGCCTTATGGTATTTCTCATGTTCTGCTTCATCTTCTGGTTCTCCTCTTGAATAATAAAGACCACATTCTTTGCACAAAAATCCACCAAATTTCTTTTGTCCTGCATATATCTGGTATTGAGTATTATCAATAATTTTTCTTCCTTTTCTCACTGTACTCTTTTTTTCACTAGAACTAACAATATTAAAATGCAACGTATTTAAAATATGTGTATATATTTTGTTTTCTACTTATAAGTTGTAATTCTTTAACTTCTAAGGTTATTAGCTACATTTGTTGTATAATTAGATTAATACAAACGATTTATAATACAAAGAATTTTTTTTACAATGCAATGATACTATGACAATGCTCGATACAATTCGTATAGTATTACCAAATAATGTGATTTGGCGGAGGAGTTTCATTTATGAAAATTGGGAACAAGTTTGTTCGTGGAGAATCATTTACAATAGTTGAAGCATTAATTGAAGTCTCAGCAAATTCATCTATGATTGTATCATTGAAATCAATTGAAGTATCAGCTGATTTGTCTACGGTCGTGTCATTTAAATCATTTGAAGAATTTGATACACTAAAAAAAATATTATATAATATATTTAATATTTAATTTTTAAACAAATTTGTACACTTACTCTTTTAGACGAGCTACTGGTGAATAATAAGCAGATAGACATTTTTCTCCATTATAGTTCTCATCAAAATCATAAGGATTTTTAATTAAAACCGGTCTTAGAATAGAGCTATACTTTTTGACATCTTTATTCATACATTTTGGATCTTAATAAACAATTATTCAAATAAATTAAAACTATAATACATGAAATAAGTTTAAGTTTTTCATTGCAATTCACACAAATGAAATTTTTAATTTTATAAAAATATGAATAATTTAATACCTTCATGATTTTGTTTAAACGTAGGAGTCTGTAGAGGACAATGTATATCTGTCAAATGACTATCATCCAAGAATTCTAATGAATCATTTAAATGTTGTCCACTTTCATTGATTTTGTTATCATTGAGTATTTTTGGACCATTTAAATTAGATCCCTTAACTTCAACTCTAGAACTAATCCTATTATCATCATTCCAATTTATAACTTTGAAGTTGAAGCCATTATCTTTTCTAAAAGAAACATGAATATTTTTCAAAAACAATAATAATACTAATTTCAAAGAACACCTTACTTCTTATTTGATGTATCATTATGAATCACTTCAGACTTGAAAAATTTTCTGTTATTGTGTTGTTCCATTAGAACACGTTTAGGTTTGTTTTGATTCATGTATTCTGTCCAAACATTTTTTTTCGAAGAAGATTGTTTAGGAGTTTTGTTTTTTTTAACTACATTTTTTTTAGTTGAATTAGTTTCTTTTTCCTTTTTACATGATTTCATATCTATAGACTTCTTCTTAAACGGTGACATAACATCAGGAAATAAATTTATTTTTGTTTTTAGTTCTCGGCTGGTAGATCTAGGTCTTTTTTTACTCGTTGACATACTATCTTTAAATGGTTTTGCTTTTACCTTTGGATTATAATGTGAGCGGGTAACTCGTTCAACACCAAAATCTTCAGATGACATCTATGAATAAACATTAGTTAGACATTGATTAAATACAATATGTATTTTTTATCAATGGTTTTGGGTATTATTGAATGAAAATTTAAAAATGATTAAACAGTTAATTTACATATTAGACAATGGTTTACCACTTTACATTTTATTGATTATTTTTAAGAGTTAAATATAATGAAGCAATTTTTGGCAGAATTTCTAATTGGGCACCCAAATTTTTCTGCCATGCCTGGTTAAGAAATACAAAGGATCATCAATTTTTTTTTTAATAAATGTGTGATTTTAACTAGATTTATGAAAAAGTTATTTTGTGCATAGTAAAATTTAAAAAAACAACAATTTTACAAATATTCCCTAGCTATATATAAATGAAATATTTATTGAATTGGTAACACACAATTTAAATAATTTCTTACTTTTTTATAATCATAAGAACATGAAGCTTTTACTTCATACTCCTCAGCTTTGTTATTTTTAATTTTGTTTAAACTTAAGCTTTCCTTTGAAAGATGATCAACTTCTTCGACATTTTTTGATTTTAATGGTGTTACGGTATTATGTTCAATTGGTTGAGAACTTGAAGACTCTGCTATGGCAATTGATGATAAACATAAATGTTCATTCTTTGATTTTGAAATAAGACATTCAAATTTTTCACTTAGTGTAGGACTTAATTCAGTTGGATTTATATTAAAAGATGTTTCAGGAAAAGCATGTTCAGGATCATACACTACAGATGGAGAGGTATTTTCATCCAAATCGTCTACAGAAAATAATTTACGTTTTCTATTTGTTAAAAACGGTGATGGTTCATTTTTATGTAACTGAAGGGATTTACGAGGATTTGTGTAAGTAAACATTTTAACCTAAAACAAATAACAATATTAATATATTTAATAAATTATAATTCACATTACAATTAAATAGGTATACCTTTAAAATACATTTAAAGGATCTAGTTAAACTGTGAATATTGTAACTTAACCAGACACCAATTTTTTGGAGAGGACTTGAGTATTTTAGTATGTTGAAAATGATGGGAAAGTCAGATTTGGCTGTCAGTCTTAGTTTCAAAGTTATAGCTATTTAAATAAGTTGGCTGTTTTAACAGTATACAGCATTAAAATGCTATCGCCTTATCTTCGTACTTAATAAAAAGTACTGGTACAATGGGAAACATGGGTATTGGGTTCCAACTGTACACAATGCAATAAACAATAGTGCATATAATCCAAACACAAAAAAAATGGGTGGTATTAAACATGGTGGTGTAAGCACATTAGGACCCACCTACAGAAAGGGTTCTGCAGGCCACTGGGTATGACTCAGCAGCACGAATTAAAATAATATATTGTGTATATTTTAATTCGTGCTCAGCAGTATACAGGACTTGGTCAAGTCAAATATTCGAATACAGTTTAATATAATATAATATTAAACTTTGATACGTTCTGTCTGGAAGATTATTACTGTTTTTGACTTTTTGCAAAATATAGTGAATAGTGATTAAAACTTAAAAGTAGGTATGTAATACTTCGTTGCAGGTACTTACGTCCGATAGGTATCCAATGTATTAAGTTAACCGTAAACGCTAGCAAATCACACACCGCCGACGGCCGAACGCTCTCAGAGTCACAGGTAGTCCGCCGTCCGGTGAAAAAACGTGAAATGATTTAAAATTCTAAAATTAGAATTTGGCCGACTTGGTAAACACGGCGGTGACAACAATAATAACTATATATGCAGTATGCACAGGAAGTGTGATGGGATCAGTGATCACTACCTTTTGTTCCACAAATTTTTGTTTGAGTCCACTTATTCCAATGATATTAATTTCCAAATGTTACCTTTGTGGCTCTATTCCTATTTATATTTGTTCCAATTCCTATTTGTAGAAAGACATTAATTAATAATTATTGTTCCAATGGATATTTTTTCCATAAAATATTTCATCCAATTATATCTTTTCGCATATCATACCTTTGTTCCGACGAACGTTTGTACCATAATTTATTTGTTCCACAGAATTTATTATACAAAACATTTGGAACAAATGTTCATTCGCACATTATGACTCTTTGAGTAAAGATTAATCAGAAAATAAATGCGCGGAAAAACATTTGAATTGCATTTTTTATTTATACACAAACCTTACACTTTAAACTTGTAAGTTGTAACTTATAAATTTTAAGGTATTAATATATAACTGTTAAAGGTAAAACTTAAAATTGGTAAAAGGTAAAACTTAAAACTTAAAAAACTTATAAAAAATACAAAAATACTCAACATACATATCCTTTAAAAATGTATTTTTAATGTTTATATAATTATATCCCTGGATAGATTCAGTGGCGCCGAAGTGTTTAAAAAATACTATGGCATCGTACATTCAGAGGCCCCTCTGGGGCCTGCCCCCACCCTAATTTGTTTCAATGATATAATTAAATGCGAAATAAAGCCCATATAGGTAGACATTTAATGTGAACATTTTTTTCTCGTTTTTTAGCTGAACATAATTATATTTAAATGCATTTTTTGCTACGATCGGTTGATCAGTTTAAACATAGGGAAACTATTTAGCTACTACGCTGTGACTAACCTATTTTTGATAAACCATAAGAAATCGAGGACTAATTATTATCATTTAATTATTCATAATACAAAATGAAATAATACAATAATTACCAAAACACTACATAGATAATCAAGCTTTTATTTAATTAAAAGTTAAAATCTTATAAAATGAATGATTTAGTTAGTACACTACTTTTTTGTGCAAAAATATCTACTACCAAATCTTTATCAATAATAATGTCACTCTCACAAGAAATTTTAACTAGTCCTTCTAGGCGATCTTCAGATGTAGATGATCTTAATCTTGTTTTAACTAGTATAATTGTTTATAAGATAAGGAGAATTCGACACGATCGCAAGCTGGGTGCCTGGGTTTCCCAACTAATCATAGCTTTTCAGATCGATTGTCGTTTCTGGGTAATGCGGGACAAATATTATGTTCGTATTTATAAACATTTACTATATTATGCATTATGAGTTATGACTTATGCAGTAAATACTATATTATAGCTATTATTTAAATGATGAAATTCATTTATTATTATCAGTTAAAAATATTTAAAAATAATGTAACAAATCCGGAATTTACTTAAAGACTAAAGAGAAGTGTGTCAAATAATATTATTATTTATTCACTCAAATACTCAATTACTTCGTAAAAAGTAAAAAACACAAAATCAATAATACCTAATTAATTAATTAAATAAATAAAAACATAATCAAGAATCATAATCCACTAACTAGGTACCTATTATACATACTCCATAGGCTATTATACTGCTATAGTGATTATTGGCAGCTGCTATTTACTAATCGTTCGTATATCGAATTTATTTAGCTGTATAATTAAAAATCCTTTGGAAGTAAACTTCTGGCTCACAACCGGGCCCCAGTACCTCTTGGTGGGCCCCCCAGCTATAAAATCTACTATGACATAATATGTCATAGATAAATTAGGTGATCGGCGCCACTGGATAGATTTATACATCATAAATAATGAGTGATGCCATTTTAAAAACAAAATATAGATAAAGTAGGTAGCATAACATATTTAAAAAAAAATTAAAAGTAATTATCAAAGTTTATCAAACACCTTGAAGTAATAAAGAGATGAATCGTTGATTCAGATTTTAATAATAATAATTTTTTTTATATTTAAGTACTGATACTCTTAATTGTTTTATTAAATATTTTCTAATTTTTTTAAATATGTTATACTACTGTATATTAGTGAAATTGCTTCATTAAATTGTGGTTTCTCTAAACTAACCCGTTTTTTGCCGTACTTACTGTTTATTTATAATTTTTGAAATTTATTTTAAAAAAAATGGTTTTTTTCTATATTTTTTTACGACATTATTGAATGGAATAATAATATAAAAATCTATATTTTTCAGTTGTATTTTTGGATTTTTGTTTTTACCTATTGTTGTAAAAAAAATATATACCTAATAAATACTTATTAATTTAAAAATATTATGTAGGTATAATATTTTCGTCCTGTATTTTATTTTTTAAGTATGGTCACCCAATTTACGCCCATTGTTTTTCAAGTTACCTGGTCATTGTTGGTTACGCCTAAACTCGTGAACGTATGATTTAATATTAATAATTCAATAAAAAGTACTCAAAATAAAACTAAATAACGTATAATTTCATCATCACATAAAAAAACAAATATTCCTTTTAATAAAATAAAACATAATATATTATATTGAATTCATTCACTTACACAAAAAAATAATAACATTGATAACAACAAAAGGTTAAAATTACTTTTTAATAAAAAAGAATGTTTGTATCACGGACTAAGATCACAGAATATAACAATATTGCTAGTATATCTTGGTCCGTGGTTTGTATTAATATTTATTGGAAAAAATATCGATATCGATAGTTGCAATATTATATTATCTCTGTGTATTTTTCATATTGACTTAAAAATATAAAACTTATCATCTATGTCAATTGGCAATCATTGCAACGAGCGTAGACGGCATTAACGATTCTAAAATTTCAATGAACAAAAAATGATTGAGTTTGGTTTAATTTTTTGTAAATCACAATTTTTTTTATTTCAAAGCAGTTTCCTGCACGCCGGCGATGTGAGTACCAGAGTACGACACAGGTTTCGCCGGAATAATCGATGTTTACGTAAAATTGTTTTCGTATTCTTTTCAGATTAGTTCATTCATGTGAGCAACACAAACGTCGTCGTCGTTTCACTGCACCCAGGTCTTAGAATAATAATATAATATACCTAAATTAATAGAGTTATACATACCCGTGGAAGTTCTTATGCCTCGTAAAAACAACAATTAATATTTTTGAGCATAGAAATATTTTTACTATTTTTCAATCGATCAACATTGAACATTCCTGTTATAATTTTATTTTAAATTCAATATTTTTATAAATTCTTAATAATATTTAAGTAGATTTTGTTCCACAGCTAAACTATTATTAAAGCTACTAAATGAACCATCAACAGCACTGGTTGATGGATTGTGAGATGGAGACTAGAAATAATTATTTTACAGTTGCAATGAAATTTTTATAATTCAATCAAAAAAATATTTAATTGCTACAAAAGGTATTTACTATTAGAACCCTAGATTGATTATAGCCCGGGATACTTATAGTTTATATTATATTCATATTGCCATTATTAATAATTTCAAACGCTCATAAAAAAAAAGTTGGACTTTCCTGTAAATTTTTTTTTAGAAATTTAGAAAAACTTATAGAAAAGCTTGTGTTGAATTTTTAAATCCTAGATTTGAATAGAACATTTTTAAGAAATTTACTAATCAATTAAAGTGCAAAATATCGTGATTTTTACGTATTTTTTCGAAATTTCAACTTTAGATTCTTATAAAAAAAATATTAGAGACCGTAAGTCTTCACTTTTTTTTAACTACTTACCACTTAAAAAATAGCTCACGAGAAACCTTGTTAATTTTTAGACCTTAGGTATAAATTCTCAAAATGTTATACATTTTTCACTACAATTTATACTTTATAGTTTGTATATATTTTCTTGATTTTGTAAGAATTTTAACTTTAAACGCTTATAAATTTATAATAATAAATAATAATAATAATTAAAATATATCTTTTTGATTTTCTGGTTACACATTAAGCTATTTAAGGAAAACCTTGTTTTAAAATTTCAATCCTTAGTTATAAAAACTGAACAGTTTTATTTTTAACTACAAAACAATTTTCAAATGTTCGATGATGAATTTCCGCCAAAATTTGAAGTTTAAATGCTTATAAAAAAATTGGCCCAATGTATTTTTATTATTTTTGGTGTATTATTTAAACAACTTATGAAGAATCTTGTATTCAATTTTCAAGAAATTTATTGTTTTTTTTATTTTTTTTATCGATATTTAAAGAAAAATTTTTTAAAAAAACAAAAATATCTGAGGCCTATAATTAACTCAAAAATTAACAAAATTTTTTGGTGAAAATAAAATGGTAATCTGAACATTTGGTTAAATTTTTAAATGTCTACGGTAATTCCTTTTTGAATTATATTAAAATAGAAAACCAGAAAACTGGTGAACATCCAATGTCTCATTTCAAACGCTCCTAAAAAATTTGTTTGAGTTTCCGTAAACATTTTATTTTTTAGAAAGGTAGAAAAACATAGTGATAGTGTCATAAATCACGTGTTGAATTTTCAAAATTTAGATTTATATAGAAAATTGTTATGTATTTTCTAATTAAAAAAAAATGCATAATTTCTTAAATGTTATGTATTTTGTCGAAATTTTAACTTTAGACGCTTACAAAAAACTATTAGACATACGCTTCACTTTTTTTTTAACTACCACTTACATAATAGCTTAGGGGGAATCTTGTATTAAATGTTTAGACCTTAGGTATAAATTCTCAAAATGTCATCCATTTTTCAAAACAAATTAGTTTGTATATTTTCTTGATTTTGTAAGATTTTTAACTTTAAACGCTCATACATTTTTTAAGTGATTTCCTATCAAATTTTTTTATGGTTATCGTAAGAAAAACTTATTTAGAATCTAGTGTTAAATTTTCAAACCTTAAATATTAATATAAAATTTTTTATGAATTTAACCACAAAACAATTTGCAAATGTTCAATATTCTTACGAACAAATTTTGACTTAAAATGTCTATAAAAAATTATAATTATAATATATATTTTTTTGATTTTTTGGTTACACTATAAACTACTTACGTAAAAATTTGTTTTACATTTTCAATCCTTAGTTATAAGAACTAAACATTTTATACATTTTTAACTAACTAAGAAATTTTTACTTTTGACCCCCCAAAGTACTAACTGAATCAGAATTCTTTATTGTACGTATAATTGAGATATTAAAGGATCATCCAATTCAAAAAATCAATTATTATTTTATTACATTAAAAAATAGAATATAGTCTGACTACTATTTTAACTTGTTTGCTAGTTACGGTGATGTTTAACATAAGCATAACATTATAATATTGTTATATTATAGTATTCAGTCATTAGATTTTAAAAATATAATGCAATTTTGGCTTTTTATGGCAGAATATTTATTATTATTTTTATTTTATATCAACTAAATATTTGTTATTTGTTTAATGTTTATATAGCGGTGTATGTAAAAATTACATAAAAAGTAGAAAATGGCTCTTTATATTATTGTTTTATTAACTGAGGCATAAATGCAAGAGGACAATTTAAAGCTGTTCATTATAAATAATATATTAAATATATAATTTAACTTTTATTGTTTAGGTTTTAACTTACCTACACTTAAATATTAATTTCATAATTTAAATATCAAATATTGAATATTATTTGCAATAATATACACAATTGACTTACAGTAACCATCAACGTAGATTCAGCATTAGCAACCAAAACAAAAACATCAGTATCAATGCAATGTGCATCAATCCAATCATCCAAATGTGGAGCAACATCTATTCCTGGTGAGTCAACTAAAGCTACATCATCTCTCAGTAAGCTACATTTATCTTTTGGCCAATATACATGTACCAATTCTTTTTCATTTAAATGTTTTTCATAATTTAATGCATGGGCCAAATGAGTAACAGACTGAAAAATAAATTTGATAATTTAAAAATTAAAACATTTATCATACAAATGTAAACATACAATAGTGGAAAACTACTTACTTCTACATTCTGTTTTTCATTACTACCTTCAGTTACTAAATAAGCATCACCAGTTTGCGACCCTTCAACTTGAAGGAAACAATTTGTTGTATGACCAATGCCGCTTGGAAGAACTTTTTCTCCCAACATTGCATTTACGACTGTACTCTTTCCATTACTTGTTCTAAATATTATATTAATGATTTAAACGTCAAATTAATAAAACTAATATAATATATAAAATACATAAAATAAATATATAAATTAATTAATTAATATAATATAGGGTATAATATGCTACCATAAAGATTTTTCTATATAAATATGATCAATGAGGTTTATTTTATTTGTGAATAAAATAAAAAAAATATTTACAAACTCCGCAATTCAATAATTTTAAAATTTCAATTCAATAGAAAAATTATGAAAAACACAAAAATGATTTCTTTTTAATTTATATGTTTTTTGCTCTACTGTTAATAGGGAGTAGTACTTATAATATATACAATACAGTGAAACCTCCCCTAACAAACACCTCTATTCAGCGGGGGTTTTTTGGAAACAAAACTAAAAACTTTCTACAAACTGAACCTTCTGAATAGCGGACAAAATTTCAGCATCCGAAAGTGTCAGTTATTTAGAGGTTTCACAGTATTTGTAAGTTTCAATCAAATTATGAAACCAAAAACACAAACCTGCCAAAGAAAGCTACTTTCATATGATCACGTGTTAAGACTTCACAAATTCCTTTGACTTTAGATCTATAATCTAATATAGACTTTAGTTCATTTGCAACAATCACATCAGGACATATCTTATTCACATCTAAAAAAAGAATTATAATTATAGTATTAATAAGCAATAAAATATAGAATTGTATGAATACATAAATGATGAATGTTTTATACTGTTCAAAAATTCTTAAACTGTATCCTTCTAATGCATGATATTTTTATTTTATTTTTTTAAATACTTAAATACTATAAAATATTACACATTTTTGTAAATTAACTAATATAAATAAGTTTAGGGCAGATGACTAGTTACATTTCTATATTTGTTTAGCACAATTGTAAAAATGGGCCAACGAGAAGCAAAATTGAAAAAAGTGTTATGACAAATCCAAATTGTTCTATTGCGTATTTATGGTTTTTGTTTTTGAGGCATTAATTTTGGGCTTTTTTGCACATTTTTTTTTATAATAATGTTTTTTATCAAATCAATATTCTTAGTTATTTCTTCATACGTTATTTGTTATTACATAATATTTTAAACATATCCGTACACTACCACATGATCACCAAGCCCCAGCATACCGCATAAAAAAGAAGAAATGCCAAATTAATTAAATATCAATGAAGTTAATGAATGAATCAATGTAATAAGTTAGTTTCATTTGGTTGAAAAAAAAAATGTTTTTATTTAATTGGCTATAGTATGGAATACATGCTATCTATTAATAAAACCTTTTTTTATTTATTTTATTAAAATAGAAAAATTTACAATCTGTAACATAGGAACAATAAGCAAATTGGATAATAGAATAATATTAACATCACATGAATAGTATGAGGAGGAAAGCTGTCCAGTGACAGTACCCTCAGGAGTTAAGAGTTAGTAAGCCATATTAGAATTGAGATATTGCGTATAGAATCATTTGTAAATATTATTATTTTTTTATTTATAATTTGCAGCTACTATTAATATTTAGCACTTGATAGCATTAAGTAAAATAAATTATTTTCTTCTTTAAAACACAACAATGTGTGTTGATTTAACAATTATTTCATTTTGAGAAAGTAAAAACTACGCACGGGCGAAGCCGGGTAATATTCAGCTAGTAATAATAATAAAAGAATAGAACTCAAGTGTAGAAGACGTCCGTTATAGTTTCACTGTCGAACTACAAATAAAACATTCACAACACAGTACAATAACAAAAACAGTGAGACATCTTATCAAAATATGTCAATATTCATAAAAAATGAAACTATTAGGTTTTTCCATCATCTAGTGTGGACAAACAGCCATGCGCGCGCTTTGATATTATAGTCCCTCGACCAATATTGTTCCCTGATTTAAAAAAAGACAATTGTGGCAAACAATTTGTTCTCCAATCTGTACAACCACAAGCAGGCAGTAATGATCAGATATTATAAAAATAATAATCATAATTACATAATAACTTAAAACGTTCTGCCATTATCTACTTATGTGGGGTACCCACTATCGTTTTTTTTATACACATTGACCTGCTGAATTAAAATATTTTCTAATAGCACTGGTATATAAAATTAAACTTTTTTAGTCGTGAGAGTTATATGAACTTTTCGAAACCAATTTTTCGTACTGTACTAACTATACTAACGGTGGATCGTCGGTGCATAAGAAGTAAATCGAAAAACGTACCTATGATACGTCGGCTACCATACGCCTAACTGAAACGATAGGTACCTAATAACAAATAATACAAAAAAGTGCGTGTGTGTTACCAGTACGCGCGCGGGAAGTGAAACTTCTTTTGAACGGTACACGTGAGTGAGTGAAAAAGAAAGCAAGGCATGGATAGACTGGGGTAATTACTAATTAGGATAATAAAGAAAGAAAAGAAACAATGTTAATTATAATTTTTATATATTTTTTTATTTTTTTTATTCTAATGATTGATTATCTTTTAACAGCCGCTGTATATATTATGTATATAATAAAATAATATTATGTAGTAGATACTAGATATGTCATATTATGTACACGACGTACTGATATCGGTACCAATCGATACAGCGGAAAGCCCTCTATAAGGCCCAACTACAAAAACGGTTCGACGTGCCTAAAAAAAAGTGTCCGTACTCCGTGCAGAAACACCCCGAAAAACGCAAATTTTGAACTTTCGGGGCTCCGGAAGACGAGGAAAAACGTCTCGTACAGTCTCGACACAAGACGCCGAATTTCATCACCGGCCTACATACTATAAGAAAACTCGAGTTTCAGAAACGTGGGACGACACCTCGACTTTTTCCGAAATAATTTTGAGGGAGGGGGGTCAAAAGTACCCCGACTATGGGGGGCTATTTAGAGGGTCTAAAGATAAAATTTTTGGTGGTAAAACGGGGTACCCAAGTTGAAACTGAACCGAGATATACTTAAATCAAAAAAAGGGGGGGAGGGGTAACTTTCGATATGTTTTACACGTGGCTGCCCAAAACCCATGGCCGTTTACAAAATACAGCAACGACAATCCGCGGCTGCGCACACGGACATGTACGCGTTCGCGTTCGTACGGCCGCCCGTTCGCTTTTTTTTCCACACTACCCTGCGTAATGATAAAGAAGTTTCACTTCAATAAAAAATTCAAAACACTCATAGACGGTGCCTAGGGAACGTTCGATATATACAACGATGGGCGAAGCGCGTTTGGGCACATAACATTATTTTTACCTGTAAATGTAGAACACGTTTGGGTACACAAACACATAGCACGTTTGGGTAATACCCCATATTGACAATTGACGTAAAATGAAAGGAACAGAGTAACAGACATCTTGATTATAGTCATTGTTGAATTGTTCTGTCGAGTTATCTGCGCTTTACGATTTGATGTAGCCACATGTAATTATTTCACGATAAAATCGGTTTAGGTGTAACAAAAATGTAAATAACACAATTTTTTAGAACTACTGTCAAAGAGCTTTTGTTAAAAATAATACGTTTTAAAAAAAAATTATAAAAGCCAGACAGATGGCGCCATTTTGTTCATATTTCTGTTATTTATTTATTTATTTATTTATATTTATTTACGGGCAAAGCCCTTTACAACAATAAACCACATAACCATAATCATAAACATTAAGATACCATAATATAAGTTTAGACATGATAATAATTAAATAATAGTAATAATAATAATAATATTAATAATAAATATTGACTGTAAATATTTACTTGAAGGTCAGGCGTAGCCGAATGCAACAGCTAGTACGAGAAAGTATAAATGCACTGTTTGTGCAATTGCGCCTAGTTATTTGTGCCATTGCGGAGACAGCAAAAAGTAGATACTACACCCTTAAATGTGTAAACTATAAATTATATGTACTTACTTGACTAAAATGTACAAAAAAAGAAGGCTACATTAACCTAGGAATGTTATGATATGAGTGTCTAACAAATATGTTCCTATAGATTATTACGTCAAATTTAATTGAAATGCAATTATTACACGAAAAATAAAATAATATAATAACAATTTATATTACAGCATAAATTATGTTTTTTTAATTTTTACACTTTTAATGTTAAATTACCTATATTAAAATATATTTTTTACATGAGTATTTGTAACAAAGTACATCTAAGTAAAAAATATTTCCTACAAATAAATTGATTCAAAGCGTGACCCGCAAGTACCATTGTAGTGACGTATACATTTGTATAGGTGGATTGGAGGGGGGGAGGATCCGTGGGAAAAATATTACCTTTGTCCAAAAAAATGGCCTTTATAGTATTTATATAAAAAACTTGAAATAAAAAAATAAAAAGGTGGGCAAGTGGGTACCGCTCTTCTGTATATTAGGTGTCAGGTGAGTCACTGTAATGGATGTGTTAAATTGGAATTCAAAATATAAAATTATTGTTTACGAAAAACGATTCTGAGAGAAAACGGTTGGGCAGCTTAAATTACTATAAGTATATTTTATGATATTATATTGCATTTGAAAGTAATTAATTTTTGCCGAAAACATTTCATTACATATAATTTAAAAATTTCAAGTACTTACCTAAAAATAATATTTTTAAATTACAAAAAAATAACAAAAATCGTTATTCTTCGTACCTAATTTCGTCCAAATTTAAACCCATTCCTCTTTCCGAACCATTCAAAGTTATATAGTATAAGTACCCCACCGCTGTAGTGGTGATTACTAATAGGATATATTATCAATCGTTTTATTTTTAGGAAATATTTATTATTTATTTATACAATTGTTACAAATACTTCATGGAGCATGGCTCATGCAAAAAAATAAAATAAAATGTAATTCAAGTTCAACATAACAATATATCGAGCAGAAATAATCAAAGTATAATTATTTTTTTGTAAAAATTGTTCTTACCGATATTGTGCATTTTTGGTGCAATTAAATTTGACGTAAGAATATATTATATGAATAATATTATACTAACATATTTAATTAACGCTCTTTATAACACACCAGGGCGTACGTAGGCTTTTCATTTTTAGTCTTAAGTAACTATATATTTTATTTGTAGTTTATAAATGTAAGTGTGTACTATCTGCTTGAGTGCAAGCCAAAAACTAGGCGCGGTGGCGCAAACTGAGGTATATTATACACTTTCTTGTACCAGCTGTTGCATTCGGTTATGCCGCTAAGTAAGAATTTACAGGCAGTAGCAGCAAATAGTCACAAAATAACTAAATTTACATATTAATAAAATACCATTATACAGAGTGGTCCACTAAGCATGCTCACCCTTTTTTCAATAATAAAGTTCTTCAAAATCTGATTTTATAATTTTTAAATATACTTAAAGACTATATAATGTTGAATTCTTAAGATTTTTTGTACTACCCACTTAGGAAATTTCTGTGGAGATACAAACTTCAGCTTTTCATATGATAAATATCCTTATAAACTATAAATTATTTAGTGGACAATTTGTTTGAAAAGTTAAAGTATCAGAATCAAAATTGAAACGAGTAGCTTTTGAGTTATTTAACTTTGTGTGGTTACTAAGGATAATATTAGTCCATGATAATGGGTTTGTAAGATATAGTGGCTACGGTTATTTGAATTATCCACTAAATAATTTAAATTAAAAAAGGGGGGTTCTCATATGAAAACAGAAGTTTTAATCCCTACAGGACACTTTTTGAGTAGTAAAAAAAAAATTCAAGAATACAAAAAAAGTGGGTATAGTCTTTGATTATAATATTTAAAAATTCTAAAAATTAAATAAATCAAAATGTATTATTTATTATTAAAGGAAAAATGGGGGTTATCATGTTTGTTGAATTACCTTGTTTAATGTTAAAATATAAGTTAAATTTGACTATGAAAAAACTATTTATACTCAAGTTATAGTAAAGTTAAACATACCTACCTAATACTGCATGATTAAAATGCAATCATTGTTCATTAATCATTTTTAATATTGTTTAACTTTATTTTAAATTTTTATTAAAATTATTACAAAGTATATTTTTAGTTATTATTTTACTATTATATTGTTGACTCATATTGGACAAATTCAATGAAAGTACATTTATTGAAATGTATACATTTTAAACCAGAAATATATGTATAATGTCTTTAAAAACTATAATCGTATTTATTTTGACCAAAATTATAGAAATAATGATGATTTTTAAATTATACTCAGTATTACTCATCCCTTTTTATATTATGTTTAAATTATGCATAATTTATAGAAATTTGAATAAAATGGAGTTTTTAGTGGTAAACTTTCAAACGATATTTTCAATATCATATCTAGATTTTTTACGGAATTGAAGGGCCGAGCGATATTATATAATATGGGAATCCAAACTTTCTTTTTTCAAAATGACCATCCAAACAATTACGATAACAACAGATGACCTTCAATCGCGCGCTTCCATTATTCGCGTTTCTGATCAGCCGTGATATAATAATTAATTAATCCATTCTTTAATGATAATAATAAAAAAAGCAAAGCAACGCTTACTCACGGTCACGGATTAATATACACATATTATATGTATATTAATCGGTGCCCACGATATAGAAGTTAATAACGTGTGATATTGATACGGCGTTATCTTCGCGGCTTACTGATATCCACAGAAATATAATATAATATAATCACAGATATATCTGTGTAGGTACCTATATATAATGTAATATATTATCCAGACATCCAGTTGTATCATTGATTATAGAATAGACGATAATATAATAATCTATTCTATAATCAATGGTTGTATATATATTATAATATGTGCTCGTATCACAGATTAAATAAAACTGTGCTCGTATCACATCATATTATTATTAAATGATAATAACATTTTGCATAATTATTACATAATGACGCGTACACATCACAGACCGCGCTTTATAATAATCCCTCTCGGCGAAAAACCATGTACACGTCATACTCACCTAATATCATTATCACGAATCATGATAATAAAATAATGTGTTTGCCCCATAGACCTTATACTTAGTATATGGTTTGCCCACATTTCCGCTTAAAACAGATAGGTATAACCTATAATAAATACTAAAAAAGAAAACCTCCCCGCGCGAGCTCGGTATATATGCATACAAAATAATAAACGGGCGAGCGCGCGCAAATTTATCGTTGACGCCGTGACCGTTTTTTCTTTCTTTCTTTTGCTATAGGACACGATACCGCCGCGAAGCAATGTAATATGTGTAGTATACAGAGTGTATCAGAAAGACCTGACTAATAAAAATAGAAAATTGATAAAAGTTAAACGCATGAAAAAAATTATGACACTTATATGGATACTAAATAATTTAACATTTACTCACGTCTGAAAATTCCCAAAATGTATATTTTGAAAAAAGTTATTACGGTTCAAAAGAATATTTATTCCAAAAAATATTGATATTTTAAAAAATTGTGCACAATAAATCACCTAACTTGAAAAAATGTTTTTACCTTTTACATTTTTCTTATAATCGGATTTGCAAATTGGCTGTTTTGAATTTTCCCAACAAAAATTTGAATCAAATTTAAAATATTAAATTTTTAGTTTTAAAAATAAAAGTAAAAAATCGTAAACTCTTATAGCGCGAGTGTCTATAATTTTTTTTTTTCAATGTTAAAATATTGATTGAAACAAACGTTATTTCATTAGTCAACAATTGTTTCGGTAACACCCTGTATGTATATGCATTTACCTATAGGTATATAATATAATATAATCGCAAACTACACGCGCCCGGCCGAGCGCAGTCAACCGGACGGGGTTCTGTCCGTCTTTGTCCGGCTGTTCGGTGATGGGACGTGTCCGGGTGTTGCACGGTAGGTATATACGCGTGCAGTGCGTATGTATATAATAATTTATGTAAAATAAAATATTAAGAGTATATAGCCATAATAGCTATGTAGACGAGTTAGCCGCATATAGGGCTGCACGCGAACTCGTTTTTTCTCTCCCCGCTTACACGTTCTACTATATAATATAATATTATATATTGTAAATATTGGTATACGTACACGTCACAATATAGGTAGGTACAGCATATTAAATATTATAGTAATATAGTATTATCGTCGTGTATAAGATAATATAGGAGTATACGACTAAATGATATTAACCTATTTACCTATGTGCCCAATGCCCATAATATATTTTATCGAAAACGGCCAACGGGTAGGTATCAATATTATTAGTATCGATATACCGACGAATCTGTTAATTTTTCAAAATTGCATATAGGTACTATTATGGATGATGATTTTTCTGGATATCAAATTGATGTAACTCTTATGGATTTTTCCAAGGCGTTTGATAAATCAGTAACCGAGTAAGCCACACACCATTCTCTCTATAGTAATTAATAATCGTATTATTCTGTTGGAATTCGTGATCGATTTTTTATCACGATTGATATCACGTGTCATTACTAAAACAAAATGACAATAATTTTAAGGTTAAAAATTTTAGTTCTGATTCTTTTCAATTTTAAAATCTCTTATTTGACTCACGTGTTATTTATCTTATTCATTTATGATTTACATTTGCTTAAATCTCGGAAACTTCTTTTCGCAGATGATACACGAAGTTATTCTGATAAGTAAAATAACTCTCAGATTCAGCGTTGTGACAAAATGACTTACATTTCTTATCAGTCTAGTAAAAACAAAATAATCTATCGTTAAGTAAAATCTATGCGATTCTCCAAGTCACGTGCTCTCATAATTATTATTTAGATAAGCGGTGGAAAACTGTGATTTAGCTGTCACGCGTTTGACTCAACACTTTCTTTCAATAAGCAATATTTGAATATTGCAAAAAATTGTCATTGACTCTAAAATGTATTATTTAGGGATCCGTTAAGATTTTACTAACCCTATATTGCCTTGAAAACATTGCATTTTTCCCTACGGGTTTACCGTATACGTCTACGCTAGAATATAATTCTATAGTCTGGTCACCCCTGCCAATATTCATATACAAAGCCTTGAAGCAATTCAAAATCGTTTCCTCAGTATTTTACCAAATATATGGTAGGTACCTATTTCACTTCAACCATATTCACAATGTAAACCATTGTTAGACACATTAAATATGAGCAGTTGAGCTACCAGGAGAAGTATGTTATAGCATTATAGTCTAGTAATTATTTTGAAATTCTTGTAAAAATTGGTTTAATAGATAAAATTATATTAAGTCAGAAGTGCAACCAGATTTTCTCAAGGGGCGGTCTATACTTGTCTTGTTTAAACATAGAGAATTAAACTAAAGAAAAAATATCTGGTACATATGCACTATAGTAATAATGCGATCCAAGGAGGGGGTGATCCGGATCCGGGAACCCCCCTGGTTATGTCATATTATAGTTAATAATTATAACTGTCCGGAAATATTAAATTTTTTTAATTTTTATATCCTTCATTGTCGAACTACGTCTTTTTATATTCCAACACAAAAAACTAACTATTATATATATGCTCCATGGCGGCACCTGGAAATAGAAAAATGAGATTAGCTTTAACGATGCCAAAATCGATTTATTTAATTTTAACTCTATTGAGTCTTTTTATAATTATAATATTAGTTATTAATCGTAAATTGTATTTAAATAATTTGTTTTATCATATACATTAATCTGTATACTATATTATTATATTATTACATATTATCTTGTATTTAATTTTACTGTTTTTGTATCTAAATTCATACCTGTTAATGGTATATTTATACTCAACAACGTTATATTGGGCAATAGCCCGTTTAAATAGATATAAATAATAAATAAATACAATAAAATAAATACTGCACGTGTAAATTTGACGTGACCTGAAAAATTCTGTTGAAACTTGAAAAGTTGAATACGCTAACGTTGTGATGAGACGTGACTGTGACATTCATAGTGTTCAGATTTCAGAGCTCGGTTTTAAAGCCTGCACAAGACCTCCTCATTGCTTGTTTGTTATTATTTTAGTCTTTTACTCTTTTGATACCAATACGTACATAATATTATACCGTTCGAATATAGTTTTCTACGAAATGCTTACACATGTCTTGCAGCGTTTGTGTACAAAACAACAAGGCCACGAGGGTACTTATGCATGACTTAACTCACAAAATATCATTATCAGTTCAACGAAATTTGATTTGTATGCAAAATACGCATAAGAAGTTGAAAGTAATGGGAGGAGGGGGCCACTGGGACAAATTCCTTCCGGCCATATGTC
Source organism: Neotoxoptera formosana (assembly GCA_022818045.1). NCBI lineage: Eukaryota > Metazoa > Arthropoda > Insecta > Hemiptera > Aphididae > Neotoxoptera > Neotoxoptera formosana. The sequence goes on along the minus strand of CM040635.1, from coordinate 23,498,730 downwards.
CCAGTAGTTCACCCTAACTTATGCGGGTTTCACTATACACCTATAAAGAATACACGGGATGGACTGCAACTGGCGGGCTGCATCCGGCCCTCGTACAATTTTTATCTGGCCCGTGCTGTATAATAATATATAAGTTTTTAATATTATGATTAGGCGATGTTGTCGAATGTCGAGTATAGTCTGTGCAAACTACAGAGTGTGTTATAATATTCGACTATTTCACACATTGAAATAATATGTCAGACCTTTGAGATATGAGCATTGAGCATTGAAGAGCATCCTGTACACGATATTATAATAGGAAACTATATCAACAGGTATGTATAAATACTACAACTCCAGTATACTCGTACTAAATTATGGTTTTTAATTTGTATAATTGTATACAATATATATCGAAGGTATAATATTTACACAGGTTTGTCTACTGTATATAAAGAATTTGAAATTCGACGGAGTACAAACATTAAGTAGGTTCCTATTATATTACGACGCCACGACTGCAACAGTTGTCACACTCGTACACACACAATTATACAAATACCTACGACATAATAATGTATAGGTATGTATGTTGTCAGGATTAATGTTAAAATATAAGTTATCGTCTAAACGTATGTTGAATATTATGTATAGGTATATATGGATATATATATATCGATTTTACCTCTATAGATTCATAACGAAGTAAGCACAATGCTATTCTTAAAGAGAAAATGTACATTATACCTATATAATATAATATAATTGTACACAATATACTGTACAATGCGCACACGTCATTATATTAAATTATTTTATAACGATTTGACAACTGGAGGAGTGTACCTACAATAATATCGTAATCGTGGAAAAAAATTGGAAAAAAAACAGTGTGACTCCTTTATAGAAGTTTTTTTTCTAACAATAAATAGGTGCGTATAGTTTTCAATCGTTTTTCGTTTCACTCGTGTTGTGCGTTGTGCGTTGTGCGTTGTGCGTTTTGCGCAGTTAATATCAAAATATCACGTACTGAGGATTTCTACGCCTTTGTATTTACACTATCCAATTTAAATTGGGCACATTTATCGATAAATTGTTGAACGTCTACAATCAAATACAATGGATCAACTATACAAGTTTTCGAATCAGCAGGTACACTTAAGTATAAGTTATAATACTTAAAACCGTAAATCGCCATCCGTAAACCTATACCTACACTACCTAACTTAACTTATAAAGGCTAATGGCTATGTAGGTAGGTACATGTATTGTACATTTTATATTATGCGTACACATAAGAAAAAAATTAATCCACTGCGCAATCGTTTCACTGTAAAATAGTGTGCAAGTAATAAAAAATATTAATAAATTATAAAATTTTCGTTTATCGAAATAATATAACAATATTAATATGCTTTTCGCGGGAAAAATTGTTTTTTTTTCGAAATCTGTATGTTGTTAGTAGAGAGATTGTGTTCATTTTGAGTATTATTTTGGTCAGTTTATTTCATTCAACCTGCAGAGAATGAATAATACCGACCATATTATATAATCACTGATTCGAATCCGTTGTCGCTCAATGCACACTCGCACGTCGTTCATCCCCTGTGCCGCCGACGTTATGTTTTGTTAAAGATTTGAATGGATGCTATTAGTTCTCAGAATTTCGTTGTTACGGGCATCGTAAGACATGGCGGGATAAAAAGAAATCACCTGTTGCCCATATATAGCGTTCTGAATACTTTTCATTTCGTAGTTTATTATTCAACTTTCAAGAGTTTACAAACACATATATGGTATACACATGCATATACCATACAATATTTGACAAAGACGTTGTGATAATTCAAAAATGGTTTTATACACAAATATGAGGAGTTTATATTATATTATATTATATTATTTAGTTATTTTTTATTAAATGTGCTAATATATTATAGGCACTATATAGCCTATACTTAGGTTATAAAATAATAAATAATACTAATATGAGTAAGAAATGACGACGAATGATACTTTTTTTTAACGCTAAAATTAGTTGTTTTTAGATTTATATACATTAGTATTATTACTTTAATTATTTAAATAAAGATGGGTATTTTATTTTTGGTTTTAGCGTTCAGAGATTTTTTGATTCTTTTACTGACGTTGGGTTGTTTAGAATTTTGCAAACTGAGGTATTTTTTACCAAACTAATAATTATACGAGTTTGATTGAATTCCTTGGCTGGGGGCCTATAATATATAGTGGCCTTAGGTTTTTATAGTTATAATTATAATTAAATATATATATTGCTTATAGGTTATACATAGTAGGGTACCTACACATAAAACTATAATTTTTTCCAACGATTGTAATTGGCAGTGTTTGGGTATTTTATTAATCCATAATTAAATAACAAATAAATTAAATGAAGGCGAAAGGGTTTCTTTTACAATTTGAAAATGAATAGTGAGCGGTCATAGACCCTGTATTCCCTACCCTATTTGGATCCACCCCTATAATAATAAATTGGGGATGATGGTATTTTATAGCACATGAGAATATAACTTGCAGGTATATATATATATATATATGTATTATTATTTATTATACAGCAGTACTATAATATAGTATATATGTTATATTTCTTTTATTGTCGATTTACGTTATACTTTCTCGTCTACAAACTAAAAAAAAAATGTTTCAAAAATAATTGTCTTATTTTAAACGAGTTACATTTTAACACAAACGAAACTAATCAAATGATTTCATAACTTGCAAATCCGTCTTTAGTAATCATAAATAATTTTAACTGACTTCTTAATGTTTCAACTCACAAATATAGTTTAAAATAGCATTGATTAGATTGCGTTATAATGTTATATTGTTGTGTATATACAATAATTTAAATTGTAAACTGTAATGTTAGTACATTATTTTTTACTAGTTATGGTACCTACTATAGTAGTTAATAAACAAAAATACTCAAAACGACAAAAAACGACAAAAAAACATTCGGAAACGCATGTTTTCATTTAGTAATTTTGTAATATGTCTACATGCGTCTAAACGTGATGTATTAACGTGTTCAAAAGTGTACGTTTTAATATTTAAACGTAAATAATGAAAATATTCACACCCGGTGCAGTAAAAATGATATTTTTACTACGCATAATAATATAAAACACAATTATATAAATGAAATATCTGTGATTAAAAAAAAATATATATTATATTTTTATATCGACTGTTCGAGATATTATATTATAATAATATATGGTATAGATTCGTGATATAATTATATTGTTATTGTTTAATAAGCACGCATTAGCGCTCAAATGAAGTAATAACTTTGTTGAACCGGAAACGTCGAAAAAGACAAACATTACGTGTGCCAGCATTATATTATTGTTTATACGACATATACGTGCGCGAACCAATTTCTCGTCTATGTAACATATACGTATCATAATGTATATAATATAAAAACTTCCGAGTGTCCCGATGTTTTTCAAGTCAAGAGTATTAACTTAACATTAATTAATTAATTGATAGTAATGATTTTTTAAAACGAAAACTTCCTTGACATTTATCATTTTTAGTTTTTAGATAGAATACTCTTTACATTTAAGATATAATACCTATATAGTATTATTTATTATTAAAACATATTTATAATAATATTCATTTTGATATACCTTATGTTTGATTATCATATTGCTTGGTCAAATCGTTATCAGCAGAAACCATGTAATCCCGTTTTTATATTACATATAATTTATCAAATATAGATGTCAAAATGTTATATAGAGCAATTTATAGTTTAGAGATATACGAGTAGATTAACCAAAGCGCGCGATGTATACCATTGTACAGTAAGTCAATACACATACATAACAGGTAATCATAATTTACTTCATATTTATTATCAATTTACTCGGACTACTTATTAAGCTATATGAAAAAATAATATTATGTATATAGGTATAATATATATATATACACTCCGATAGATAAGACATTACACGTCGTGTCACCGTTTGCAATAAAAGCTTTTGTACGCGATAAAGTGTATACAGAGGAAATCTCGTTGATAGAAATTACATAATAATATGTTATATAAGTAAACTTATTATATCGTACGCGGAGAAAAGCCTAAGAACATCATCTCCGGTATTTCGACGTTTTTGCCTTGACCGAAAAAATCACATTTGAAAAATAACCGTCTGCAATCCGATTGTTATACGCCGTCCAACGAAATCTCTGTTTGTACACGTCACACACACACACACACATAATATAAAATATTATATATATATATATATATATATTATACACGTGTTGGTGCGACTACCTACCCGAGTAGTCTCACCGCACCCCTAAACACGCACACAGACACACACAGACACGTAAAACTCGAACCGGTGCGTATTCGTAAGTCGTGACTACATGTAATAATATATTACCTACCCTTGTCGACTGTCGTATGAGCGTATATATATTGTATAGATGTATATTATAAGGCGCCCGCACCGCCGCCGTTCTCGCGGTTCGGTCGCCCCAAATATATACATATACATGCGCCTACCCAGATACCGCTCCCGTTCACCCTCGAGGCCAAGACGCACCCGATGCAATACCTACATATATATGCGTGATTTTAAGGTCCATATGCGGTTCGGGGAAAATTTTTTCAAAAAAAAAAAAAAAAACGGTTTCTTTTCGACGACCTCCCCCAAAGCTTGTTATGTATACCTACGCGCACCGCGGTCGCCTCGCACGCCATTAAAATGTTATGGATAATAATAAAATATATAATATCATATACCTACTGTACATTGTATGTTTTCGTACATCGTCTGCGTTTCACATAATATATGTATACCTGACACACATTTTATATAATATAGCACGTATATATAATATTCGAGGCGAACGATGTATAGGTATATACATAAACATATTATATTGTCGGGGCCTTTTTTCGGATCTCGACAACGATATATTCGTATAATATGTGTATTATTGTCACGTATAGAGTAGTATACCTTTATACACCATTTATAAATAATAATACTTTTTTTCTCTCGAAATTCCGAAGCGATTTCGTCCCGGTCGTAAAATACGCATTTGGTATATAATTTATATTCCGTGCACCTATATATATATACATACGCCCACAATGCTGCACTGCTATTATATCGCCGTAAGTATGCAGGTACCGCTATTATATATATACAACAAGCGTCTTAACGTATTTTTCGTGACGATGCGCGTTTGAAAATAATCACAGAAACGCGCATGCGCCTCGCATCATAATATAATAATATATAGCCGCGTATATATTATATTATTATATCGGGTGCCTTACTATAAGGCCTAACCTACGAAGTGTATAATATTAAGTACTTATATGAATTAATAATATATTACATAGGTATACGCCATATCGTGTGGGCTTATGTATAGGGAGGTAATCGGATGCGAGTCGTGAAACCGTTCGATTAAGCGCGCGTTGGATCGAAAATGCTGTTCACGAGGAGCCGTAGGAGGTGAGGCCTATATATATACGTGATATGCACGTCCAAGACTAAAATATCGTATGACGTAAAGTATACACATAATAATAATATGTTACTTTATATATATATATATTATATGCGTGTGTGTATGATACTTCTGCCGGAACGACGTCGTCGTCAAGAGTGCTGTTACTCGTTAAAAAATGGAACCACATATTATTACTACTACTACTATTATACGATCGACCCACGCAAAGACGAGTTTTTTTATTGTACGCCGAGTTCGTCGACGATTATAATATAGTGGAAAAAACGCATCTGAACATACGATATTATAACAATAGTTAATATAATAATTAATATTTTTACATCATAATATAGAAACGGTTCCAATCGCGGTTTAATGTAATACATTATGCACACAATATAGGTATAATATATATGCGTATTTCGTATCGTTTACTAAACGTAAATTGTATTGTATTGTTGTTGTTGTTATTGTTTGTATGAAATTATTATTATTATTGTCTTTGTTTAATCACCAGAATGTTATTCATTAATCATATCATCATGCCTATGATAGCAAGAGTCTAACGGGCACAGACCCATAAACCCATTGCAATTTTAAGTAAACCTACTTAATACTTATATTATGTAATATTAATACTACAGTTGAAACAATATAGGTCGCTAAATGCGTAATTTACGTATAGAGATAGCCGAGTATATACATATTTTACATATCGAATGCTATCGACTACCAATCGTTAATATTCATTACGAATCAGCACAAAAAAAACTATATTTTAAATTATAACATATTAGCGGTTATTCGGTTATCGGTTTCGTGCACGATTATAATATGTATACTGAAGCTATTACTCTATTCAAATTTTAATTTCCATCTGTGATTGTGAAAATGTTTTATGGTGAATTGTCACAGATAAATTGTAAACACCAGCTAATACTGTACAGTCTGAAAATCGCAATACCGTACGCAGCACAAAAAGTTGTTTTATAGCGAAGATTTAACCTGCGGGATGATCGATATGCCCAACTATTATAATATATGTCAGAAGTCAGAACTGTCAGACCTCCGAATATATGCGAGGCATTAACGAGTCAATCATATCTGAAAATGAGATCATAATTTATTATATGGACATATTATGGTATATAGTAATATAGTATATACTATATACTATAGTAAACATAAAATGCATCAGACTTGGTGTGATGTGATTATGCGTGGTTATGGTTAATTATTGTTATGGTGTGGTTAATAATTTTCCGTTGACATGCCGATATACATACTTCTAAACGATTGCAATAGGCAACTCGGAGATTGGACTTCAGGATTTCAGAAGTCTTTTTCAAAACTACTTCAGCCTATAAATTGTGACAAAAATTCCTAACCTATACTAGTATTAATTTTAAACGATACATTCTGCGTTTGCAGGTAGTCTTGTTAATGTGCAGTGCACCGTGCACACACTGCAGATGACGACATATTGGAATTTTTTTCTTAATTTAGATTTTTGATTTAATAATAATTTAATTCTATAATTATTGTAGTGTCTTAATATAAGAGTCCACCTATATATATCATTATGATAGCGACTGTAATATATACGCCGCAATATTATCGTTTTAAGTTATTTGTACCGCGAACAATATCTAGGAGTGTATTATTATAATATACGTGTATCGACAATATTGGCACCCCCAAATCTCTAGTACACAGATTTTGGGCCTGGCTACACTCTTAACCCCCATGTACGGCACCCTTTTAAACGGCGGCGGGCGGCGTGAGTACCGCGGTGGAAGCATATGCAAGTCGGCCGCGACGTCGAAAAGGCCATGTAATATAATATTTATAATGCTGCCGACGCAGTACTGCAGTAGTAGTGGCGTGCGGGTGATTCGCGAAATAAAAAACGTCATATGCCACATGTGGCGGGTCCCTCCTATGATGCATTGTACGATACTACCATTACCGCGGTAACGGATTGGCGCGGTCGAGCAGCACGCGCGCTATTGCGAAACGCATAAAATTGTACAATAATTTTATATATTAATAATAATAATAATAATAATAATAGTAATGATAATAGCCGTGTAGGTACGCGTCCATGGTCGGTCGCAGCTAGGGGTTGTCGAACCGGCCGCGGAAAAGCGCGAACCGAATAGTCTTTGTGCGCGCTCCCCCGCCCCGCGTCCGCCCTACGACTTCGGCGACCGCGACCGTGAGCCCGTGACGGCGTGACGACACGACGACGACATACGGTCGGTCGGCCGTCCCCGCCGCCGCCGACGACGACCGGGGCGCTGCCTGGTGGCCGCGGCCCGTAGCCGATCCCGTCTGCCCATAGTCCGTACCGGTTCACACCGATGAGCATAGGCCCGAGGCGCAGCAGCTACCACCACCACCTCAGCCGCCGCCGTAGCCACGTCGCCCGTTAAACTTTTTGAAAAAAAAACCGAAACGGACCGGCCCGAGCGTTCTCGTTGTAATATTATTATTGTTAATATCGTTTTATCGCACGACGGCGGCCGTTCGGTTCCGAGTTCTTTCGTTGTCCCGCCATCGAGTTAAGTTTTTCTATTTATCGAAATCGTTTTTACGGCTCCACCCGCACCACCACCCGTGAGAATCGTAGACGAAGACGACGACTGAACTCTCCGACGGTTGTGCTGTCTCCGAAGAAACGATGTGTCGTACGCCGGTTGTCGGTTTCTGGAGCAGCAGCAGTTGACGTCGACAACTGTGAGTATTTTCGAACGAAAAACTACTGGTCGAGCCTGTACGAAAAGGTTCAGATTAAATCAGACGGCTGTACGCGAACCGGAAATGTAGACCCGGTGGTCCCCATGGGCGCAAGTAGACCTCTAAGACATAGGGGGGGGGACCCACATCCCCTATTTCAAAGACTACACGATCTTATGTGTTATACACTTATAATAATCAATACTTTAAAACTTTTTATAACACTTTGTATTAATGATAAAAACAAAATACATATATTACCCTTTTTATTAATTTTAATGTAGTTTTGGCCGATAAAACGTTAATATAATACTCATGATAGTTTATACCAGTAATATTTCAATCCTACATACCATATGTTTACATAATATAGGTAGTTTAGGTATAGGAATTTAGAATAATTTAAGACAAGTTAGGTACCTATATTATGATTTATGACCAAAAAACTTAAAATTTTTTCTATAGATATTTCATAACTTAAAAACATAAAATTGATGGTACCTATTTCACTAAAATAATTATAGTTAGACCTATGAAATCAAGGGGTGCTAAATACCTTTTGCACCCCCTAGTTGCGTCAATGTTTGTCCCGTTTGTGCAAAAACAGAAAACACGAACACAAGTATACACTGAATACATCTAGGTACATGTGAGTTGCATACCTAAAGACACACACCATCAGTCGTAAACACTTTTTCTTTTAGGGCCCCCAATACTTTGCTTGACTTTTTGGTTTGGTCCACACGTTTGGCATATAATTGACTGTCAGTGAAATAACTGCATCCACAGTATATAAAAAATATTCCTATAACCTATTTACATACACTAATTTGCTGTTATCGGCTTACCTGGATTTTATTTTTATTGTGCTTTCATACCTAATTATTTGAGTAATTATTAATGTCTGGCCTATAAGCCTACATAGTCTATAGTAAGACCTAATCTTAGTCATAAGAATACCTATCTGATTTATAAAATATCTTGGACACATTAAGTATTACTAGACATTAGGTAGGTAGTCATAATAAAGAATTTTAAACCAGTCATTGTCAAACAATGTATATGGTTCAGATAAGTTGAGAAATAAGTGTTATTATAAATTAATTCAATTGAATCATAGGTCAATTAAAGTGAATAATTTTTAAATGTATAATTGTTTATTTTAGCTTATTTTCAATTGATATTAGATATGTTAATCAATTTAAACTGATTAATTGTTTTACCTATAGTTATATTTCTGCTCTAAGTTATTATTTTGGTTAAATGTTAAGTTCCTATATCAAACTTATTTTGAGTAAGTTATTCATTAGTAGATGTTCTACCTATGCAAAGTGAAATTAGTGCCTTAACTATGATTTAAAGTACTTCCCTTTTCTTCAAATTTTTCTTATAAAATAATACTTAATTGTTTATGTTTTATTGAGTTAATAATATCTTTACCGTAGCCTAATAATGAGGTACATAATATTCTTGTTTTATTAATGTATTTTAAGTGAACATCCGAAACAAATGCCTATATTGGCATGATAAGTATAGATTTAACTTAAGCAGAAAACTTTAAAAAAATTCATATTTTTTTTGTTTAAGGTTGGTGTAGAAAATACATTGTAGTTATATAAGTTTTAACTAAATTTTGTATTTTATATTTAGTGCTATTGGTTTTATTAAGACTTAGGTATGCTTTATTCTTTTTATGGTGGTAAAATTATTAATGTTTCATGCTTCACCTCTACCTAACCATTTAGTCTAGACCATTTTTATAAAAACGATATGATATTATATGATCATTGCTTTCAACCCTGTAAGATAACCTAAATATCACCGTAAGGAAATATATACAGTCAAATCTCAATAACTCAGATCTCAAAAAAAAAAAACGACTCAAAATATTTTGATTTATATGCCCTAAATACAACTTAAAAACACTTCAAAAATTTGAGTTATTGTGACTCAATTGTATGTACAATCTTATGTTAAACATGTCCAATGGCTTGGTGAAGAGGGTAATTGAAAGGCATCCGCCCCTGAGTTTTTAAGGGGAATTAATGGGTGGGTATAGCCTTAAAGTAATTTGGTATTAACTAGTACTTTGGTATTTATTATGACAGGTAGTTCAAAATATGCCAGTTAATACCTTTTTGAGTTTTGTGTAGGTGAAATATTAGATTAGCATTAAAATATTTTCAAGTTTTTCATGCAACTGAATATGTTCTATTATTGATGAATTAGAAATAATACAATTTATTATGTAAATATTTGTTCATATTTTTTGAGAAATTTGTTAAGCTAGTAGCAACAAGAATAGATTTCAAGTAAAGCGGGGGTTTCTATGCAATTGTATATTTTTCCTTTTTCACATTTTTGGATTATTGTCAGAAATCATTTTGGTTTGAAACTAATGGTGACATCTTTTTTACATATTTCTACATATATAATGATTATCACATATTTTGGCCTGTATTTTTGCATATTTTTACAAAATTAAAAATGTATTGCATATTCAAGCAAAACTTAAAAAAAAGGTATAAAATAATATATTGTCAAGTAGAAAAATCAAAAAAAAAATTTGAAGGCACTAAATAGTAATTGAAATAAAGATAAGATAACTAATTGATTATGACCTAAACTTTTGTACTTATAATCTTAATTGCTCTTGCTATGTCAGTCTGTTATCGACATACCACTTGGTAAGTCGTTTGTTGTGTAGATCTGTAAATTGTGAATATGCCTAAAATAAGTAGGTCAATTTGCAATAAAATATTCTTAATAGCGCAGAGTCCAACCTCTATGTGGAAATTCTACGACAATTTAATGCAGTTAGACGAAAATGTTCACCAGCTTGATGATATTTATTAAGACCCAACAATACTTAGTTGCTTCAAATATGCCCCAACAACTGGTTGACGTTGAATGATCGTTCTCGGTCATTAACCTAACAGATAGACGTCACAGTTTCACCGAAGAAAAACTATAAATGTATAATTAATTTTAATAATAAATACAATTTTAAATATATTATATTAATTTGTTTAGGAAATTCTCTAAACAAATTTTCTTTTGTATTTTTTTTAAAGAAATTATACTATACTTAAACCTATAAATAATATTTATCATTAGCACAAATCACAATCAAAATATCATAAGTAAACTAAATTTAAAATCTATTTTGTTTATAATAGATATAACTTGTATGTGTTTAATTAAAGAAAGTGTAGGTACTATGAATTAAAATCCTATTTAAGGATATGTAAGTAGTAGCCATTAGCTAAATTATATTAATTTGCTTAATCTATTAACTAGGTAATTACCAAAGTAATTATATATTGTAATAATTATATGCTTGTGTTTCTACTTAACCATTATGAAATAATTAAAGTTTTAGTTTTTTACAGTTTATACCATCTACTCAATACATTATAGTTAGTAAATAACACAAGTGATAAAATGAGTTCATTCAATGATATAGTACCAATCCAAGAGGTGCCATCACCAATGACAAATTTAGCTAATTGTCTTGGAACATCACTAACAGTCAGACGCAGATTGACATTGTCTGAATCCAGTGAAACTCCAAAAAAATGTTATGACAACATACTTATTGGTAAATTTAAAATATTAAATCATTATATAGTGTGATTTTTAATGCAAATTAATCAATACAACAATATTTATTTCTAACCATTTTATTCATTTAAAATTTGATTCTTTTTGATAATATTATGTATTGTTAATATTTATATCCTAATTAATATTGTATAATGTATACACTATAGAACTTTAATTTGTATACGTTTAAAAATGTTTTAACATATCCTCATCTATTTAGTAGAATCAACAATTAGTTTTTGATTAAAAATCTATAATTAATATTACATATATTAATAATAACGTCTATTCACCCATGACTCTTTGCTAATCTAAATAAATTTAGATTTTTTGATTAATAAGATATGTTAAGAGATAAGTATTGACTTTTGAATGATTTGTGTTAAAATAATTTTTTTGTTTGATTAAATTTATTTCTTATTTTCAATTTAATAGATCACGATATAAACGGCTCATCAAATAACAGGTAAATAATATTTTTTATTTGTGTTTGTTCTACATTAAATATTATTATAATTTACCTATTTAATTAACTTAATATTATACTGTTATAGAATACTCAAAGGAAGTTCAAAAAATATCAATGATAGTCCAACATTCAAATGTTTGATGCTTCAAAAAATGATTAACAGTCCAGTTGAGAAAGAAAACACAACTAAGTGTATGGATACGATGGTCTCTAAAACCATTTTATCACCATCCCAATCAAGCCCAACAGTAATTTTATTTTATAATAATTATTTAAACTTTTATTCTAATAAGTTAATTGTAATAACTTTTCATTTATTATTACAAATTAAATTTGTATAAAATACTTAATAATAATAGTTATGTTGTATTACTTTGCAGTTCTTGATGCACAGTCGTACAAGAGGGCGTCACCCGTTAGAAGATCATGATCCTAATTCACAGGACAGTGGGTTTTTTTCAGTGATTTCTGAAGATTCCCGGTCATTAACAAGGTATTTTCCTAAACTCAATAATTTAACTTTTATTTATATTTTCAACGGAATAATATATTTTTCTATGTATGAAGATTTGAACCCAAAATTGAAAAGAAAAATGTTTCTCGGTCAGATTCAATTATTTGTCACAAAGGAATCCCAGAAATAGATAACCCATTTCCAGACAATGTTAATTCTCCGGCAAGATTGGTAAATAATAAATAAGAATGCATTATGTGTTAATACTATTAATTTTATTATTATTGATGGTTAAAGTCTCAAGATTCACTTCCATGTGGATTTAATACTTTGATGGATGGAGATATTTTTGCCTTACATTCGCCTATTATAAAACCTATTGTCAGGCGAAGAAATTCTAAATATGATTCAGAGACTCCTCGAAAAATTGTAAGGAATTATTTTATTAATGCATACAATTTTTTTCAATTAATAATTGTATTTTCTTATCAATAGGATTTAGTTTTGGGGGAAATTAAAAAAACTGATGTTGTTGTGAAAAAGCGTAAATTATTTAATGAATTTGAGTGTCCTTCTGAGAAATCAATTGTATCCAAAAGGTTGAAGCCTAATGTTGATCTTTCGATGTCATTTGATTCCCCGAGATTAGACGCTGGAAATACTTGTTTAACTGCTCCTGTATCGCACAAAAAAACTACACTCTTTGACTATGGATTTTGCAAAAATAGTGTTTCCAAGCTCAGAAGGTCATTTTCAACTACTGAAGCCACAATAAAAGCTGCATTTGAGAAAGGTAATACATTTAAAACAAAGTAATTCAATTATTATTTTTATATTGAGGTCAAAATTTAAAATTCATAGTACTTTTTAATTTTTAAAATAAAAGGGGAAAGCCACATAAAAAAAATATGGAAAAACGGGAAATTTCAAGCTAAAATAATTTTTGACAAAATCGATTTCCTTATTATAATTGCTCATTGTAATTCAAAAATGATTAACTATAGATACTTTACATTTTCAACCAAATGTTGATAAGTATTAGTTATCTTAAAAAATTTGTTTGGGTTATATTATTAAAATCACACAATTGTACTAAAACTTAAAAATATTATTCTTTTATTTGCTCAGAGGATAATGGATCAAATTTAATTGGTGACTTCAGTCAATCATTTATATTGCCTTTGTTATCACTTGGTCGTCATGCAGATCTTCGTAGCATATCTCCTGATACATTAGCTCATTTATTAGAGGGCACATTCAATGATTGTATCGACTCCTATCTAATAATCGATTGCAGGTAATTCAGCTATTATTTTATTGTAAGTAAAATTGTGTTTTGTATTTATTAATTACTTATTTGCAGATATCCCTACGAGTATGAAGGTGGTCATATAAGAGGTGCAATCAACATATTTACTAAAGAGCAACTATTCAAAGATTATACTGAAGACAAGTTGGGTAAAAAATCTCACAAAACTGATAATATTAATGCAAAGAGAAATGTTTTGATATTTCACTGTGAATTTTCATCAGAAAGAGGTCCAAGTCTGTGAGTATAATTTACTGTATTTTATTATTTATTATTTACTTATTATAGATCTAAATTATGTAATACCTAAGTAGAGTCTATTTTTTGAGTGTATTCAACTGACAAGAGGTACGAAATAAGGACACATATTCCAACTTAAAATGCCACTTAGAAATATTCTTAAAATATTAAGTGAAATATAATATAAAACTTTTTAAGGGCATAAAAGTCCAGACTTGAATAATAATATTTTATTTACAGTACAACTATTTTGTTATATCCAACTATTTATAACTATTCTAAAATATTAAAAATAATTAGCTACTTAAACTAAAGCATAAATAGCTTTAGTTGTATTTAAATTATAAGGTTTTATTATTATTTTCATTGTGAAGAAATATACACTAAAAATAATAATATTAATCCTAAGAACCTGAAATTTAATCCACTGATCTCATGTAACACAATTATCAAGGTGATTATAATTTACTAGGTATATACTTATTTTTAAATTAACTATTTAAATTATTAGTTAAATATGATTGAGCTATTTCACATTTGTTTTAAGTAAATTAAAAAAATTAATAACCTGTATTGTTTATATTGTAGGTCACGGTACCTTCGTAACGCAGATAGGCAAAAGAACAGTATGTGCTATCCTTACTTGGACTATCCAGAAATGTATTTGCTTGATGGTGGATACTGTAAATTTTACAGTCAACACAGTCGCTTGTGTGTGCCGTCTAGCTATCGATCAATGTATGATCCTGCCCACACCTCAGAATTAAGAAAGTTCAGGTCCAAATCGAAAACATGGGCTTGTCATAACGATGCAATGCCACGATTAGCTGGCAAAAACACGCTCAAACGATTGGGTTTTAATTAATCGCTTGTATGTGTAAATATTCGTGTAAATAAGTGTTGAGATTTTTTTTTTTTATTGATTTGTATTTGATTATTTTTTTTTGCGTTTTAATTTTTATTCTTTTTAACCATTTAACCAATTTTTTTTCTATTTTAAAACTGATGTGTTGAAGTATTAAATTAGATCCCAGTGCAATTTTGTATAACTTTTGTGATGCTATATTATAGTAAAAGCACTGCTAGCTAAGTTTCCAACAAACATTTAATATTAATCATTTAATCTTCAGCTTTTGTGGTTTTAATTATTTGATATAGATCGTTAATATAAAATCAAATGCATATAGTTTATTATGTACGTGTGTTTGTGTGATTTTAATATATTTGCTAAGTGCAATGTGATTTTTTTATATAACATTAAACTAAAAAAAAAACAATGTTAGTCGGTGTGTAAACATTTAAAAAAAAAGACTTTTAGGATTAATTTTATTTTTACTACGCATTATTACAATAAGTAAAATATAAGTGAATGAAAATCGATTGAATGTGTTCATTATTATTATTTTTTTTTCATATCACTTTGCCAATGTGTTTTACATTTTTATGTGTAGTTAGTAAAATGTGTATATACTCGTAGTAAAGCTAAGTATTTAAAAAAAATTTATTATTTATTTTATTTTTTCATATTTTGTCTGAAATATTAATAGTTATGAGATCATACGTACATTATATTATATTTTAATATATTTATCTATGTCATCGGCTGTTAGTTATAATTTTATATTATTATTATATAATAATTTTTAAACAATCTCTTTATCGACTCATTTAAGAGAGCATTAAACAAAATAAAGTGAAAACTAGCTTTTAATGCTTTTTTTCTATAAATTTAATTATTTCTATTTTATACCAATATTAGCAATGGGTATTACAAACTCGTTTATTATTATTTTTTTAGTCTCTGTATAATGAGGTTGAGGAGTACAAATGGTTTAAATATTTTATACCAATTTGCTTCTTTCTTTAGATGAGCCGACTTTAAAAATAACATTATGTAAAAAACACTACGCTCAGAGTCTACAAAGAGAATTGTATAGGCGATTTTGAATTTTTAGATAATTATTTATTTTTATTGTATTAATGTGAAAATGTTATTACTCGAAATATAGAAATTTAGATTGAAATTAATTGATTGTTCTATCATTAACTGATGTTTGATATCACTTTTTGACATATTACAAAATAAAATACCAGACACTGGCATGCCAAATAACTACCTAGTGGCTAGTACTACAACTCTACAACTCTAATATATTTAACTTTTTTATATTCTAATGTTTTACTTGTTTTTTTCTATCATTTTAGCGTTTAGCCACGTGGATGTAGGAATTTCTTAAGTTTAAAAGAAATGGTCATCAAAATAATTGACACACGAAGAATATAAAATAGAACCAACATTTTTTATGTGACACTCGGGTACAAAAGAGGTTCGCCATCACACGACGGACGGTCGGGACGAGATTGGCAATCAATTCGTCCGGTTCGTTTGTCGGTGTCGGTGTTCCTCGTCGAATTGGCGCGCGAAACGTGACCGGCGTACACCGCAATAACCGTTTCGTGACACGCGCCGTGGGTACACCGGCTACCAGGGGACCATATATGAAGTGCACTCGTCATCGTATGCGGTTTGCGCGTATAGGTACTTCGAAATTTAACAAATTTTAAAATCCACGACCGTGAAGATAAAAAGTTTAAAACTATAATTAAATTAATATATCTGTGTGCGGGGGCGGTCGTTAAACAGTCGATCGCGGACGATTTCAAAGTCGGTCATGTTAGAATTTATTTTTAGGCCACACGCCGGGGGCGGACAACGAATGATGAAGTGTTAATGTCGAACTCGAACCAAACATTTCTTCGACATCGAACCGAATCCGTACCAAACATTTCGTTCAACACCGAACTGAACCCAAACCAAACTTTTGAATAACGCCAAAATAATTAAATGTCTGTTAGTAAGTGTCTAAAGTACCTATAAATTATTCAATAACACAAGGAATAAAAAAATAAACACTGGAAACATTTTTTGTTTGCAATACCTACGTTTAACGAGGTTCGAATTTTTTCGGAGGTTGAACATTTCTTTGGAATTTCAACTATCTTAAAGTTCAGATTAATTATAGAATTTCGAACTTTTTGGTCAAGTTTGGTTTAGTTTGATTTTTTAAAAACTAGGTTCGGCTTTTGAACTCAACCCGAACACCTAAACCTGAGTTCGGTTCGATTTTTAAAATTTCGGACATTTTGACCCATTTTTAATTTTAAAAATTTGGGGCCGCTTCATAATTTCACTATACTATATTACTATTCTGCTTCTCCCCGGTACCTACGCCATTGGGACTGATATTTAGTGGCCTTTTAAAATATTTTTAGCCCGACTAAATTTTTAGGGCTTTGTGAGCAAAGTTTTGTGTTTGGCGCAATACTTACACATTTTTAACCAGCCTGACCGAACAACAAGCAGCCCACATTGTTCACTTATTTCCCACATCAAGTGCATAGCCAGACAATTCATGAAAATGATTTACTCATTTGATTATAAATGGATACGATCAGTGCCGGATTTAGAGCAGGTGCCGCCCTAGGCCCTTTTAAATATTCCGCCACTACCCCAAGAAAAAAAATGTAGTATTTATTACTAATAAATTTAATATTTTATACAATATAAAATATATACTATATGTATTAAAACAATATTATATAATATAAATTTACACAGTTACATAAATGCATAAAATATTTATATGATTTTTTTTTCAATTTCTTACAAAATTTGCCTCCTATAAAAGATGAGACCCCCAAGCTCGGGCCTTAAGGGCCTATGCGTAAATCCGGCCCTGGATACAATGGAGTATTATAATCAGGGCTTGAAACCGTTAAAAAACGAAAATAATATCGAAACTGAAATAAAAATCGAAAAAAATTATTTAGGATTCAAGTCTTGGTTATAATATATGAGAGCACCGAAGAATGTGAGCTGCAGATTTAACAGTGATCGCATTTGGATTCAATGATTAAACATCGCATCACTATACTATACACTTTTAAAATTCATAAATGTCTATAAAAAAAATTGCTCATTAACCTATATATTTATTAGATTGATGGGTTTCAGTATTATTACTTTTTCGTTAAGTATTTATGAGGAACTTACTATATTGCCTATATTAACTTTTCATTCTTAAGCCGTAGTTATATGCAAATTTAAAATATATTGTATTACATTTTTAACTGTGAAATAATTTGTACATTTCCATTATTTTGACAAATTTCGTCAAGCGTCGGGAAAACCCACCAAAAAATTATGGAAAAACTGAAATTTTTACTCAAAACCGGTTTTTGACAAATTCGATTAACTTTTTTGGTGCAACTTTACGAGAAATAACCATAGACATGAAATGTTCACGAAATATCTATACCAGAATTTTCAAAATATTTAATACCTTTTTGAGCTACTTATAGGCATAGAAAATTGTCGATTCTTATTAGTTTTTTTAAACGAATAACTAGAACCTATAACATCAGCTCTTTACAATTACCTATAATAAGTTAAAATATATTATAGTTTGCCTATATGTGTATAATATACATTATTATTGTACGCATTTCAACAAATTTTGAAATCAATAAAATATGTTATATTGAATAGTTAAAAACTAAAGAGGCTCTAATGTTAAAGGAATAAAATAGTAAATACAATCAATATTTTCAAAATTAGTACTTTTTAATTTTTTTTTTTTATTAAGTTTCAACAATAAAATATTCAAGAATTTGTAGGTAGTTATAATTTAATATTTTTACAATAAGTGTACCGATTAAGTACCAAACTAAGTAACTGAAGCTTTTACATTTTAGACAATGTGTGTATTATATTATAATATAGTATTAATTATTTGAACCTAATTCGTTTATATTATAATATATTATAAATTAGCATTTCACTAAATACAACCTTAAGTACAAATAAGTAATAATATAAATGATCATAATATTACATATTGGTTTCAAAGAGGATAAGATATTATTTTTGTATAGTTACATATTATTATATAAAAAAAAAATTTTAAAAAATGATATCAATCTGACGAAAAATAAATTTGAATTTTGGTACTGTCCGTAACTAAAATTATCAGTATGATACGTTAATATAAATAATTTAAAATAAACAGCAATAATAATTTTATGATAAAACTAATTTCGTGTTCAACAGCAATGACAATGGTAAAAATCATATTGACGGAACAATTCAAAACTAGATGTACACGTAAATAATATAATATTAATAATAATAATAATATTAGGCTTACATTGGGCTTTATCACTATTATTGTCATAGATACATAACACCCGAGATTTATAAATCAATTACATAACACGTATATTGTAGATTCTTCATATAAAACTAAAACATAGATATAACTTTTTTTCTTTGTTTTTTTCTTTCATACATACATAAATAATATAATTATTGGTATAAAAAATTATAATGGATACATTTAAAGCGCTGATTTTATGTAATTTTATATTATAAATATAAATGTATTATTATCTAATATAGTAATATCTAAAAAAAAAAAAGAAAACATATTTAACAATGAACAATCAGGGTTCAACACTCAACAACAATGACAACACTCTAAGACATACAAGACTCGCGCTGTAAAGTGAATAAAATACGCCTAAGGGACACTTATTAGCGTTAGCACCAACATTTTTTTTCTTAAAAAAAAAAAAATTCAAATCATATAATGCTAAAAATAATGTTTAATGTACTTCGAGCATTTTTGGTAACAACTTCGACTCACTAGTTGGATACCACTAATTATTTCGCCGAGAATCCATTCGTCATTGATGGTAATTCATCCCTGACAGCTACAGCAGCGACGAGGGCAGCTCCACGACCACTTCCGTCTTCGGACAACATCAGGTCAAACTGCAAAATGTTAAAAATGTTAGTACATTTTGTTAATACTTTAATAACTTAAATTCTGCCCACAAGTATAATTTACTAATGACGGTTGTATATAAAAGTATAGTATTTTTAAACTCTATTGAATGTAGTATATTATTATATGGTTATATTAAAATATTAGAATAAATATTTTATAATTATTGGATTGTTCTACAATTTTGTATGACATACAAAATACTTTACTTATGTTTGTTTGTAATACACTAGTTCTAGCAGATCATTTTCTGACTTTAAAAAATTGGTTTTCTCATTATGTTTACACTAATTAAATAATTAAAAACAATAATTATTGTATAGTGTTAGCCACAAGGACATATTTTTAATAACAATTCATGACTCAAGGTAGCAATGTATATCTAACCCACATACATCTACCACCCACGAATAAAAAAAAATATTAAATACCACAGTATCATTTAACATAAAACCACAGGGCTTAATACCGTCCTATCTCTCACTCACTTTGATGTCTGATTTGGTCAGTTGTTTGGTCTTTTCCACCATGAGTTTATGGAAGTATGGATGGAAACGGTAAACGGAACCATCAACACCAATCGTGACAGACTTCTCGTCCATTTTGTTGAGTAGTGCAGCCAGACCGGCGGAAACTAGATGAGCCGACCGCCTTGACACGCACTCGCAAATGTATCGTACGTTTGCGCAGTCGACCAATGATGGATCGTTGATGCCCATCTCGCTCAGAACTTTCAAAGTTTCTTTGTAGTTGGCTTTATCACTGAAACGCAAAAATCACAATAATTAGAAGTGTTGTACAACAATAATATGTAAATAGTATATTTTACAATCACAACTCACTGACCAGTATCGCACTGAAAACTTTCCGAGTGAAGTTAATAAGCAAATAGTTCAGAAGGACACAAATCATAGACCGTCATACCCTTCTGCCAGAGTTACTATACTACTGTATATTTAAGAATGGCCAAACACCCACTTATTTAAGGGGTCTTACATAGGCAAATTTAATGACATTTTGATAAATATATTAATTCAAAGTATTAAAAGTGGTCCCATGTCGGTACCAACATTATGGTTGTTGCGATTTATAATATAGAAAAATGGTTTAGCGCGGAATAAACTTACGAGGATAGTATATTCACAGTATCTATAGCTATACTTGCAAATGTTCACAGCGCATAGACAAGAGCTTTATTTGTGTTGTACATTTTTTATTTTTTTGATACCAATATTGATTGTTTTGTAATAAAAAAATAAAAAAAATATGTATCCTTATGAATGATGAACAATAATATGGATCGTATTTAAGTTTTCAAAAAAATAGAACATTGCCACAATAGCCATAATATATATGTCTTATAAAAGGCATAGATAAAGTTGTTCTTTGTGTATACTGCATACATTTGGTAAAGTTTCTATGAGGCTACTGTCTCGCAAGTTTTTCCCGTGCAAAACGATTTTCACGGATAAATTATGGCTGGTGTGACGTCGTCAGTGCTATAATACGTATGCTGCTTTGCCGAAAACTTTACAATACAATTCCGATATAATATACGCTTGTTCAGTAAATTTTTGAAAGTCTTCATTTCGTTTATATAGGGAAAACGCACGTGCTCCCCCCTCTAGACATTTCTAACCAATATAATATCATATGGGGCTTGTGCACGGCTTGAGTAAAAACACAAAAACGTACACGCCACTTTAAAATTAAAATTTTCTCCTTAGTTGCTGTTCCCTTCGTATCGGTCATACAACGATAAGATATTCACGCTCGTGTAGTCGTGTTCATAAGATAATAATAATATATTTTTTAAAACATCATATTATAATCTAGTAGTAGTACCCACCTTTCAATGTCTGATACGAACGACGTGCCAAACGCTCCCTTGGTCTTCATTTGTTCGGACAGTCTTCCTTCGAAGAGTTTGTTCTGGTTGGCCAAGTCAACGATGGCCAACCGCACGATCTCGCCCATGTACATGCCGCTGATCATCTTCTCGAATCTAAAACACACCGCCACGGCGGGAAGCGCACGTTTCAGACACCGGTATATAATACGGAAATCGGGGAGGAGTCGTTATATAGTAGGCATAGGTGAGGGGTGAGGGGTGGCGAACCTTTTCGGGTCACGAGCCAACGTTTTTCGATTAAAGTTTAAATAAAAACGCACGCGCCAGTAATATATATATGTCCATAGGTATACCTGTGTAAACATTTTTTTCTCGGAGGATGGGTCTTCAAAAAATTTCACTGAAGTCATTTGACTATCAGTTGTGTATTTTATTAGTCTTAAATTCTCTGCGGATAATTAACTTTGGCATATTATAGGTACGTGTTGAAGCAACAATCGAGTTTATTTGAAGTGAGCCACTTTTTTTTTCTACGTAAAAAATATCATGTCTGGTTGCAGTGAGTTTCAGACTTTTGTAATAATTAAGAAGTTCATTTCACGCGCAGGATTAAACAATTGGGTATAAAAAAAATTTGAGTGTCGTGAAAATTTGTAACGTGCTACGAGTTTGCTCCACTCCCGATACACATAATATAGGATATTCTCGTTCTTCTCGAGCCACGCTTATTGTACATATTATAATGTATAGGTACCTCTGTTTTCCCGGGTTCAGCGAGTCCTCGTCGATTTCCCGATCGTATTTCGTGCGGACCGCGTCCAATTTTCCGTCGTCTCCGAATGCACCCCATTCGGTGTTGACAATCACGTGTGGTTTGGTCTGGTCGCCGTCGAAGAGTTCGGCGTTCTCCACCTTCTCGACGTAACAAGCGTTGCAGCCAGTTCCTGCACAAACGAACGCGCTTACAGACAACCGTTAACAGATACTCTCGCAGAGACATTATATCATTATATTCTGTCGTCCGCGGATAACCAGAGTCGAAACCCACAGGCCACTGCAGCAGTATACACAATAATAATAATATGGTCTCGCTGCGCAGGTACCTACCGACAACTTTCGTCGTACGAAACTTTCATCGCACATCGATTGCAGGCGAGTTAATAAAAGCAAAAGCGACAGTGATATTATTATTGACATTGTAATAATACGACGAAGATGACGTCTGATCACATATCATGTTATTTACACGTATAATGCATGGTTGGCTAGGTATGAATATTGTTCGATAACACATAATATATAGCTGCGGCGGAGGCGGCGTTAAGACAAAAAATACAAATGTGGAAAAGTTCAAAACGCAAAACACGATTTGTTTTTAAAGCAAATTTGTATATCGAAATTTCAGTAGAAATTGTATATAATATAGTATACAAGACGATAGGTATCGCCCGATATTTTGCAGAAATCATAAAAACGTATTATAACAGTAATATAGTATATAAATAAAAAAAAAAATGTTTGCATCCGTACACGAATATAATTTTATAAGACTGTATATTATTATCGTCACATTTGAAAATGTCAGTCTAAACAGTCTATAATGCAAGTTGTAACACACTATCGATAAGTATCATGTTCCAAAATGACGAAGATTAGCAATCGGTTATCGGACAAAGTTTTGTATCGTCCAAATTGTATGTGACCGACAATAATAATATAGTGCAATAAACAAAATCTACAATCACATTATAATTGGGTAATTTCAAACTTGATTCTTGACCGATTACCAGCAACCCACAAAGTATCGAGGTTTAATAAGAGGTTATTTGATTTCACTGTGAAGGCCATCAAATCAATATAGCACCTATAATATTTGGAGTTGAATCAATACAAACTTGTACAATATACGTATATACTCCTACAATGTAAAGTAAATATTTTACAAAAGAGAAAAGAAATAAGAAAATCTAAAAAAATCTAAATGTATTTAACTTGTCTATATAAAAAAAAATAGAAACCATGCATTACTAAAAATTAATTTAGGTAGGTATAGAATATAGAAATATAATACATTAAAGGTATATTGTTAATAATAGAAACTTAAATTTTTTAAATTCTTAGTTAATATTTGTGCAATATGTTATTAAGTAAATGAGAACAAATAATGATTCTAATGTTAGAAGAAAAAGAAAAATGAAAATATTATCATGAACAAATAATTGTTTACTAAAGTAAGAAACAAAGTATGTGTGTGTTTAACTAAACTGTGTGACTTAACACCATAACACAGTTCACACACACTCATTGAGCTAATCGTATTAAGTCCCTTAAATGTCTATTTACTTAACATACCAACAATAACTCCAATTTTGGTGTTCGGGTTCTTCCAAGCGCATGACATGATTGTACCGGTTGTATCGTTCAATATTCCACACACATCAATCTCGACGTCCTAATAAAATTACCACCGAAACAAACCTCTTATTATGTAATGTTCTTTTATAGACAGAGACATATTTTTAGTATCTACAAGTATTCATGAATCATAAAATTACTTAACAATTGGTTTTTGGGTAACATTATTTAAAAAACAGTTCCAATTAAATATTAGCATTTTTGAACTTTGATTGAGAGTTGAGGTCTTGAGGGAGAAAAGACATGGTTCATACAATATTGATTTCAATATGTGTTTAAGGAAAAGTTGAGCCAATCGGAAACTGTCATTTCAAGGAAACAGTGAAAAAATGTAGTATACTGTAGGCAAAGGCATATCCAGACCTCGATCGCAGGTGGAGCACAAGTTAAATATCTATGTATTTGAATGTGAAACTCGTTGGACAGGGTAGAGCAGTGGCGTACACAGATATTTTCAATGGAGGGGGGGGGGTTATATTAAAAAATATACATACATACATAATATTATATATATATATTTATCAAAACGATTATTTAATTGTTTACAGTACAAGATCTAGTTTTCTTGGTTTTTTTGCCAACTCGTCAATGACCTCTTCAGGAGTTAAATGTGTACCACGGTACACCGACAACATTAGGGATCCCATACGTCCCGTATTTTACGGGATTGTCCCGTATTTGAATAAAGCGTCCCGGTGTCCCGGCAAAAGTTAAAAAATAATACTATTGTCCCGTATTTTGAACAACCCGTCCCGTATGTACCTTATTTTAAAACTATTTCAAAAATTAAATTTTTTTTTATTATTTGGCATTTTAAAATTTAAATTATTGATAAATGATAATAACTAAATCAAATGATAATTATTTGATTATAATAACAATACATTTTTTTGTTGGTTTTGTGGTGGTTACACTGATTACTGATTAATGATATTATATCGGCTATCAAACCGGCTGTCGGCATGTACATTTCAAGTATATACCCAGTGTCCCAGTGACGTATTCAGGGTTTTTCTTGATGGGAGGGGGGATATAGCTTTATTAAGTTAGAGGTCTAAAATTAGGACTCCAAAAAATGATGCATATTATATACATCCCTACGGGGGAGATCGATCCCCTTGGTCGGCTTGGTCCCACCCCCCCCGTAAATACGTCACTGTATATACCTACTATAAAGGTATGTTTTAAAATGACCCGTATTTTTAAAAAATAAATCTGGGAACCCTAGACAACATTGTCAATCCGTTTAATCTGTCCTATGTATATAAATATATAATTATTTTTCAGTTAAAGGGGGGGGGGTTTGAACACCCAAAACCCCCCCTGTGTGTACGCCACTGGGGTAGAAATAGTGAGTATGACCCCCAAAATTTTGATAAGAGCATTATCATTACCTTATTGTCAGTACTGAAAATAATAACTAATAAAAAAAGAAAAATTATTAATATTTAAAAGGAATAGCAATATTATTGGTATCACATTTACACATGTTTCATAAAATTTCACAGGCCGTACCTGTAGATGATAGACACATCTATTGCTGTAAGTACATCAGAAAGCATACTTGGAGAATTAACAATAATGCAACTTATTTATCAATCATCATACATAAACATATACAAAAATTATAAGGGACAATCATCAGCAATTTAAGCAAAATTATATGATAAATAGCAACTATGCTTATAATGTTCATAGTTATAAGATACCAGTATAGGTTTATTTAACTCATGTTTCAGTTGGACAATCACAAACAATTTGTGTACAATTACAATACATATATCATGCTCTGAGTTTTTATGTATAGAATATTTGTTTGAACAGTTCGACATAACAGTACAATATAAAATGTATACAAGTTCTGTATATATGACCAAAAAGCATTCATCAGACTTAATTAAATGTTGAACCACGTAACCCAATGCAAACAGCTGGCATTATATATTTTGGAAATTTTGGCTCAGCCAAACTTACCAATGATCAAACCTACAAAACAGTTTTTTGAAAAACGTGTTTTGTGGGCACAACTCATAAGGGTTCCGGTTGCATCATTCAATACAGCCGTTAAACGTAGATTCAGGCCCTACATTAAAATTCTAAGATCTTAAATCTGTTGATACTTATTAACATGTATTATGAAAATACAAATCATAGAAGTGAGATAAATATATTAAGTATATTATTAAAAAAAATTAACTGATTTTGGTAATTTGTTCATCATTTACCTTTCTTCTCTTGATAGCATCCTTGAGAAGTCTGACAACATCTTCGTCAACCACTCCTGAGCAGTTAAATCCTTTAGTCCAACTGTTTAAATATCCTTTGGTAAGTCCAACTTGTCTAAGTGGAAAACTAAAAGTAAAGCCCAACGGTAATGCCTTTTTGCTGTCCAAGTTGTGTTTTTTAATAAATTCTGCCAGACATTTAGCAATATGGTCGAATAACTACATAACATATTGACATACATAAGTATAGAAGTTATTAATTAATAACAAGATAATATTTAATTACTTCTGTGCCTTTGCCAGTTTGAATATGAGCAGGCACTTTGAAGATTTCAGAGTCCATATGGAAGTAGTTATTCTCTCCCAATTCAATCAATAGCACACGGAAATTAGTGCCACCCAAGTCCAAAGCTAAGAATTTGCCTCTTTCTGGAAGAAAAAAATATTCATAAAATATTATCTGCAGCCACAATCATCTGAAGCCTTTTTACCTGTGCCATTAGGCAAATCTTGTACATAAGTGACATAACACTTGACAATGGATGATGGATTGGTATCTTTGGCCAAACCATTCCTGATAGCTCCATCCATATCTTTCATCAAGGTGGTCAGTTGTTCATTGGACAAAAGAAGTGATTTGCAATCTTCTTTGATCTAAAAATATAAAAAAAAACAATATTGTAAGTCCATATTATTGAAGTTAAAACACACTAAAATAATATATTCAAAAATAACTCAATGAAAATAATTATACATAATCCGTGTCCAGTGATTGAATTAGGGAAAAAATAGAAGGAGGGTGAATAAGTGAAAAAAAATGTGCTTAACTAAATATTTAAATTTCTCATTGATTAGGATAAATTATAAGTAGTAAGCATAAATATTTTTTTTTTTAAAAGGACTCTGCCACCCTTCCCTTTCTTAATTCAAGCACTGTTCATAACTATATGCATGACATTTTAAATGGCATATAGGTAGGTAGGTAGGTACATACCTACACAAGGAAAAGTAAACACAATTTCCCTATAACATCATTATATTATATACATTTGTATTATTCATAATATCATCCTACTCTAGTATAATAATATTAGGTATTTCAGTATTTGTACAAAAACTGTACACCATGTGTTAAATCTGCACGTGTAATAACCTAATGAGTTATTAATAAAAGTAAAAATGACTAATTATTAGTGTCAACAAAAAAAGGAGATTGGTAGGTAGTTGGTGCAATAAAAATAACTTTTTAGCATTAACATTTCATTTGGCGATTAGGCGGTGAAATATATTATTGATATAAGCTTATCGTGTACCTACACTGAATACACGTCGCATAATTTACAATCGGACGATAGTTTTTAATTTGTATTCGTCTAATGATATGGGTACATGGGCATTATTACGATAAATCCGGAGTAAAAGTATTCCGTAAACACGCGAATGAAAACATCCGTAAGTCGTAAACTTATGTCGATAAAAAATAACGAACAATAAAAGCAATTCGCAGTAAAAACCGTAGTAACAGTCACCTACAAAATGTTCCTACCTATATATTATTACTATACCGGCGCAAAACTCATAAAACCCGCGGTATTTTTTTACATTATGACATAATTGTTATTATTGTTTTACACGTTTTTACGGCTCTAGTTAAATTAGTTTAAACCAAACAAGGAGGTGGGGAGTATTTCGGCGTAATAATATTACCTATTGTAAAATTGCAATCATAATACAGTAATGTTATAATCGATTAACTCTCTCGGGGAAAACGAAATCGGCCGCTGAAAAGAGTGCGACGGGCCGGTACGATCGACGAAAGGGTCGTAGTTTTCGACGAGTAAAAAGAAACCGAAAGCTACGGAGACGGAATTCCGTTACAAAGACACCCCCCCCCCCCGCACACGAATACATTATATTATATTATTATGATTTACGTGTACGGTGAGGACACAATAGCGGAAAAAATTCGCCGTTCCTCATCCCCACGGTCGCACGTTTCACCCCCGGAGGCGGCAGTAATTCATGTGGGCGCCGCCGAAAAACGGGCGGCGCGCCGTCGCGTGAAACATCCCGCCGATACCCTCTTCCCCCAAACGGGCTTCCCGTCGTCCAAGCCCAGGGCGTCGAAGGGGGCAGGGGCAACCACGGGCGGCGGGGGAGCAGTTGTGTGGATTTCGACGACTCCCCTCCCACTCCCCCACCCACCTACCCAACGACAATCAAAACCAAACCGCCTCGACGAGCGAGCGGAGAACTTACGGTCACGCGGACGGCGGACGAAGACGAAGTGGCTCCGGTGAACAGGCCGTACAGGGCGCGCAGGATCGGGTGGATTACGATGCACATGGCGGCGGCGGCAGCGGCGTGTAATCGACAAAATAATTTAATAAAAATAAAGTATCTAAATAATCGCGATTAACGATTTTTTATTATTACGAAAATGAAAACTTTGGCGAAAATAAATCACACGCACGCGGCAGACTCGGCACGATAGTCGAGTAGATCAAAGATGAAGCGAGAAGAAAAAAATACACGACGACACGCGAAAAAAAACTATCTTCGACGGTGAGACGGACGCGAAACTGCTGGCGAGAGGGTTAGACTGCCGACTGTCGGCCCGCCGACAGAGACCGAATGTGGTTTTCACATTTTCAACGCGCTGGCGCACTCGTCACACGGTACACGACGACGCGCGTGTGAGTGCACACCCCTCCGCCACCGCCGCCAGTCCGTTCGCACGGACGCGCATGCGCGACACACACGCACACACACACACACACATACACACATAAGCGCGCGACCATTCATCCGCGCGCCAAACAGGTCACCGGCGGCGCTCGCGACCGCTATCGACCGAAAGTTGCCCTCGCCACGCCGATTATTAATATTATTACGTCACTCCCGCAATAAGAAATCGGTCAAATTTTTTTCCCCCGCCATCACCACCATTACTACAATTGCCTAGACATTTTTGACAATTTTTTGTAAACCGTAATAATTCTCTATAACCACGCGACGCCGATTGTACGCTTCGCCCGAATTTTGAAGGTTACGCGCTCCTCCGCCGCTGCGGGTTTCATGGACGGCACCGCGGGGAGAACGTTATCGATTTTCGTTCCGCGGGAGAGACGGTTTTATGGTTCTAAAATAAGATCGCGGCGACCGGTTCGTTTGGTCTAGAGTCTAGACCACGGTTATCGGTGTAGATAAGTACACAATATTATTATTATATTATAAATTACGGTACACGGCCGGTTATTAGTACGTAACACGATTATTATTAAGGTATACGATATACATTTTTAATATTGATAAGCGATAACGACGTTATTTGTAGTAGCTTTCAGGGGCGGATCACGGGGTCACGGGGCCTCTCGAGGATGAATTTTTGGGAGTACCGATTCCCCATCCGCGTCACCGGACACGAGGCGTGAACCACGCACCGGTTCGAAAAAGCGTGATTGTCGTTTTCGACGACAATACGACAGCGTACAATATTGTACGGTTCGACGGGGGTAAGCTCACTGAACACAGTAGGTATATTATAGTTCAGTGGGGTCTGCCATATGAATTGCCATTAGGATTACGTTATTACTATAAGTCGATTTCGAGTATATTATGATTTTGTATTTTATTATTCGTATACGAGCTAATCGATCGAATATAGGCAGGTAACACGAGTTATTTATGTGCTCACGACGATTACGTGTACGGCCGTGTTCGTTTTCGTTTAGAACGATATTATGAAATACTATACTCGTTACGTTTTATTAAAACGTCGGCTATACACGAAACACGTGCGAGTATGCAAGTCTTGACTACACGTCCACTCGCAAATCGTTGGGCGATGTCGACCGCGACTGAATGCGACCACCTGGTGGAATGGTTTTAAGTGTTTTGACGTGTCTATTTTAAATTCAATGTTCAGAATCATATAGTAAACCTATTATCGTATCTACGGCATTTGACAAAATGACAAAACACGATTACCAAATTAATATAACCCATAGTTACATAAAACATTTCAGACTGTTTTCAAGCTAAAGCTTACTAAAGTAAGCTAAATACCGCATTGTATTTATTAAATTAAAATATTATACTTAAATAATGTGTAAAATAGTAATGACTAATCGTAATTTTTCTTTTATAGCTAATACGCATATCGCAATGAAATATTGAAGTACGTAAAATAAAAAGATTTATAATAATCGCTGAGTAGGTACACGTCAATACAATTGCATTTCTAATAGTTGTATTAGATACGCGATAAAAGTATGAATAATATTTATTTTCATATTTTATTCTAGTTTGAGTGATTTGAAAAATAATGGTATTATTCCTGTGTGGATATGCATGGAGTAAAATTATAAAACTAAAAATTATTAATCACGGAAACCAACACATTTAAACTTAATTTCGAAAATCGCAAACGTTTTTAATTGCTTTTGTCACGATGTCGTTAATGAGATATGTACACAATAATTTGTAAATTCACAAAAAAATTTAACTTTTATACCTTTTTAAAGGCTTATGCTCGCGCTCACGCCTCGAAGTCAAACCATAGAACAAAAAGAAATAGAAAGTACATTATTTAATATGCCCACGTATAATCGTAAATATGAATTTATAGCATGTGACCTTTAAATATACTACGGTTTAAACGTCAGTAGTTAATATATATGTGTCAGGCATTATCGTTAAATTATTCAATAAATCGACAAGTAAAGTTCGAGTTATCGTTATGGTTTTCTAAATTTATTATTCATGATTGAGTTTAATGGTTATACATTGGGATATATAATTTATAATCTTTTTAATTTCATACGGTTGTACCTGTGTTTTTTTTCCATGTAGGTATAGCATTTTATTTAAAAAAAACAAAGGTCAGAAGATAGAAATACCTACTCAGAATGTCATTTTATCGATTATACAACCAAATAATTTACGTGAAAATGTTCTTATCGTGTGTCGCAAAAACTAATAAATGTTATTAAATATCAAAGTGCTTTGAAGTTTTTAATTATTTTGATAATCATCCATAGGTATAAATAAAATACCTAGGTAGGTAATAGATATATATAACTAAATAATA
Source organism: Neotoxoptera formosana (assembly GCA_022818045.1). NCBI lineage: Eukaryota > Metazoa > Arthropoda > Insecta > Hemiptera > Aphididae > Neotoxoptera > Neotoxoptera formosana. The sequence continues at coordinate 23,466,969 of CM040635.1, read as the reverse complement.
ATATGTTGTAAGTACCTATGCCGATTAAGTTTTTAGAATAGGTATTTTTATACTGCAAATAAAAAAAAAGCGATAAATCGCAATATTGCTAACAATTTCGTAATTCAAGTGAATTATTGATTTGAAAAGTATTCGAGTAGTACCTGCTTTGAACATTTTCGTGGGATATTATTCTCTACGACGCAGCTTCGATTATCAAATTAAATTACGATTAAACCGAGACGTCATCGACTTCATCGGTGGTTCGCCGGAAATTTGTAGTTTGTACACGATGGACATCTCGTTTTTTTGAGTGTCTCGGACGTGTATGCTTCCGAGTGTCTAAGCTGACCGCCAAGAACTCATTATTATTTCTTATTATCGACGTCATGTGTTATCTTTGGTGCACGACGACCGGTGGCATTAACCTTGGAACGCATTTCTAACCGTGTACCAGCTGTCTATTCATCAACACGACGTATAATACTTTTATGTTGGCACATGGCGATTTACCACTACCGATACGCACCGCACTTTCGTCCGAGCGAAATACCGACTAAGAATCTAAGATAATGCGGCGTTCGGTTTAAAAGCGTTACAAAAAATAATATTAGGATTACACGTCGTCGTCTCTTCTCGTGTGCACACTATACACCAGGTATTGTATAGACGGTTGAATGGGAAAAAGAATAATGGTGATTTTTTCCGGTCCGAGACGCGCCATCGTCCCGCGGCAGACATTCCTCTCGCTCGGAACGAATTATTTACGACGCACTTTGTTATTATTATGACCGTCGTCATCGGCGGCGTTCTTCCGCTGCCAAATTGCCAAACGTCTCGTTCGGCACCTACCCTGCACATTAATACATAATAATATTATGTCGACTCGGACGATTGTCGAATCTCGCACATTCGAAACGATAAACGCTAATTATTATTGCTATCGTGACGTCGACTGTTTTCCGATCGTTTTTGAACGGAAACGGCGATAATAATATTGTAATAATAATAACCACGGCAAAACGAAAATTAACGAACGAAGAGTTCACATGAGGCAGCAGCTGCTGTTGCAGCAGGACGCCTCGGCGAGAAAGCGTTCCCCTGCGGCCTGCACGGCATAACGTTATTATATATTTTATCCCGGATCGAGGAAGATTTATCGTGTGTTATATTTACTCAGTGTGACCGTGTGTCGAGGAATAATAAACCTCCTGGTTGCCTATACCATTTTTTTAGTGTCTACGCACCACCGCCAACACCGTCGGTTTTGAAAACCCGAGGGCGGTTTGTCCGAGAACCACATTTCCGATTGTCAAGTCTAACCTCCGCTCGGAATTCGCAAATCTTCAATTAATATGTCAGCGAGAATACGAATCTTATAATCGGTAGATATAGTATACTGTAATGATGTCGTATTTTATTCCGAGAGTCGTACGGCGAGGGGCACAGTGCGCGCGCGCAGGAATGCGACCGATCTATCTTTTCATTATTGTGTCGGCGGTACTCCGCTGTTTTTTTTCTTGGCCGATTGTGCGAAGCGGTGCTGTACGCATAGGTACTACAATAATAATAATACGATATTCACTTATAGTCGATCGCAGAAAAGAAATCTGAAGAAAAAATCGACTCCCGAGGGCGACGCGATCGTCCTTGGCGGTGGTTCACACCGTCGTCGACCGGTTGCGATATAAATATTATATTGCACCTGATATAATGCACTCCCGCGCCTATATAAATACACCAGAGAGGTGTAAAACGTGTTAATATCTGCGTCGTAGAACTTATGTATAATATTATAATGTATGCCACACTTCGAATTTGCAACAGGTCTCTATATTTTAGACGGCGTTGAAAAGGGAAACGTATAATACTATGTATATATTTTGCGTAGTAGGTACGCCTATATACATGGCTGCAGGTATTATAATACACTGCAAGACAAGTGCGCAGTTGTTTTTTTCCGCCGCCGAGATCGCCGCCCAGATGAAGGTGGAAATAAAATAATTCAAATTTTTTAAGAGTATTTCAAGGTTTTTTCCGTCAGCCCTACATTATATACATACAAACGAGGGAAAAAATCCGATTCGTCTTTAGGAACCACTTATTGCCTTATTCTCTGTAAACGTCAATTACTATGTGTGTATTGTATTTGTTTATTGCTGTCGTAAAGTCCGCGTCAATTGGTTACCAATTGTGTAAACACTATTATTAATCGGAGTGTAGGTTATTATTGGTTTTCCATACCACTACAACTGTGTGTTTATGTTACTTTTTATTTTTTTTTTGACATTAATGACCGAGAGTACACTGATCGAAATAAACGCGTTTATACAGGATAGAATTGACAGCTCGTGCGTAAGAAAAATGTTTCTAATTTCGATTCGTCGTCGTTATCTGCGTTGAATATAATATCATTATGTATGTATCATAATTTGCTGTTAACAGTGCAGATGTCTTCATACTATGCGCACAATTATACATTTATTTAATAATAATTGCACGTGTCTTAAACAAATTTGCATCATACTAGTTTTTATGTCTTGCATTACACTAATTAATTTATAAAAAAATCGAACTTAAAAAATATTTATTGAAATAAGGTTATAACACAGGTGTAATATTTGTATAACACGAGAAAGATCTTCAACTTTCACATTTCAAAAGACTGGTTGTGAATTTTAAAATAAATAATTAGTTTTTCGTCAGTTTTTATACACACGAATACACGATAGTATTTATTTTATTATTACTCGTATATTCTATATACGAGAATTATAAGATATTGAAGTTATTATTGAAGTTTACATCACTTCCACCCCTTATAAAAAGTATACATTATAAAGTAGAACACCCTGTATTTTGTACATTACATGCACACTTTGCGCAACATGTTACAAAACTCATTTTATTTAAATTCTGAAACAAACCTCATCAGCAATATAAACTATAGTGTAGAATTTTTATAAAACACAAGTTTGAGCCCCACAATATTAATTATACAATACTATTCGTAATTCGTTAACTTGAGAGCACAATATTTAGTTACACAGGGACGTCCAAAAAGCTGATTTTTTTTTTTTTTGGGGGGGGGGGGAATAAACTAAAAACTTTCACCTTCTGAAAAACGGAAAAATTTCAGCGACCGAGAGTGTCCAAGGTATTATTACTGTATATTGATGTATGATAAAAATGTCGAATTTTAACGGCTATGGAGTTAGAATTCGTTTTAAGTATAGGTTATAGGTATGTATTTCAATATAATAGATATAATAATGGAAACGTATATTATAGCAATTAATTTAGCCGCTGCTTCCAGTAAACGTTTTTAAATAAATCTAACACTTCTTTTAATTATAATCATGTCAACGTAAGTTGTGTATGTATGTATGTATATATGTATGGTAATGTATACGGTTGATGTTATTCGAGCGTTTTGGAGACATAATATTATAGGTATCTACTGAAAAACGATATCGTCCATAAAAAATTGATTGTAAATTAAATTCTGGTTTACAGTGAAACGGATGAAAAAATATTATGAGCACGCACACACACACACACACACACACACACACACACACACACGCACACAAGTATGATGTATTGTAGTTTTTCGAAATCGGCAGGGGCACAGAGGTCATGTGGAGCACCGGTGGAGTGACTGTAACATTATGGGTGTCGGTTTCGGCAATCGATATTCATAATGTATACATGAAAATATAATATTATGGACGCGAGAGCGCATATTATAATATGCTTTAAAGAGCCAATGCGTATATACCGCGACATCGATGAAAACTGGCCCGACCGCGTGACGCACTAAAGGTCGTTGCAAAGTCACGTGGCCCGCCGAGAAACCGATTCGTGCGCGTCTAGCGGCGACGATGGATCCACGCTGCAGTCTCTAATTGGTATAGTATATATAGATAAGACAATTTTTTTGACCTCTCACTCGCCACACTTGTCCGTTCAGACGGCGATAAAAAAAAAAAATTAATACCTAATGATAATATTAATATAGTATTAGTAATAATAATAATAATAATAATAATAATAATAATAACAATTCGCCAATTATGCAACCTTGGAGAAAAAAATAATAAAAACTATACCACGAATTCACGGAAGTACCTTGACCGATGCAGATCATGCCGCCCAGGCGGTCCACGCCGATAAAACGTATTAAGCCCCGGCGCTAAGTCCGCCCCGTCATTTAATTATATATTATAGGTAGATACCTAGGTATACAATATACCTTAAATACTTAGGTACTTATAGAACCGTGACGCAAAACGAAGTAGACGGAATAGGATAACTAATCCAATGGCAATTATTTCGCCCCTTGGCGAAATCGAAATTGTTTATACGATTTTACCGAGTTTTTTTTAATAAGGATCGTAAAAACTGTTGATTATAAAATATGACTCTATTAAATTGTTATTATAATAATTTAATAGATTAATATTTAATATGTATTATTAGCAAGATTAATTTGATACCTGCTATTTACTTAAGGTTGGGAATAAGATTATGTTATAATCTTAATAACATTACTTACATGCCTACTTATTTGTATACATAGATTATTATGTTACTACTTGTAAGAGTTATAGTAAATAATGGATGTCGTGAAAAGCTCGAAACTCAACTGATATACAAATTAAAATGAAATGGCACTCATTGAGGTCGGCTTTGTAAAAGCTGCGAATGCTACAAGTATAGAAAAGCTGGTGGACTTTGCAATTTCGCCTGTCATTCTATCGTTTTACTTTATTCTAGCACCTATAATACGGCGCGTACAAATATATATAGTTATCCACATATAATATTATTACATTATTATATAATATTTTAATAATTTATTCTTATCTCCAATCGTAGAGATTATTAGTAATCTGTTAAATAGGTATAATAACAAAAATAAGTCATATTCTATATATTTCAATTCTTTTAAAATATTTCATATTTGTATTATAAAAACTTGGTATAAAATCATAAAACTTGTTCAATAGTATTTTATTCATACACGCACCCATTGCGATTCTAATAATTTTTTTAACATTTAAATTTTAAACACAACACTCTATTGATATCAAAATATACATGAGTATTGTGCGACACAAAATAGACGTTGAAAATAAATAAATTGCTGTTAGGGCCTAAAAGTTAATCTAGCGCGTATGGCTTAGTGTGACTTATCTAAGTGCGTTATTTTATTCACAGCTTATACAATAATATCCGTAACATAAGTAATATAGGTACGTGTAGATTTGCAATAATTATTGAATTTATAAAAACGAGCGCGTATAGTCATTTCGGGAGAACGCCGCCGAGAACAGTGATTTATTCAAGCGGCGACAGTATAATATGAAAACTATATACATTTGAATTATAATACTATAATAGTAATAATACGCATGTTAATGGTGTGTACGAGACAATTTATACAAACGCGTGACAGTTGAATACTCGTGTACCGACTACTTATGTTTTACATATATTATTATCATAATAATATTGTGAATTTATTGTGTAAAAAAGTCGTCGCGCGCAGTGCAGTCACACGTTACCCGCGAGCACGGTCGACCGATACGCAGCGATCGCGCTGAAATATTGCTATGCAAATCAAATTCGAGAAGTTATCGTATTTTATGCAGTACACGACGTCGTTCGCTTAAAATACTGCTGCAGCGCCGACCACAAAATATTGCCCGTTCGTTTCTGGCCGGACCATCGTGGCCCGAGTGAATAATGTACATAAATATTATATTTTACGAATTAATGTGCCATTTGAGTATAAAAGTTGTGTTCTTCAACATCGTCGACTGTTCACGAAAATCGGGTGTATCGTGTATCTACCTATATAATATTGCCACGCTGGTCACCGCCGTTGTTAATTATTGCGAGTTAATTGTTATAAACCAAAGTGCACTATACTTTTATACCTATATACCGCGTCTAAAATGCAGCGGACTTTCGTTCTTATACGGTTTCTTCGCGCAAACGGTCTAGTGTAATATTATATAATTTTCATGATTACTATATTGTGTATATTTTACAATTTACGAGCGCGTTTATTCCACGATCGGGACATAATTATAGGTGTATGATAATATGCGTACATTACGATAACACATTTTATTATATTAATAATAACGACGATTTATAAAGACGATAATATGTTATATATAGGGACACGACCAGGAAAATTATTTTCAATATCATTTTGTAGGTATATTGTGGTACGCGAAAATCGACTCGACCGGCGTAAAAATACTCGTATGTGTATGTACTCGAGTGTTTGTTGGGGAGGAGAGTGAAAAAACGGCTAAACAAAAATTATTTACCTCGTTGGTGACGATTTCGGTGTCGAATTCGAAACCTTCGGAAATATTGAGTTCGCTGAACGCGGGACGCAGTTGGCCCATCATTTCCGGCTTGGTCCTCATGTCTCGGCAGTTGTGTCGACTTTTATAATAATAAAATTAGAATTTGTCGGTGTGGTTTACGCGTTGGTACGTAAATCGGCGCACGATCGAAAACTTGCAGCGTTTTCGGGGCCGGTGCAGGAGCGATTAAACTCCGGAACTTTTGACTTGCGGGTCGAATTAAATTTTTTTTATGGTTTTCGCTTCACCTCTGTCGTCGATGCAGGTGGCAGCGGGACTGATGATGACGATGATATTATGTGCGTATTAAATCACAAGCACAACCCGACACGTAGAGCGAACCGGCCGGGACGCCGTCTTATATAACGCCGAAACGGGTCTCTCCTTCTCCTAGCCTCGTCCCGTATCGTCGTCACTGTATATATAGTAATAATAATTTATGCGTGATAATAATATTATGTGCATGTACGGCTGCGGCGGCGGCGGGAGGGCGGGGATTATAGTATTGTATATTATTAAGTGTGTGTGTATATTATACTAATAAACGGTCGGGTGGTGGTGAGATGGCGTGAAGTGGCAATAACGGCTGGATGGATGGATGGGTGGGTGGGTGGGCGGGTGAGCCGCGATTTCACTTAGTATTCGGTTGTGTATACAACTACTACACAAGCAGCACGCGCTGGTTGATCAATAAACAATTTACCGTATAGTAAATATTAAACAGTAAAACACCTGCAGCGGTGTTGTGATTGTCGTATAGTATTTTTTTTTTCTTATTTACTCGTGGACGTGGAACGGCAGATAAAAACCGACCAATGGCACTCGGGCTAGTCGATTTTCAATGAACACTGCAGGAGGCGCGCGCGCGAACGTACGCGGTTATCTCGGATCGAGCTGATTACGCGGTCGCCGCCGACGCAGGTCTCAGTCGAGTTGGCTTTCGATCTTTACAATATTATCATTATTATACATGCGGCTCAACAGTTGTCGGCGTTTCGTGCCGGCCCGTAGGGTCGTGGGCAGAATTCCGGACTTTTTTTAAATGTGTGTGATTTCTATATTATTATGAAATGGGTACATGGAAAATTCGTAGAAATTCAAAAGATATTATGACGAACGGTCTAGTTGAAAATGATAATATACGGTTCGTGGTTTTATAAAAGGTCCTAACCCATAAAAGGTCCCCAAAAAAGTGTACCGGCCATTGAGTCTTTGCATAGAATTTCCAACCTACCGTCTACCGAATGGTTATCAGTCTCACGGAATCGGTCTCATCAGTTATCATACGTATGCTGTGAATATGTTAGAGCTATGAAATATTTCTAAAAATGTTTTATTTGAAAAAAAGTAAGTCACACGACTACGTTTAGTAAAATCAATACACCGTTTCCCTGTCTACCCGGCTTATACAGAATTTAATAAAATTCCACCCTTGGTATTGCAGTGTGTATATAATACTAGCTATATACATTTCAAACACTTACATTTTTACGAGACATCACATAAACTCCGTCGCTACTGACTTTCTGTACGGGTTTTTATTCCTTTTTTTTATCGTTGGTTCTATATCGGGTTTCGCTGTGCTTTCCGCACCCTTATATTGCATTATTTCGTGCGTTTATATAACTTTTTCGGCTTGTCGATATAATAATGTTTTGGACGTTGTTTTTTCTCTTTCAACATATGTATGCACGACTGCTCCTCTTCGGACGGTTTCCGTTCAACGCCAATTCGATTTTCGATCAGCAATTATTTTTGTTGTAACGTAAATACGTGATATATTTGATGTACAAACGGGTATCATCGTGGTGGTGTCAGAATGATTGCTGTCAGTTTGTCACCATACTTGATTATTTTGTAATTTATCAATTCAACTAATCAATTAATTTTATACGTTTTGACTACAAATTAATTTATTCATTTTCGTGAATTTTATTATTTTTGTAAAAATTGGAAATTCAAATGCTTACAAATAAAAAACCATCCTTTAATATTATTAATATTAAATATCTACGATCACAACTTACGAGGAACCTTATACTATTTATTACATTTTTACATTCTTGAAATTTATGACTATTCAACTTATGGTGATTGAAAGGAGTGTGGCGGTGAGGCCGCACCCACCACTATCCCTGTAAGTATGTAGTCGCCCTTTCTATTAAATTTAAGTTCGGTCCCACTGCAACGTAGTAAAGGTGTGTACCAGAATTCAGTTAGGTACAAACATTTCCGAGCTGAAGCCTATTATTCATTTAATTTGACTGAGCTATTGGCTAATGACAATGGCCGCAAGTGCTCGATTTGGATTTTTGGATTTATTAGTAGATGCATGATGGCATAAAATCCCCAAAAAGGCTTTGACGTTTCCAGAAAGAATATATTTTTAATTATTTTGATGTCCATAATAATAATTATGTTTTTATGTACCTACTACCTATGTGCTGTCTAAGGTAGTTTATAACGGGCAACAGCTGCCCCCGAATAAAACGTCCAACAAAATATTGTATTATTATATAACATTAAAAAAAAAAAAAAAATACAAATACCAAATTATATAAAATTACTATAGATATCTATTTGCTATAGCGGCCCAAAACTTATTAACTGGTACCTGCCCACTGTGCTGTAGAATAATAGAATATAGTGGCACACCGAGAAAATCCTCTACTGTCTGCACTCTGCTGCATACAAAAACAATAAATTATTATTTTGTACCTTTTTATTTGTAAGTGTTAATCTTTTATAAATGCATATTATCCACAAAACTAAAAGATTATAAATCATACAAAATTATTTTTTTCAATTGAAATATTGAAAAAATATTTGTACTACTCAGTCAATTTTTCCAATGAACTATTTGTCATGTTAAAAAATCAATTACTAAGGAATGGTACAGTGATATACCTATAAAAAGTAAAAGTTGTTAAGTTAAAAGTAATGGAAAAAACTATTAATTCTTTCCTATATTATTTTTAGTTTTTGACATTAATTTAATTACTTATAATTATTTCAAAAAATAATGGTATTTTAGTATTAATAACAGACACTTTTAATTATAATTTCAGGGCTTTAGGCAAAGTTCGTAATCAACACGAAAAAACAATTCAAAAAGATAAAAAAAGTTTTATGGCTTATAAGTCCGATTTAGTAATATCATATTACTTACATTCAAGATTATCAAGATTGCACATATTATAATATTGTTATACCTACAATATCAATATATTTATTTTATTTTATTGATTCAATTTAAAATTGTAAGTACATTCTTAATTTCGTATAATAGCTTTATACCAGTTTATATAGTTACGTATTTTCTTTATGTGTACGACTTACATTATAATGCTGTTGATAAAACTTTAAAAAATAATTTATAAAAATTGGCGAACTTGAATCAATTTAAAAAAATATATTTTTTGAATAAGTACCAAAGTTTTGAAAAATAATATATTATAATGCATTCATTATACATATTATAATATTATCTTAAAGCTATATATAGATGAAACAACTTAATTCACAATCACGACACAAGTACCTTGACATTCAGATAAACATAATATTATAATAATGCTGTGAAAAGTAGGTACTTATTTTCCATTTTGAAGTTTGACTAACAAGAGTGAATTACCAACGATGATGTGAAATTTGCACTTTCGCAAATATCATAAACTATTTACCTAGTTGATTTATAAAACCCGACATTTTTAATTGAAAATAGTTGATGATTGTAATATACAAAAACAATAAAAAAAACATTATTTTAGTTTTTAAGTGTTTTTATAAGACCATTAAACCAATCGACTACCTATTCAAATGTTGTACGTTAACTTGAGCACTTCGTATTTAAAACTGAGCGAGTTTGAATTTATTTACAAGAAAAACCATCGCCTGCACTTCTATAGACTAATTGAACATTGCATATTTTTATTCCACAATGAAGTCGTATCATGATTGTGATATTACATTTTATTTTGTTGATAGACATAAATACACAACAATACAATATATAATACAATTAGATGTTACGGTTTAAGTGTACATTAGTTAGAATAAATAATACATTGTACCTACACCCTACCTACCTCACTTATCCGATTGTGTTTTACTATTGAGCCATTACACGCAAGGCTATACAGTTATTGTTGTGATTTCACACGAAAATGTGTATACAAGGTGAGTCATTCAACGTTAAACACTCATTATATCAAAAAGTATAAACTTTTTTTTAATAATTTTTTTTATATTTATTATTCCCACAATTTTTAAGGTTTTTTACGTTTTTGAATGACAACACACAGTTTGATTTCATATGCCGAAGTAGAATATTTTTTTATACACGATGCATGTATTTTGGACTACTAGTTTATGGGTTAAAAACATTTAAAGATAAGATGAGCGGAGTAGTGGACCAACATTTTGCGGGTTAATCGCTTACCACTCCACTCCGCTCATCTATACTTTAAATACTTATAGGTCGCATTAACTACTAGTCCGAAATTAGATTTTTATGTATTGAAATAATCGAAAAAATATTTTGCTTTGGTATATGAAGTTAAAACTTTATGTTGTAATTTAAAAAAGTAAAAACTTAAAAAAAATTTTGTTTTGTAACAACTTGAAACCATGTAAAAAAAAATTGTTGAAGAAAGCCAATACTTTTCTATATAATGAGTGTTCCACGTTAAATAAATCACCCAGTATAAGTTATTAATATGAAGAGGAGAAGTACTGGCAGTTGAGGAGAAGTACTGGCTTCGAGGAGAAGTACTGGCACCATAGTTCCTCCTCCAGTCCTCGATACCACAATAAAAAAAAAAAAAAAGTTATTAATATGAGTAATATTTTATCACTGGGTCAATAAAAAATAACTTTCTATACAAAATAGGAAATATATCTATAACGGGTCAACGAGAGCAAGACACATTAAACATTTTTCGCTTAAATAAATAAGGCAAATACATAGATAATAATGACTAAACAGTATAGGTATGCAGTTTTAAAATAAACACGGAATTGATAAAAATTCTGTCCACGAATATAATTTAAAAATCAACATTATAATATTATATCTACCTATACGAAATCACATTCAGAGTTGTTTCATTTAGCCGAGTATTTCTATATGGTTCTGCTTGCTATACGGGTTAAGTCTGAGATCGAATACAGAATTGAAATTTCAAAAAAAAAAACATGGTTTGAACTAAGAATTGAGTTTTTCTGTGATAAACAATTGGCGATTTATATACGAGTCGTCGAAAAAAAAAAAACTTAAGTATTTGGCGCTTATTCTGTATAATATAATAATCCTTCAGAAATATAATGCAATATTTGTTATGACTTTATAATGTATTATACTCATACATAGGTAATTACTATAGTTTGGGTTGTCGATTGACAGGAGTTTTGTTATTATCACGATTTTTTATTTGGAGTTTCCGAATTCTCGCCAATAGGGGACTGTTCGTTTTTAAGGAGTTCGATATAGGCAATACGAAAAGTGCTGCGCGTCTGATCCGTTCAATTGTGTGCATTGCAAACGATCGTGTTCGTGCAACACCTAACGTAATGACTATCATAACATTTACGCACGCACATCCGTACTGTCGTCCGTGAAACTTATTTCTCCAGCTAAAAGTCTATATTTTTTTTACTTTAGACCGAATGATTCACAGGTCAAGGATCTTGAAAACATATTTGAATTCGTCGTAAATGTCGCTAACTACTTTCCCATTTTTTTAAAAAATGTATTTATTTAAGTTCTGACGAATCTACAGTTACATTTTTTTTGAGAAATTTTTTATTCTGAAATATGAAGATCTCAAAATTTAATTCTGTATGAACTAATTAATGTTCAAATTCGAAAAAGTTGAACAGTCAATCTCAATAGTGAACTGTATGAGAAATTTAGTTTATTGTTCAGAAATTGTACTGTAGGTATAAAGTTTAATCAGTATAATATGATGTGATGGACATAAATACATAACATATGAGTAGTATATATTATTAATTATTATGTTCGGTTTAAAATAACGTCTGTTGGCAATTTTTTAAACATTCAAAACGTTCAATATTTTTCGTTTTTATTTTTTTTCAACATTCTATACATTTCTGCGTTACTTTATACTATACTCAATTTAACGTTTCTATATAATATTTTTAAATATATAATAAAAGTTTACGAATGTAATTCAAATAATCATAATAAACATACAATTCAGTTATCAATTTATAATATTATTGATACTTATGAAAAAAGTAACATATATAATACATTACAGGTTATCAAACTTTCAATTACATTTTTTTTATTAATAAAAGAACACTTTCGGTCTCCACGATAATGATCATAATTAACGCCCTATTATACAGTTCTAATAAATTACAATTTCATTAGTATTATTGGTTTTCATCAGCGTATAGTTGATTAAACTGCACTTAGGTTCTTTCAGAAACCGTTTCAATATATTTTTTTTTTCCCATAGGCCAATTATTTCATAAATAGGTAGTTTCTTCACAAGCCTTCTTAAAATAAAAACAATCATTTTGTGTATTTGTAATATACTTCGGAAATCACTATGGCTAATTTAACTTCTTTCTTTTTTTTTTTTGAAAAAATGTCGATTACCCATTTATCCACGCCACTTATTAAATTACTTAATTTGTAAATTATGTTATTTTATAAACTGCTGAATTGCAATTCTACAAACCCATTTAAAATAGGAATTTATCTAATCTCTCCATGTCAGGACTATGCAATTCTACTAAATTTTTCAAGACAATTCTTCGTCTTCAGTCAATACTAATATTTGTTTAAACTCGATAGTATAAATATGTATTTATGTAATTAAATATATTTAAATAGCACAGTTATAGTGTGATGCAGACTGATGTTCAAACATTGTTGGTAAGGATATTCTTAATAGAAATTTCGAATTGATTTAAATAGTACATCGCCAAGACTACTTTACCTTTAAAAATAATTCTTTCAGGGGTATCTATCACACCTAAATCCCCCTCCCGAAATGACATCATTGTGTATACAAGCAACCGATCAATATAATATAATAAAATGCACGTGTTTAATAAATGTGCGAATGTCATGCATTCCGCCGCAATTCTGCGTTACGCGTGCATTGATATCACCAATAATTTTACAACGTTAATCCGTTATCAATATAGGTTCACCACTAAAGAGTAGGTTTTTGATGAATAAACACTGAATTGTTGTTTGATAATTGTGTTTGGTCCAACACGCAGTTTACACAATGTAATAGCCATTTATATAGAGCTATATGCGTTTTATCGTCCGATTAAAATTAATCAAACAATTACTTTTCATTATTCGTATGGATCACATGATTAATGTCTAATAATTTGATCATAATACACAAGCATGATGCATGCACCATAACATAATATCTGTTTACTAACTGCTAATAATTAATATATTCGTCATAAATAAATATTATTGAAAAACGATTACACTAATACTATGAAACTTTTTTAGTTATACTTAATAATTATATTAAAAGGCGGCCAAGTCAATGAACAAAATTGTCTTAAGTTAGTCGAGTTAAGACAACGTTCAGAACGTTAAGTTACAAGTTAATAGTTATAACATACAATATTAATTATTCAATTCAAAAAGTTTAATGTTAATACAGAGAAAAATAAGGAGATAATTCTTTTTTATTTTAGTTCCATTTTGGTCACATAGAGTAGACAATAGTGATTGCTGTGTAACTTTTAATTTATTTTAAATAATTACTAAACATTTTATTAAAAATAAATCCTACTAATTACTCCTTTTTATTGCACATTAACCAATTATAGGTTAAATAGCACACTTAGTTTCTACTAAATTATTTTTAATAACGGATAGTTATTTGTATTTAAAATATAATTGTAGGTATAAAGCATGATAAACAAAAAAAAAAATTAATTAATTAGTTTCAACTACAATTATATACATAATAATAGCTGTCCCGTTCGTCGCTGACCGTGCCAAATATTCGTTTATATATATGTTGTATACTTGTGAACAAATGAAGATACCATTTTTCTACTAATTATATTATAGTAATATAATATGTGACCAATGGCCAACAAAAATATAAGAAATATGAAAATATTCGTTAGCTGAAAACCAAACTCTTGTGTGAGCTACCCTTTAACTAGGTAGCCTTTACCTATCTAAATGGGTTGACTGGCCAACTTCAAGGAATCTATTGATATATAACTTTTATTGAAAACGGTCCAGTAGTTTTCGAGTGTATAGCTAACAGACAGACATCCATATTTATAAATAGATAAACGACAATATGTATAAAATTGATTTTATTTAAACGTATTGTTTTTAAATCAACTGGAAAGTCGGATACACCGGATAATGTGATTAGGTAATTCATTAATAAGTCGATTAGACAATCACAACTAAAATATTAACTTTTTAACTATAATAGTTGATGCCCACTTTTGATAATAATAATATGTAATATATTGTGGAAATAATATAACTATACAGACTTCGGAACTAAATAAATACCGAATCATAATAGTATACTAAAACCACGGAATAAACTAAATTTAAATAAACATATTTTCATTTATTCTGTGCTCAAACCCGATTTTCGTTCGACACCGGACAAGACGTTTTTTCGTCGATAACGATCGTCGAACAGTTTGCGTATAGACACACACACACACACGGCAAATGGCGAGTCTTAAATTCGGACAACCAAACAATCGTAACCGTAGATAACGTTTTGTAGTTTGCACTGCGAAAATAATATGATGATGTGAGGAATGCGTGACACAATATACAACGCCCGCGACAGTGTCGAATAATATGCCAAAAAAACGACTTTTAATAGTGATTTTTTTATGTTTTTACTTCGTCTTTATTGTTTATGGACTTATGGTTCTATATACAAACAGCACAACTGTGTGCAGTACGCGTGTGTACGTTGTATAATATATAATATTATATACACGCCATTGGCATATTAATTACTATTTTGGAACGAGGAATGACATCACGACAAAATAATATAATAATAATAATTTATAATATTATATAAGCGCGCGAACCACTGAATTGTTTTAGAAGCATATTATATTATTTCCCGTTCGAGCATTCCATTTGAATGCCACTCGTACTAAGAATGCGTATGATGTATTATTGTATGCTCTTGAAAACATATTACAACTTAATTTACTAAAACGCAACAGACCGCGTGTCGTGTAAACGATTTATTCCCGATACTATTCTAGGTACTATTATTATTATTATTATTGTTATATTGTATTATCGAACGAGTTAAACGAGAATAACACAAAATATTATTATTATTATTATATTATTAACGAGACTCGGAATACACGACGATTGCGGACGCGTAGAAAAATAATATTTCGTTCCGATTGATTCGTGTTATAATTAATGATATTATATTATGCCATTAAAATCGGTGGAAATTAACGACGACCGTCGATTATAAAAATCGATTTGCAAATATAAAATATATTATACGGTCTTATAGAGCTGCTACGGCGAAGGCTGTAATTATTGCTTGCAAACAAACAAATCGTCGCAGTATTCTGAAGCACGAATTACACCAATTTGTACGGAAAGCTGCTTAATGGCGATTAGTACAAAATGTTATTTATTTTTTTTTATTTATACATGTAGTGATAATGAGTAATGCGAGTAACGCGGAGTTTTGTTGCGATTACTCAAACTGCGTGTACCTGCATAATATAATATTTATTTTATTTCAAAGGTACTCGTTTTATGGAAAAGTATTAACGATTTAAAATGTATAGATTTTTTTTTTGGTTTTAAAATCATTTGGTACAAAACAATTGATACCTTTGAAACTAATTTATATTTTTATAGTTTTTGCTATTTTTATTTTTTCTAAAGACAACACACATTTTTTTTTTATTCCGAAGCAGAATATTTTTCTTTGAATTCCAATGTACATATTATATTTTATATAGGTATTCGATTTTCGAACGATCAGTTGATTGGTTATAAGTTATAGCTTTGAAGTTGTTGTTTAAAGTTAAGATTAGTAGAGTATAGTCGATTTCGATTAACATTTTGTTGGTACACATTTTTTATTTTTTTATTCTGAAGCAGAATATTTTTTGGGAATTTCATTATATTATATGGGTATAAGCATTTCGAACGATCAGTGAATTGGTTATAAGTTATAACTTTGAGGTTGTTGTTTAAAGTTAAGATTAGTGCTGTTTAGTCGATTAACATTTTGATGGTACCTACCCCTGTGCAGACACTGCACAATATCTACTCGTCAAAACTTTAAATGCTTATAAGTTAAAACTAATTAACAAAAGCATTGTGCTTTGAAATATGGTATTAAAAATGTATGCTGTCATACAAAAAAATGAAAACTTAAAAAAAAAATAACGTTAAAAAAGTAAAATTATATTATTTTTTTCTAAAAAAAAGTTGTTTTGTAACTTGTAACTTTAAATTATGTCGAAAAAAAATATTTCTAAAAACTTTTCGAGGAAATTAGTGTATACTTTTAGACAACCACCTTGTATTTACTACTACCTACCTATAAAATAATATAATATTAGGCAGGTATATATAGAGTGGTAATTCGTTTTTAATTTGATGTTTTGCCACATTTCTGTCGGCAGTGATCGCGTAATCATCAAGTCATGATTTATATATCAAGTTTTATTGTAATGATGTGGTTCAAGGAAGTTTTTAATACCGCAATACAAACTCAAAACACAATGCGTTATAATATAATGACGCTGTATTGTCGGGAAAAACATTTAAAATAAAGCCGAGCGAAAAGAAGAGAAATAAAAGTCGTTATTTTTGGGGATAAGCCGCAACTGCGCAAGACCCAAGGAGAACTACTTCTCGTTTCGATATATAACATTTAATGTTATGTGGGTAATATAACTCTTTCAAGGTTTTTCTGAGAATAAAGCTGTACGCTCTGAGGGGGGCTGCGATGTAAGTATGTCTCGTATCTAAAGCGAAAGTGTAATTTTTCGCACGAATTATTGTACAGGTAGGAAGTATAATATTGTTTCGTGGCGAATAAACTTTTACTTTTGTTATTATTATTTATTATTACTATTGTTTCAGATTATACATCGAATTTTTTGTAAAATAAATTTTCTTCTTATCTATGTTTTTAGTTTTTAGGTTTTTGGACCACAATATATACATTTTTATTTCATATTCTGAACAGGAATATTTTTCTGAGAATTTCGATATGTAAAAATTCAATTATTTATAGCGGCTTTGTTTTGTATGGTGCGAAATACGAATTCATTGTTACAATTATTAGAATATGTGTCAATCGAAAATTTATTTTATCACACTGTCCGTGTAGTTATTTCATTAATAATTGCGTCGCCTTCACTGGCTTATAAAAAATTCTGCTATTTTAAAAAATAAAAAATAATATAGTATACGCATTATATGATTAATCGAAACTGTATGTGCATTTTATTATCAGTTTACAGTAACGAATAAATTAGGTTATCGTCAATTGTTCAAACAATTATTTTTTTACATACTGTTTATGAATGCGTGATGCTGGTTGTTTTAAAATTAAAAAAATTGGAAGGGGAATTGGGCACTCGCAGGCACATTTATTTTAATAGAAGCAAAAAAAAAAATTAAATTAAATTGTATAGGTACAACAAAGATTTTGACTGCAGTCTAGTCTCCAGATTCATACGCCCGAAAAATTACACAATTTAATTGATTATCAACTATTTTTGATTAAATGTAGGCGAAACGACGTTTGGGTTATAGGTATTCGAGTTCGAGTATTTTATACGTTTAGAAATAAAATATGCATTCGTGACACTTGGGTAGCATTAAATATGTATTTAAAGTAGAAAAGTGAATTTGAGTTTAATTTTTTTAAAAAAGTAAATTTTTTTTTTTTAAGAAACTTGGTGAAAACCATTAGTTTTAACTATTACAATAAACATATAAATATCCAAAAGTAAATTTAAAATAAATTTTTTTTTTTTTTGAATAATACGGAAAGAAACTTACGTAAATGTTGACTCTTTTGGCAAATCCCCGTACCGTATGAGGACAGTGCACTACTGCCGCGCCGACGTGGAACAACGCTTTAGCTCATCTGAACTGAAAATATTGTGATTTATGAAAAATTAAACTGTACTTAACAAAATTTGTTTTTTGTTCATGTCCACTCATTTAGCTTTGCATAATGAAATTATTGAATCGTTAATCGTCTTTGTTCTCTGCAACGATTTTGGCAATAGCCATAGATGATAGATTATGAAAATTTAACAGCTGATATAGTGATATATTATAATACAACTTTTAATATCAAAGAGGTCCGTGTTTATACGATTTGTTCGTTGAAAAGTGAAATGAAAATAACTAAAATACCTAGTTAATAATTTTAAATTTAAATAATAATAATAATATAAAATTATTATTTTTTGGTCATTGGTTTAGTTATCGTTATTATTTTTTTTATGGATAAAATATAAAATTGCCTAACAATAATTTTAACAGACTTAATAATTTTCATAACTTTAATAATAACAGTGGATACTCTGGAATAAATAATAAAAACCACAAGTCCAACAACGATAATAATTTCAATGATATGCGTTTGCAAAATAGTAACCAAAAAATACATTACAATAATCAAAATCAACGCTATCAAAGCTCTTTTTAAGCTATTTTTAAGCATAATACATTTCGGTTTATTTATTTACAATTTATTATTGTCGTTTTTAGTCTGTCAATAAATGTAATACAATATTCTTATGTTCTAATACATATTATACACATATATACCTAATACAATTCTTCTTTTATAAATACACATTGTTGAAAACTAAGAATTTTAAGTTTTTATTACTAAAAATAGTTACAAACATTAATCGCATATATCTAATCTTTTACAATAATTAGAATACGAAATTCAGAATTTAAAATTGTAACTGCCACATTATTGTTCTCTATTTTAACGTATTTATAGTAACGACTAACGACTAATGAATTTGTTGGTTTAATTTCAGGGATTGTAAATTAATACCATTGCAACTCCAGCATTATATTTGGGGTCGCAAGTGCAACCCCTTGCAACTCCCCAGTTACGTCACTGATCCGCCATAGTAATAATATCCTTAATATTCCTTGTCGATCCAATCACATTTTATTATTGAGTATATTATATTTCGCAATAATTAAATGCTACGATATCGCGACTGCGCAATGTAAGGCTATCAAAAAGGATTTACAAATAATACAAATAAAAATTGAAAAGTCAACGTTTGCTTGGATTGTCGTTGAAATGAAATTATGTTTTCCGTTCGCCGTGCGACTTGGTTAGATTACATTTCGCTGGCTACGTAAGGCGAATAGAACGATATTTCTACGGATTCCACAAAACAATTTGTTTTCTCCTCTGCTTGATTTATAACTATATTTATGTCATATTTGTATCGCCGTTTCGATGTTTTAACCGTTATTTACAATGAACCAATTTATTGTAGTTCGAGCTGTGGTAAAAAATAATATTCGAAATGATTGTATAAAATATAATTTAAATTATAATTGAATGTACCTACTCAATCACATTCAAAGCCGTATTTATTGTATAACATTCTTAATCATTATTATTGAACATTTGTCTGAGAACATAAAAAATATATTGGTAAGTATCAATGTTTAATTAAATGTAAATTATAATATGTAATTTATTCGTTATCACACGCTACTTTGGTTTATTACCTATATAGGTAAACTTTAAGTTAGACATTAAACAAATGTTAGCCGAAGGCTAATAACCCGAAAGAAAAAATTTGCTGATCAATAAACATAGAAAACTGCGATGTAGTCAATCGGCTATTTAAAGCGTCTCCTATATAGGTACTGTTAATCAATCGTTCGTCGTATGGTTATGTATACAAATCGAAAATTAATATGATCATTATATTATATTTTGAGTGATAAACCTAATATATAGGAATATAGTATTCAGCATTTTTTGTGCTCGAATTCTAATTATATTGCCGCTCTCTTCCTTTTAAAATATTGACAATTTTTGGGAGTAAAAATTCATTTTTGGTAGGCATACATGTTATACAATAAAAAAAAAACCAAAATCTTAAAGTACAGTATAAACAAATATTAAGATTAAACTACTAATTTTACTTGAAAAATCAGAACACGAATGTATATGTATTATATTAAAAGGTATAAAGGGAAGGATCGCATAGGTGCATGACGCTGGCACCCGTAAGTTTGAAATTCAACTCAAAAACCACATTAGTATTTGTGATTAAATACTGATACAAATACTGATGTAGTTTTTGAGTTGATATGCCAAATACATAAAAAAACCGGGTGCCAGCGTCACGCAAATTGATTTTGGGTATAACTCGTGATGGGAGGGTGTAAAAATTTTGGAATTGTGTTTACAAATTTGTACAAATTGTATAACAAATACTGATGTGGTTTTTGAGTTGAATTTCAAACTTGAGGATGCCAGTCATGCACCTATGCGATCCTTCCCTTTATACCCTTTAATATAATACATGCACCTGGATCGCATGCTGTACTCTGTATATTTTACAATGGTAATATTTATATCATAATATTACCGTATGGTATAGTATTATATATATATATATATAGACTGACTAGACTTAAGAGAACATAATTTATTATTAATATTACGTAAACATAATTAAATTGTTATTAATATATATTGTAAAAAAATAAAATTGATTTAAACTGCGTTATTCGGGTCAGGGCAAGTGCTAATATTTAATGCAAATTGCGAATATCAAACTAAGCGCGTACTAATGGAACGAGATTATTTGACGGGTGTTGTGCGCAAAGCATAATAATATTATTATGAGTGATACTAAGTACGTCACGTGTCGAAACGGATACAGGTAGTGTTATTAGTTACGCGATATATATATATAAATAATTAATATATATAATATTATTATATAATTTTGTTTACGAATTCAAGTCAGCTATACCGAACACCCGGGGCTGTTAGATTTTACCCTGCCGCCAAGTGTTAGTATGTGGGCGGGTAAACGAAATTTAATTCAAAAATACGAATTGTAACAATATTACTGTGCGAGTGTAATTGTTATCATTAAAAGCGCGAATATAGCTCAGGCACTTAACTAAAAGACACTATTACAGTGACACCGTTTTCAAAATTGAGTTGTTCTTATGCACCCTTATAATAACTTCTTATAGAGTTGTTCTTATATCTATATATTATATTATCAATACTTCGTTTTCGGTTTAACCGACCGTCGACGTTTTAGGTTTCTCAACGCGAGTACACCTGTACACCTTAAATCTCCGTTGTGTCTGTCCATCCGTCCGTCCGTTAGTTACCATATTATTACACTGTTACGATTGTAGATATTTTTATTTTCCGTAGCTACTGCAGTACACAAAATATTGTACACGGGATTATAGTTTATTGCGTTGTATTAAAATGCGTTTAGAAACCGAGAACTCGGACGTTTGCAGAGTGAGCTTTCTTACTTGTTTTATGTTTTTTTGAAGTTTAATATTGATGTATGTATAATACATACACACACACGCACATATTCTCTCTCTCAAACTTTATATATATATATATGTATATTAATCGGCTTCGATAGGAACAATATTGCTTCGTTGACACCGAATCAACTAAATATATATGTCAACACTAGATAATATGGACAATGGACTCTATATAGTGTACAAGGATTTTAGATTTTATATAATACACATGTATATATTACGACAAGTATATAATATTAAATGTTTTGCACGTTGTTTACTGCGTTTCGATGATTTCAGTTCGAACACCTTTTATTTCGATTTAAAACGAGGCGATAGATATAATATAATATTATGAACAATATCAGTTTTGATATTATATTATTATAACATACGTTTATTGGTCGGGTACATTTAATTTTAGACTCGTAATAAGCCATGCACCTTTAGAAACCAGGAACTTGGAGCGTGCTCGTCGAGTGCGGTTTTTCCTCATATAGGTACACGTCTTGTTTGAACTGTCGATAACACAACGAATACATATATCTATATAGTAGATAGACAGAAATAATTAGCAAAAATATGACATTATAACGCTTTATTAAAATGTAATTTCTATTTTTATTTCCATTTTAATTGATTAACGCGCAAATTATATTATTAATTATCTCTTTAAATGTGTTTATAATAATGGAGTAACGCCGTGAAAAACAAGAGAAGTCGAATCTCAGATTGCTATGTAGGCCACATAGGTTATCCAACACTCGGCAGACACATATTAATTACAGGTGCAAAATACATATTGCAATCGGTGATCAGGGGTGCTGAAGTCTCAGGTTTCTTTTGATTTTTTAAGATTACTGGCGAAAAGCTATTCGATAATGTTGCGGTGTCGATCGAACTATGATGTCCGTCGGTATTGTGGGTAATGTAAACTTATTTGTGTTATTTATTACACGGTCGGTATTGTATAGATGCCTAGTTGGCTATCGAAACAATACCACAAAAATGCACATCATATGTTAGTATTATTATTATTTTTTTTTGTTCATTTAGGCACCGTGCAGGCGTGCAGCAAAAGAACGGGTCCCAGCATTCGTTAAAAATAAATTCGTAAAAAAATCATCATCGAGCAATCCGGAAAAAAGCTCTAAACAAAAGGTGACGAACCGAAAAGGTACGCGGTCTTGTGGACACGCGACTCGCGTCCGTTTTTCGCGCGCGTGCCACCGTTATAATATAATAATTGAACTCCGAAAAATAATTATTGTGACTCGTAAGCCATAAAAAATGCGATTCTAGCACTACGCCGTCAAATATATTCAACTAAAAATTCGTTTCCATCACGAATATAATTTAATAATATAGGTTATAAATAGTTTCAGTTTCGATTTTACATAATATCATACGGCTTCCCCGGCGCAAACGATATTTTATAATACACATAAATGTCGTGTATGTATACAGGATGATTCACCAAGTATGCCGAATCCGGTAAAAAACGTTAAAAAAAATAAGTCCGGACTTTTTTGAAATTAAGTACATCAATATTAAAAAAAAAGTGATTTTACTAAATAATTTACTTCCAAAAACGGGGTTCTCCTTTGAAAAACAGAAGTTTGTATTGTGTTGTATATAAACATAAATGATAAAAATTGAAATAGCGATTATACCTACTACATGCGAAGCAAAATTTAATAAAGCAGAGTCATCAAAATGACGACTACATAAGGCAACGTCTGCGGCGGGAGCGGGGCCATTCGCTTCTTCTCGCGGTTGTCGTAGTCGACGACCGAAATATCTTACGTAATTTTTATTTGTTTGTTTTTATATATTTTATTACATTTAATTCTTTTAACCAAGTGTTATTTATTTTTCCGTCATATATTTATTAGAGTGATACTACTTGCGAGTACGAAGACGTTTGTGGTGAGTACCACTTTTGGTAAAGGTAGTAAGACACTGTCATACCTACTTTCTCGTCCAGTACTCGTTATCGTGGTCAGTCGAGAAAGAGTAAGACTTTTGCCTAGGTTAAAGATATCCCACCCCCGAACATCCAGTACTCGTTATCGTGGTCAGTTGTTCGAGGAGTAAAGTAACCTTAGAGTTGTATAGTGTAAATCCTGTTGAGCCTAGTTTAATTATCCTTTTGCGCAGTACTCGTTATCGTGGTCACCAAAAGGAGAACTTAAATAAACGCAATACCGCAGGTATCAATAATTTACTCGTTTGACGGTTTGGGAATCGGAAACCGAAATATATCTGTTATATACGTCAAGCCTTTGCGTGGCGTATACGACAATTGCCACAATAGTAATGAAAAAAAATTCAAAAATTTGAATAGATTAATTTTATACTTAGCTATGTGAAAAGAAACAGAATTACAGGAGGGTATTTTAGAGAGAATTTGAGATAGGTAGTAAACCAGGAGAATCTATTTTATCATTTACTAAATCAATAATAAATAGCTAGCTGCATATCTAAGGTCAGCTAAAGAATCTAAACTTCGATGTACCTAAATAAGAGCAGTGCAATCTTGAGGAGGGCAACACATTTTTAGTTAATAGATTAAGAATTTTAGTTGCATCCTTTCTCATTGAGAGGAAATCGTTACTGCACTAGGATCACATATAGAACCGATTCATACTTTAATATTGGACTGAGAAATACGCAGTTTAAACCCATCAAAGGTGTTGACAATATAAACACTTGCAACTCGCTGAATAAACTTGAAGTCTTAAATGTCTTGAAGCGTGCACATTTCACGTGTAAATTAGGAAAAAGTGCGGGATGAAAGATGAAACCCAAATCATGAACTGAACTATTAAGGGATAAAATAAAGGTATTATTAATAAAATATGTTACAATAAATGGGTTTATGGTATGGGTAAATGTCATGAAATGAAACATTCGCCTTTTCAAAGTCGGTATGAATAACGTCTACTGGGGAATGACTATTATAAAAGCATTGAATATGTAATTACAAAAAGTAATATTTCAAGAAATATTTTAACCTTCGGGACGGAAACCATATTTTAATCTAGTCATTCATAATAATAGGATTGATAGGACGGAATAAATCCAAATAATTTGGACTCGTAAAATGACACGGATATAGGCTAGCAGCTACCAAAAACGGGTCAAGACTCAGGACTAGAATAATGTAGGTAAGATGTAAATAAGTCATCTCCATACGGCAAGAAATATTCCTTCAGATAACTAATGTCTAGAGAGGAGAAGCCGTAGATGAAAAGCAAGCGTAACACAATATGCCACCAAATATGCAATTTAAAATAAAAAGAGCAAAGAAAAATAGTTTAAAAAAATACTGCTTTTATAGTCAAATAATATAATTTGTGTCAATCGTGTTGCGATAAATTACATTGTAAGAAATTACAAATATGATGCTTAAATCAGAATATTTGAAGAAAATATTACCTATATGCAGTTTATATAAAGACAATTATGCGCTCAGGCCATAAAAAGTGCCAAACTATTAGAAATAGAATTTTGCGCGATATACGCACAGCAGTGAAGCAAAACAGATGTTGATCGGATATTTGATTCCATCTGCAAGTAGGTAATAATATAAAAACAAAAATGCATTCAATTCTCAGCTCCTCCGGACTTGTACTACGCATTACAGGTAGATATGGAAACCTAACCAAATCAGAGCATTGTTGGGTTTCGTGTTCGTTTCACACGATTCTCAAAAAATCGAGAGCGTACCTACCGATATAATATGTAACGATTTTCATCGTCTTGGCACATTATCAATAATATTCAATACAAATGTTGATAGTATATTTTATGACGACGATGTGCTCGGCCAGGACGCGACGACTGCGAAAACCCCATAATTTAATACTCACTACTGTAAATAATGTAAAGTATACGAATATTTGAATGTCGCTGAATCATGAATATATAGTGTTATAGAGATTGGGATCGCGACTGATCATAGTTGCCTCGATTTAATATATTGTTATCAGAGATAAAGTTTTCGATGGACATTACTACATGGTAAAGTTTAAGAGCATCATGTTAATTACTAAACAAAATTGCTTACACTCGTTATTACACCTACTTAATATCTAACAACAACAATATGTATTCATCCGGAAATTCCCAACTAATTATCGTGCGATAAAATTTAAAAAAAAAAAAAAACTATTGTTCAATCTCATTAGTAATTCGCAAAACGTAAATATGCAAAATATGAATCGATAACCTCATGATTATCTCTGCAGCTGTTTCAAATCGAATGGGTTTTTTTTCTCGTACCGCGGCACAGTCGTCGTCGAATTAATGAATATTTTCCGTCACGATTTTGGTAACTTTTTTTTCATGTTTTTTCCACCTCTCTCGTATAAACTTAAAAATGCATTCATAACTACAATACTTGAATATTTATAATACGTATTATGACGATGGAAATCAATAGTTCTATGTAGGCTCAGATTTATAGAACAATAGGCCCTGGAGAAAATAGTGGCCACATCAAACATATAACTCATCATAAATATACTATCGTAAAATATTTTTCAATTGAATATATGTTACAAATGTAAAACATTTAAAGAACAATGACACATAATATGACATTCGAAATATAAATATACACAAATAAACATACATTTATGTTAATCTCATATTCAACCAAAATAATCATTAAACAGGTACTTAATAAAAATGATTCACACATTACTGTCTTATATCTTATTTAAAACCTCTTTTTCTTGATTTGTTTTTAGCAAAAGTCAATATTGACATATTGTTGGATTAAAATCAATCGACGGTAACAAATCATGTTCTGAAGATAATATCATAGATGTTTTTAAGAACTCTTGAGTTTGACTAGTTCTAAACTTATTTTTTATACATTCTAATTTTGAAAACTATCGTTCAGCGGAACGATTTGCCACAGGAATTACTAAATATAACCAAACTGCAATTAAAATATTTTGAAAAATATCTTTTATTTTTGTTTTTTTTTAAAATCATTTCAGCATTTTATTTACATTTGAAGTATCGAATGGTGGTTTACTGAGATCCCAATATTCCCTAAATTCATTTTCTATAGAGGTTCTATGTCATCTTTATACATAGAAATGAAATTATCCAAGCTGCTAAAGTTAATATCAATATTCAAAAATTATTGACATTTCCTATCGCTTATCAACCATAACCATCGAGATACACATCATATGACGAAAACCTCGGCAAAAATATAGGTACTTAAATATTTAATTATATTATTTATAATTTATTTAGTCCGGGTCTGGTTCTGTGAAACGCGAAAATAACAATATTTTAGTTTTTTTTTTATTTCGAGCTCAGGCATATCACACAATTTTACATGTCTCAACTATTTTGGTCCCACTTGTATACATATTTCAGTTAATACCTTGCTGGACCGAATAAAATCATTTTTTATTGGAAAACAAATTTAAAATGATGAAGAATTTTTGAAAAATAGAACTAATAGTGAACTCTGACATACGAGAATTATTATATTTATTTTATTAGTGTTACGTATTATTTATATTGTATTAGTATAAATATATATTAATAGCTATTGATTTTATAAAACAACAGGCAAAACACTCTTTAACTTCACTACGGTGGAACTTTCGTTCTATGAATTTCTATTTTACGAAATTATATATTTAACGAATATTTTTCGGGAACCTTGACCTTCACTTTTACTTATATGAGTTGATATATCTCCATAAAACAAAACTGATATTTCTAAATGACGAATAAATTATTCGATAACCAACCTGTTTATTTCTAGTATTGTATAATATCTGTACCAGTCACTAATGATTATTGTTTTATAGTCGACATCAAAGGTTATGAAGGCTGATGACGAATCACCAAAACTCACCATTAAAGATAATGTACAAATGTTTTTTTCTTGAGAAACGGATTAAGGCAACAAATAAAATATGTTCTTGATGAATTGTTTTTTTTTATACTTAATCGAATAGAAACTTTTATTGAAAAACTACTATATTTTGTAGATACAAATAATGTATAGTAAACAATCGAAACTCACTGCATTAATTTGATTAAAATATAATATAACACATAATATGAAATCTTAGTAAAAAAAAAGGGCCTATTTATTTCTAAAGTATGACTACTTTTATGTATTCAATATTCAAATAATATGTACCTACTCTAACGGGTAATAATTATGATGTAAATGTATATTATATGTATGGGGTTTTTTAAATATGTGGAAAAAATTATTGATCGCATAAAAACAAATCGAAATGTTCGCATGAAATATCTCTACGATAAAAAAAAACGTTCGTACGCTCCCCACGACATTTCGTACTCTCTGTGATGGTATGATATGCAAATGTCTCCGTATTATGGACCACGACGACGACGACGACACGACCTTCGAACGGATCCGCCGGAATCGGCTGCGACGATAAAACACAATAATAATTAATAATTATTGTACTTCGGTTGTGTGTGCATAATATCGTAATAAATTACGAGGCGGTATTAAAGTGGGCTGTATATTCCCATATCAAATTATTATCGTACGACGCCAGATCGTTGGTTGTTTAACGTAAACGGGCCGCGCGGCGCTTGCACGCGGACGGCCGAAAAAACTGGGTGAGGGTCGTCGGAGAATTTCGGGAACTGGGTCAAGTGCTCGGCGGCGGCGGCGGCGGTCGGTCGGGCGGGCGGGCGGCTGCGCGGAAGGGTTGTGCCGCAGGTCGCGGGCGGAAATCCGTCGATACCGTCGTCTCTTCCGCGGGGGTGCCGATATCGCGTATCGTCGATCGTTTATCGTCGTTTTCCACCCTCAACCGACACCGGACACACGCGCGCCGCCGACGGGGGTTGATCGCCGGAGGCGGCTGCTGCGGCGGTCGGGGGACTCTCTCGTAATAATTATATTCGATAATATTAATATTATTATATAATATACCTACTACCTATATTATAGCTGACTTACCCAGGTTTCGTCGCTCGTGAACAGTTTTGACCGGTATATGAGGTGTGTAATAATATTATAACGATTAATGAATAATATATATAGTTATATTAGAGACGAGTTTGGTATTATTTATTATTTTTTTTTAAATTAAAATATTATATTCGACATTATCTTTCCTCGCGTTTTGTTTTTTTTTTGTTTCTCGTGTGTCAAATTGTTGTTTACAAGTTTTCGAAGCAAAACTATAATGTTACAAATTATTCATAAATAATTATGAAATCAACAAAATGTAAAAAAAAAGTTTGTTCAAGTGCCAACTATTGAATTTGGTTCAAACTACTCATACGTACAAAATCGTTGCAACTTACTTATCTACTTTTCTAATAATTACCTAATAAGTATTAAGAAATTATAAGAAATAAAGTATATAGACAATATTATAGAGCAAAAAAATATCGGTATAATGTAAAAAGACTTAAGTGTTTATAATCTAGATAACATAGATAACAATAGATGAATTCTTCAAAAATTAATTGATCATACGAAAAATGTGTCTTTAGATGATAATACTACTAACAACTAGGGTATCTATAATGGAATACGACGAACAGAGAATTTTAAATAAACAACGAACTCTGCACCAAAACCGATTGATTGAACATATCAATTTTCATAATCATAATAATTATTGCACTTTTCAAATGATGGTTGACCGATTTGAGAGTATATTATATATAATAATGTATGCTATCAGGGCCGTATTTAGAAATTTTGCGCCCCCGGGCTCAAAATTCATGGCGCCTATTTTTAATGATTTTTTTTTTTTAAATTACAGTACAGTGATGGCTTAAATTTTTTAAATTTGAAAATGTTATACAAGGCTGCTTATAAGTCATTATTAGTGTAGTTAAAAAAAAATACAATCCTTAATTCACAATGACTTTTTAAGAGCACTCAAAGTGAGAATTTTAAAAAAATTCGTCAAAAATATGAAAATACTAAAATTTACCAATTATTTTGTTAAAAAAGTATAAACAATTTTATTTTTATGTCTAAGATTTTAAAATGTAATGCTCTCTTTACAAAGAAAAATTTAATTTTTTGTTCATTTTATCCGAGAACATTGTTCTTCCCTCGGGTAGTTGCCCACCGCCACCCCCCCTAAAACTGGACCTGTATATTATGGAAATGATGTGCGGACTCCGTGCGCTGGAGTTAACTAAAAGTTGTCTATTATTCCCAGACATGTATTATCGTTTTGTTCAAAAAAACCCCTTTATTTTTAAAATTATGCAGTGTTACACTCGTTTTGAATCTCAACATTTCTATAATTCGTTTTTAGTTTTTACTCGTCTTTGCGGTACAGAAAATCAGTTGGGTATACATCATACATCGCACAATATACACGCTTGAATCTGAAACGTCGCCAATTTTTTGTGCGCCGTCGCTCGTCAGAGCACGACACGTTATTTTGGTGTTATTGTACAGCACGTCAGCACATCTCTTTCGACTTTCGAGTCATGTAGTTATTACCGTTTACGATTTTCACGATTGTCCATCGTTATAATAAACAATATTACAATCATAATATTATTGTATCAACACAATTTTTTAAGTCACCACAGCACAAAAAACTTGAAATATTCAAACTTCACGGCGGTCGCGCGTTTGCCGGTTAGGTAAGAATCGTGGGATGTCACCGTTTGATGATACATGTGTTATAAAAAGTGTGGTTCAGCCAATCAAAATCCGAAGGGGGCGTGCAGCCGGCTTTGCCGTCGAAGGCGACTACTCTGTACTCGGGACATCTATTGTCGGACTACGTGTGGCGGCCGCCAGCTCGTTCGTCAAAATATTATATTATTATTATTTTTATAATACGATTTCGTGTAGAGGTGCCCATTGTGATGTGTATATAGACAATGGACACGCGAAACGATCGTTATTGTAATAAAGACCCGCACCTGAAAATCGCCGGCGACCTTGGAGCCGTCTAAAACTGTGCCGAACGCGATTCTATTCCTGGCTATTTTTTATTTCGTTTCTATTCGTTTTTCTTTTTTTTTGCCCGTCATCTGGCTCGTACTGCGGCGCGTGCACAATATATGATAATAATAATATTGTATTATTATCGTTGTCTGGCCGATTTTCGCATCAACCGCCGCCGCCGCCTCCGTTTTTTTTTCTGTTTACATTTTACACCTTAACTGACCATCGGCTGTTGCGCGATTCACTATCGTTTTACTGGTCGCGATGGCCGCGTAATGAGCTCTCTTTGACGAAGTTTTGCGCACCACAACCCGATGGTTCGCCAAGGCCAGTTAGAGCGCGATTTGTGCGCCTACTCTGAACATCGTTATATACCTGTAGGCAGGCTGGTAAAAAAAGGCACGGGACGCTACATCGTTTTAGGGCAAAAAACATCAGTTTTTAAAAATATTAAATTTTGTTTTAATAAAATATTTCAAATATGTTAAAAAACATAAATAGGTACCAAGTTAACAAGGAGCTGTAAGTGAACAAACATTATTTTTTGTCCGTACAAAATAAAAGTAAAAATTATACGACGTACCTACAGCATATACGATATACGTAGTTTGTATTATGTTCAGTGTCCACTAAAGAGACAATAGGACCATGAATGTATATGAACATAGAATTTTTATACAGTTTGGGGCAAATATATTTTAGGGCAAAGGATGCTGTAGGTCATCCCAGCGTTCAGCATTCCAGCCAGTCCGTGCCTGCCCGTAGGTACGATTGAGATTCGACGTTTTTCAATATTCGACTCAAAACATTTTAATCTCATCATAAATAAATAATAAATTAAAGGCCTTTTTTTTCAAAGAATTTTCAGTTTGATAAAAAAAAATTATTACTTTATTATTTTCAGCGATTGTACTTTTAAAATCCATAATATAATCTTAGCAGCTAAATTATAAAAATAATTTAAACTTTAAAGTAAGGGTGGGAAAATTGTTAGCATTGATGTGCGAAACTTCTGCATAATTTTTACATATGTCTCCCAGCGGAAGGGGTGGTGAGACGATCATCTCCCCCTGAGCTGAGCTTAAATAAAAACAAATTGTATGGACTTTTGTAGTTTTTAAAACTAAAATAGTAAATATACATTTTTTTCAAATGCAAGAGTTATGGGAGTTGGTAGATTGGTACAAAACTTACTATTAATGGTAAATAAATATTAATAGGTATAATGTATTATTGTAAAAATTGTAAATATTGATAAGCTTAAACTTTGGTTAAAAATTTTTTTTTCTGGGGGATTTGTACTGCTAGTTTAAGAGTTTGAAAAATGGCCACCATTCTAGCCTGAAACACTTCTCTAGACCCGTTGCCTGTCATTATAATATATTTGAGTATCACAACAAAACGCGTGAAACAGCGCAATACAATATTATTGCGCATTTTATCTTCTTTCATATTGACCAGAATCATGAGACGTCCATAACACACACAATAATAATAATAATAATAATAATAATAATAATAATAATAATAATAATAACATGTTGTGTTGACCTATATTTAAAAAATCTCGCGTAATCTGCGAGAAATGTGCGTGTGCGAGTTTTCTTTTCGTGTCAAGTATTCTGCAAGTCATACTACACAGAGGGATTCAATTAACACATAATTATTATAAATACTTATTCTTAAGTAGGTACTTATTACATAAGTATTTAATATGCATAAAAATTGATTAAATAACACATTAAATGCAATGCACTAATATATTATATTAAATAAATGAATGTAAATGTATAGAATAAAAAATTTAACTAGCAAATACTAATTAATATTTAATTTTCAAATACCGAATTTATACACCAGCTACTTAACTACTTCAATAAAACGAGGAAACAAAATTAGACGTATGAAGATAAACAGGTGCAGGTATATGAAGACAAAAATTTATATTAAAATCAAAATTTAAATTTAAAATTTGAAAAAATTAAAAACAGATTGGCGGAATATTTTTATTTTAACTATTGTGTAAAAAATACAACTAATACAATTAATGTGTTTTAACCCTCTGTAAAAATGGTGCCATAAGCCCCAAATCTATACTATTTACCATTTATCGATCGGCGTTTGAAAATTGTTGAAAATGTAATCGGCATAACGAGTACCTACTCGATTATATGTTACTCATCAGAAAAAAAACCACGATTACCTATTAAAGTCATCTATAATCTTTATTATTTCTATTTTTTTTTTACACGATTTATTATTATATATTTTTACTTGATTTTTTATATTTTTACAATCCAAGAGGAAGTTAATATCTACTACTTAGTAGATAAATTTACTATTTCGAGTATCTACGGTGTAACCTTCACCTTTGAAAGGTTATCGTACAGCAACGTTTGAGTGTATGTATAACTATACCAGTCGTCAGTGTGTGTTGAGCATAACTTGTCTGATAGACGTTTGTATTTTCGACCGGTGTTTTGTAAGTGTGCGATGTTTTTTTGATATCCGTTATTTTCACAATGTACGCCATGTATAGAAAATATGTGATATTTACGTAAATGTTGATATTTTTTGATATTTTTGTTACATTACCATAGGGACACAACCTGCAGGAACGCCTCTCTACCACTTTGTTATAAACGTATAATTACGGTAACGCTTATTTTCATTTTTACAGGATAGTGGGGTAGTTGCGACGGTACTATTATAAATGCATGACTTTTTGAGTTTAAAAATGTTTATGATTATTGTTTTGTATGAACATGAATTTCGGGTTGTTAACAATTTATGAATATAACAATATTAACGACCGTCAACCATAGTAGACCACGATGTATATAAGACCAAATGTATTAATAGTGGTCGTCATTCATAGTGATAATAGTCGATAGTATAATAAATACACTTTCAGTAGTCGGATGTTGAATGTGGTTGGTCGTCCTACATTTTATATCAAGTATCAACTATTCCATCCTATTGTGATACGTTATAACTACTGCTTGTGAATATTGGCTCCGTAAAGACGTTTAATTTTAGGTGCAAAATGCTAATTTTTTCGGTAAAAAAAACGTACCTGTAAAAATGTACCTGGTTCGCGTCTTTATAGTCGTGTACCGGTTACTAATTACATTGCCAGTTTCGTTTTGGGCCGCGAACACGAAGTATGTGGTATTATAATAAGACTAGAATTTACAAAAAATCGGCCTGATAAAAACGCGACAGTTTCCACGTCATCCACGATCTACGCAGATCTACGCAGCGGTGATGGTATACGTCGAGGGTGACGGATTTCGTGCGTCGGTTTTCGATTCACATCGACGCCTCGTGAACGGCAATTCAAACGGAACGGTTTTATGATGACAAATACCAGATCACACTGGCGAAAGGTGCACGCTCAATGTCGTGAAAAATGTCGTGAAATATATAAATTGAACATAAGTCGTCAGAATATATACGACGTGGTCATCACTCGGGCCGTCCCGGGTATATTATATTTTGATAACTTTAGTTGTTTGAGAATAATTGTTTTTAATATAATATAATATGTACAACGATGTATCCGGCCTGCAATCCGATTCTGACAGCGTCCAATATTGTGTCGAACATAAAATGAGGTCCTACTACAAAATCCATATACCAGTCGGTAAAGTATTATACGCCACGCAATAATACAGAATAAGCCAATAACGCGTGTATCTAATAAATACGTAACCGGCGAACAGCTACCGATACAAAATATATCATTATTATACGTTATACCAGTACAAAATGATGTTATATAAACACTTTATTATATTAAAATACACGAGATGAGCAGCATGACGAGGAAATCCCCCGTTTGTGTAACGTAATATCTAAATTAAATAATAATAGGTTGCATCTAAACAGTCTGAGTTCAAAAATGTTTATTGCGAAAATACCAATCAACCACTAATAATTAACAACAAATGAGTAAATATTAATAAAAGATCTTTCAAAATTTAAAGGTACCTATATTATATAATTACAATCTTTCATACATTTTTGTTCAACCTTATAATAATATATTATAGTCACAAAATAATAGGATAGATAACTGCGCATAAGGTGATGAGGGTTTGTTGAAAAATATCTATAGTAGCGATATGAAGTTACATTAATTAATTAATTGTATAATATGATTAAAATATTATATGCTGTGTATTACATAAAACAAAACAAAACAAAACAAAGGAAACCTTCCTTTTAATCCGATTCGTAATAACTAATCGCTAATCATTTGGTTGATTTGCTGTGCATTTTTAAAGCGTGCACGTGATTATAATACTTATGAACAGTTCATTATGAACTATTGATTAACGTTTTGTGGTTTAAAATTCATCGAAACGAAATTATTTGCACATTTTTTTACTCAACAAAGACCGTGTTGTACATCCTTAAAAAAAAAACAACGTAGAATTAACCTAACCGTCCTATAACCTTAAGATAACGTTCCATTCGTGTTTACTCAAATACTTCATATTTTATTAGAATATACAATTTACACGTGCCAATCTGCACACAGTACCTATTGAAGATGTACGCCTAAACAACACGAACATATTTTATCAATACTTTAGACTTTTATATAGTGTAGGTAAATAAATTTATAAATTTTACATCTCACGCGTTTGTTTAAGTAAATCGACGAATATAATGTAATACATTGTGCGAATAATTTAACTTCAAGGCTGAAAATATAATATATTATATTATTATACGACTGTAGTACTTATAATATATTATACGAGTATGTCGTATATAATCCACGATATCAGTTAAAATTGCGAAAACAATATTGCTGAAATTAAAAATTGTCCATTGTTAATTTGGTCAGTCAATGAAATGTTACACTTTCGACTTAATATTTTCCTATATTAAATCTATGGTTTAATAATTGAATTGATTAACGGCGAACAATTAAACAATTAACGATAATAATTAGAAACTGACTTAAATAAATGTTGTTTGATACCCTTAGTGTACTTCTAATGTTTGCATCTGTTATAATAAGTAATAGTATTTCATTGTTTTAAATATATCGTTCAAATATCTAGAAGAATATTTTTTAGAGTTGTAAAATTGAGATTCTAATATTTATGTACACGTTTTTGACGTACCTACTGATAATCTATAAATTGATATCCATAACGAAAATCATATATTTTTCAGTATATAAGCTTTGACTATACATATTTTTTTATTAAATAAAAGACTTAAATAATTCTTATAAAATATTGGTACTTAATTACATTACGTTTTAATATTTTATAAATTGAGAAACTAGAAAGCTATTGTTGTTACATTGAGAATTTGATTTCGGGTGAGGAGTCTGGTAATAATATTTAGGTTATGTTGTCTAGTCATTAGCTCAGAGTTGTGGTAAGTAATATTTTTAGTTAAAATGAGTTAAGCATTGAATACAATTTCCCGTATTTCGTTTCATATTATACACACGTTTTGTAAGTGCATGGCTGCATGGTTAATGTTTAATTAACCATAGTATACATTGAATTCAATATCCAATATTGCTAAATCGTTGTTGTTTGAAATACCCTTAATTTTAAGCTTTTATTTTTCATTATGTCGCCTGCTGAATTGGTGATATGTTATTAATTTGATGGTTACTTGCTACTTACTAAAATTTAAAGGTACCTTTACACTCTACACTCAATGGGCTTATATCAGGCAAAATGTTGGTACATTTTTTTTGGAAAGACGTCTTAACAGTTAATAATAATAATAGAAAAAAAACATTGATGAATTTACTAGATATTTGTTTTAGGGAAAAGAGACTGCACTGCTATCAGTCTCAGAATTTTACAACCTCAAAATGTTTGTCGTGGTTTTGGTTTGGATGTTTGTGTAGGTCAGTCTCTTATTATTTGGGTTACCAGAGATGTTTTCGGAGGATATTGATGAAATAATAATAGATTTATATTCGCGGTGACGTGGTCAATAATAATTGGACATGGCATATTTTAAAGTGAACATAGGCAAGTTCGCTGTCAGTTTGAGCATTCAAATATTATGTATGGGATTCATATTTAGTGAAATACCATGCGTTGCAGCTTAAGTCAGACGGTCTGACCGACCGATTTGGATACTTCAATTGTATCGGCCTTAACTTGAATCCATACAAGCTATCAAATAAGCACATAAAAGCATTTATTTTAACTACACAATGAACGGCAATGAGATTTGTCGATTTCAAAATAACCATTATGTAGTTAACTTGGTATTAACTCGAGATAATACGAAAGACTTGTGTAAACAAGTCATAATGTCATATTATTAAAAATATTACGTTAATAGAAACAACGTCGAATAGTTGTTTGCAGAACAAACACATGTTAACAGTTATTTAATTTAGGTTCGAGATACGGTTTTTCATTGTTTATCTTTTGTTTACTCATCAACAAAATGATGATACATCAAATTAGTAATATTATGATTCATCGGTTATTTAAAATTGAAACCGAAAGAAAACAACATCGCTATAATCTGTAACAATATCTAATTGTTAGAGACTTAATTGTATCAATAAAAAAGTAAGTACGCATACTTTAGGTTCTACTTGCTCAAATCATTTTCGTGCTTGGATTTCTGTCATTTTTTTTTTTTTGTGAAAAATTGAATTTAAAGACCAATATTGATATTTAGAATATTTGAAAATTTGATGTGATTTTAATGATATGAACTACAGAAAAATCGGATAAATAGAACATTCTTAAATTGAATTTACCTTTTTTATGAACCTCAAAAACAGCTTAAAATTGAAATTTTTTGTGAAAAATTCAATTTAATGACCAATAATGATATTCAGCATATTTGAAATTTTGATGTGATTTTAATGATATGAACTACAGAAAAATCGGGCAAATAGAACATTCTTAAATTAAATTTCAACATTTTTATGTATCTCAAAAACAGCTTAAAAACCAAAATTTTTATGAAAAATTGAATTAATGACCAATATTGATATTCATCATATTTGAAATTTTGATGTGATTTTAATGTTATGAACTACAGAACTATAAGGTAAATAGAACATTCTTAAATTGAATTTTAACTTTTTTATGAACCTCGAAAACAGCTTAAAAATGAAATTTTTTGTGAAAAATTCAATTTAATGACCAATATCGATATTCAGCATATTTGAAATTTTGATGTGATTTTAATGATTTGAACTACAAAACTATCGGGTAAATAAAACATTCTTAAATTGAATTTAAATTTTTTTATGAACCTCAAAAACAGCTTAAAATTGAGATTTTTTGTGAAAAATTCAATATAATGACCAATATTTATATTCAACATATTTGAAATTTTGATGTGATTTTACTGATATGAACTACAGAATAATCGGGTAAATAGAACAATCTTAAATTGAATTTTGACTTTTTTATGAACCTCAAAAACAGCTTAGAATTGAAAGTTTTTGTGACAAATTCAATTTAATGACCAATATTGATATTCAGCATATTCGAAAATTTTTTGTGATTTTAATGATATGAACTACAGAAAATCGGGTAAATAGAACATTCTTAAATTGAATTTTGAC
The DNA here is from genome assembly GCA_022818045.1 of Neotoxoptera formosana. Lineage (NCBI taxonomy): Eukaryota > Metazoa > Arthropoda > Insecta > Hemiptera > Aphididae > Neotoxoptera > Neotoxoptera formosana. The sequence continues at coordinate 23,428,480 of CM040635.1, read as the reverse complement.
TTTTTTATGAACCTCAAAAACAGCATAAAATTGAGATTTTTTTGTGAAATATTCAATTT